>OY101443.1:27310150-27846851 GCA_956483585.1 Gymnocheta viridis
AATCATATAACATATCATAAACAGATAAAAGATGATTATAATCAGATAAAAGCAGATACAGAACAGATACAAACCAGATAAAAGCAGATACAGAGCAGATACAAACCAGATAAAAAGCAGATATAGAGCAGATAAAAAGCTGTTCATGATCAGATAAAAGCTGTTCAGAACCAGCTAAAAGCTGATTATAACTAAAATTTGAGAATTAGCTTATGCATATAATAAAAAATAAATAAAAATGAGAAGATGAATAATACAATTGAATTTCTTAATAACATCTGTAAATAAAATCAAAAATCATATCTCTAAGAGATTTTCCGCTAAATGAACCTTTGGAAATCATACGATGTGAAAGAAAGCTAACATTGTATTGTATGTTACAAATTATGTTGGAACTGGAGAGCTATTTTGTTTTTTACCTGAAATATACAACTATATCACTGATGATATCATTATGGATCTCTCATTACATAAGAAAAATTTCAGTTGGATTTTATTATAAGATTATTTTTGAAAGCAAACAAATGAACATAATTGATTTATTTATTGATATTAAAAAAGTAATAAAAGAACAATACTTTTTGTAAATATTTTCACTTATAATAAGATAATGAATCAAAATAGAAATGTAGTCATAGATGTACAGGGTTTCTGTATTAATAATAATTTATTCGCAAAGGAAGTCTGCGTTGTAGGAGTTGATTCAGAAATTAAAACTTTTCTCATTCTACCCCCTTTTAAATATTCAGAATTAACGAATAAAGATAGGATTACAAATAAATGGTTGTACAATCATTTACATGGATTATGTTGGAATGATGGAAATTCAACGCTCAACGAATTTAGAGAATATATAATATCATATCTTAAAAAAGAACATTATCATATTATATATGTTAAAGGAATTGAAAAAGTAAAATGGTTAAGTCAACTGCATGGAGAAATGGAAATATATATATATATAATTTAGGTGACTTTAATTGTCCAAATATAAGAACGTTATGTAAAAGTAATATTAACATCAATATCTGTAAATATCATAGAAATAGTTGTAAGGAAATGTGTGCTAAAAAAGTGCAATTTTATATAGAAATTTTATTAATTTATATGTAAACAAAGATAATATTGAAAACATTTAAAACTTTTGTTTAGTTATTTATGTATTCTGTTGCGAACTAGATCAACTGTATTAAAAAAGGGTCACATCAGGTGAATTAAAGGTTCTATTAGATGGATACAGTTGTCATATCGATAAGGAACACAAGAAATTATTCCTGAGAATGATTAAGGAATTAAGAATGTATAGTAATGATTCTTATCCTTTCATATATTTTCATAATTGAATTCATATATGTAATATTGAAAATATCAGTATACCAAATGTTAATATATGTGCATTTAATTTATATTATAACGAATATATGAATATTAACACAGAAACTTTTTAATTTATATATAAGACTTTTTAAACTATTAACCTATATCTGAAAAGTAAAAGAAATACATATAAACATTTTAATTGTTATGAAATCTGAAAAAGTAAGATAAAAAATCTTCATAATAAATAAAAACACATCATATATATTTCTGTATATCAATTAGTTTTATTTAAAATATTTATTTTAGTATGTATTTTTATTAGATTAGGCTGAAAATAGAAAGAATGTTATTGATTGTTCTAAGCTTTGTTTAAAAAAATTTCTGAAAAACACTCGCATTTATATTAAATTATGCTAGCGCATGTCTTAAGAAAAAGCAATATTATAAAACCATGAAGAAAATATTTATTTTTCATAGTAAAAAAATTTCTTTAAATTTACAACATTCGGTCATACAATTTTCACATCTGTATGCTGATAAACAGTTACATGTTGAATTCGTTTTTCTATTAATTTCATTTTCTTTCAACAATCAAAACTACAAAAAAATCAAAACAAAAATCACAACGATTTACGTTATAAGAATTTTCTCGGTATCGCAAACATTTATTTTTTCGATAAATGAAAGCGACCAACAAGAAAGTTGATAGAGGAGCAGACACTCATGAAAATGCCAACTCAAAATTTTTCAATAAAAAAAGATGAACTGCAATAAAAAAAGGTAGACAGAAAGAAAAACAGAAAGGACAAGTGTAATAAAAAAGAGATAGACCGGCACAGGTGTTTAACTTTGCTTAAGAATTTTTCATGTATCTCATACATTTATGTAATGCAAATGCATGTTGGTTTTGTAACCTCTTTTTAAATTTCTGATCCTTTTTCTTTGAAAAAATAAGAAATATGTATGTGTAATGAAATTGTGTATCCTTATACACATAAATATACGCACTGGGGTGTGAAATAGGTATAGATAACAAGCTAGACGGTAGAGAAGGACAGACAGAAAATGATCCAATGCAAACAAACGCACACATGCGTAATATAATAAAATATTCTAACGAGCTCACTCAAACTGACCAATAGCGATATAAATGTGCACACGTATGTACATACACGACATATGAATGCGTTTAAAAATAGACAATGTTTCACTTTCTCGCACCCTTATTTTTCATTAAAAATAGACAGACAATAGAGGACACAGTCAAACATTTATTTATTATTATTATTATCATTATTATTATTATTATTATTATCATTATTATTATTATTATTATTATTATTATTATTATTATTATTATTATTATTATTATTATTATTATTATTATTATTATTATTATTATTATTATTATTATTATTATTATTATTATTATTATTATTATTATTATTATTATTATTATTATTATTATTATTATTATTATTATTATTATTATTATTATTATTATTATTATTATTATTATTATTATAATTATTATTATAGTTAAAGGATTTTAATCGGTATGACTAAAAAAAATTATATTTTAGGCGCCACCAACTGCGCCTTTAAATAAAACACTTTAATTTTTATAAATTTACCTTTAATAGGATTAATTTAATTATATTCACAAAATTAATTTAACTATTTTCACAAATCAAAATAATTTTAATTTAACTATTTTCACAAATCAAAATAAGTCGACTGCCACTTGTGACACCATAGCCAAGACTGCCAGTTCCCAGCCAACTTTGTTGGCTCGTTAAATACATCGATCACGTTGCACCAACATGCGCGAGTATGCAGACGCTGATCCAGCAAAATTGTTTTCCCACAGGTTTATTGTATGAAGGCAGTTTGTAATTGGAACGGATATGCATGTAGTGATAAAAATATTAAAAGCGCTTACACTGCCAAATTAAATTAGTTGGCAGTGTCGACACCGTTGTTAACTCCTCCCTCCTTAAATGTCTGCGTCCCGCAGATCTTGTGGTCAGTGGCTGATAGGTTTACTCGTACCTCTGGGAGATTCAGCTTTTTTGTTTGCTGGTACAAAAGCCATCCAATGCAAAAGGTCATGGAGATAAGGATCATAACGTTAATTCCAACGGTACCATTGAATCTTACTCCTAGCTGGTTCAATCGGTTTATATTATTGAGGCTTACCTCATGGACATATTTGATGTCCAGCAGCAGGTCGTCATGTGTTATATTTGCTAGTACGGGCGGTAGGGCTTGAACCTTTGTGATTGATTTGCTTGAGTAAGTATGATGCTTTATCACTACCGACTCGTTGGAGAGTTGCAGGAGATAGGTGCCATTCAGAAACTCGGTTTTGCCATTTGAATCAATCAAACCCTTGTAGTTCGTTACATAGATAATGTCGTCACTCAATAACTCAACAATTTCTTCTTGGGTACGTCTGTATTTGCATCTGGCTGATCCGCCTTTAAGAATGCGGTTAAGGCAGTCATCTTCTTCCAATTTAATTACGGATGATCTTTTGCAGACTGTAGAATTACTTATTAAAAGACAGTTACCTTTGATACCATAGGTCTCAGCCTCACTAACAAGCACCCTCTCGAACGGCAGATCTATTTGCTTTCCTTCATTAATACTAGCTCTAGTGAGAAGCAAGTTATAAAAGCTTCTTTCAAGTTTTGGTATTGACAGAATATACAACAATAATGAACCATTTGTATAAATTGATGGCGTTCCGTACTCCACTGCTTCTATTGCATTGCCATAAGGCAACGTTTCCAGCTCGTCAATTATCCTATTTATTTCCGATTGGTCTAGCAGATTTGTGTTGACAATACCGCTCTTAGCCAGCTGACAAGCTCGGACAATTTCGTTTATTTCGTCTCTCAAGATAATGACCTCGTTGATGGTACTTTGCTCCAATAAAGTGTAGTCTTTACCGCTCGTGATATCGTTTACTCTGGTGATGATTTCATTGATCTTTTTTACAACTTGGTTCGTCGCCTGCCGAAGCTCTTTATTAATCTTATATTGCTCATTGTTGTTTACGATGATGTTTTCTTGGCTCCTTAGTATACTATTCCAATCTGTTGAATCAGGACTTCCAGCGATCCATTTCCAAGCCGATCCGATCCAATCGATTGATCTAAGCGTCCTTCTTTTTACATTCGTCAATTCATTAAGGCGTTCTTGCATCTGCAGCATGTGGTGCAAAATGAACTCTTTGTTTTTGCTTGGCGAAATGTGCCTTTGAA
Source organism: Gymnocheta viridis (assembly GCA_956483585.1). Taxonomy (NCBI): domain Eukaryota; kingdom Metazoa; phylum Arthropoda; class Insecta; order Diptera; family Tachinidae; genus Gymnocheta; species Gymnocheta viridis. The sequence goes on from OY101443.1 coordinate 27,314,740, forward strand.
TAAGCGAAGATATATTTGCAGCCATATCCATGTACTGCTCCAAGTTGATGACGTGTACTAATTTAAAGTTCCCATCGGCTATCCATCCATTGCCAATCTTTAATGAAACCAGCGATGTTTTGTATTGATAGATTTGTACGCTATTTACAAAACAATCAGGTTGAATGCGATGAAGAGAATAAACTTGAGATGCATGGTTATAGAAATCTGATTTCTGAAAATAGTATAAGTTCGTTATATCGATAAAAATGAGGTGGTGTCGTGACAATGAAATGTTTAGATGACAAATAGTAAAATTTAAGATTTTATTTTATTTAAAAAGTACCCTTCCCCCTTTTTTCTCTTTTTTTTATTTTTTTATTTTTGAGAAGTATATGTTAATTAAGTGAGACGATAAAGGATCTATAATTATTTACGAGACAGAGTTTTTCTTTGGGCTTTGCCCATTTAAATTTTTTATGTGTTCCTTGTGAATTTTTCTTCCACTCCTTGTCAGCACAGTTACCCTATTATCTTTCTCAACTATTTCTTTTCTATAGATCGCTTTGTTTTTTCCTTGAATAGTTTTAATAGCTACATAGATTCTATCACCTTTTCTATATTTTTTAGGGCTTTGTCTTTTTTTATTCATTCTTGCATTGCGAGCTGCCATATTTCTTTTAAGCAAATGCCTTAGATCTGTATTAACCTTATTTTGTTCTAATAATAGATTTTCATAGTTTGTTCCGACATTTCTATTGAAGAATAAGTCACGGGGTCTTTTCTTTGTTGTTGAATGGATGGTGTTATTGTACCTATCGACACAGATTTCAATTAATTCTTTCACTGATAGATTCGGGTATTCAACTCTTAAACATCTATAAATTTCAATTATTGTTGAATGCAGTCTCTCAATTTGCCCGTTCACCTCACTTCTTTGTACTGGCGTAAGATATAATTTAATACCTAGTGATTTGATGAAAGTTTCTATTAAGGGGCTTAGGAAGCTCCGTTCGTTATCAGTAACGAGAATTTTTGGCACTGTGAAATAATGCAAAATTTTAATTAATTTTTTTCTTACTTGTACTAATGATCTATCCTTAATACCAAAGAATTTCGTGAATTTTGTAAACTTATCTATGCAGGTAATGAACTTCTGTCCCTGAATTTCCATAATGTCCATGTGAAGAATTTCACATGGGTATTTAGGATCAGGTGTTTGTTGGTGATGTATTTGTGGAGGTTTTCTGTCATGCTTACATCTATTACAAACGTCGCAGCTGGCAACGTATTTCCTTATACTAGAGCGCATATGCGGAAAGTAAAATTGCTCTAAAATTTGTTCAACATTTTCTCTGGGATTGCGATGTGCTCTTCTATGTTCAGTTTCGATTATTTCAAATTGGCGTTCTTTTGAAGTAATATCTGTGACTAACTTTTGCGTAATTCTTACTTTATATCTAGAAAAATGATCAATATAAATTTCTTGTATATCACCAAGAAGACTTTCTGGTGCTTTTACTCCGTTAAGGATATTTGGGCGAAGCTTCTCTTTTAGCAAAGTTACAAGTTTTTCCCTAGACCAGTTTTTTGAGGAAATAAAATGTCTAGTGTATCCACGGTGTGGTTCCACCATTGCTGTCATGTCCATTCCAATTCCTAGTATAATCTGGTTTCTGAAGACATTTATAGGTACCCCTACATGGGGTATCAAGTCAGAAGCATCCTGTTCTGCACTGTGAACTGTTGCCATTGATGAAAGATCATCGTCTTCTAGACCCTCTGAAGCAGTTAGAGTTTCATCCGGATTCCTAGCTGTTCCTTCACTCGCAGTATCAGTAGAAGAATGATATAAATGATTTGAAATGGTTTTTAATCTCGAAAGGGCATCAGCCACGTGGTTCGATTTACCAGGCTTATAAATCAACTCGTGGTTATACTCCTCTATGCGTGCCTTCCATCTTTTTAATTTGGCATTAAAATTCCTATTTCCCAATGCAAAAGTTAAGGGTTGATGATCGGTATAGATCTTGATTTTTTTTCCACCATATAAATAATTTTTGAGATTATCAAGAGCCCACACAATGGCTAGCATCTCCTTCTCGTTTGTGGCGTAATTTTCTTCAGTTTTGTTGAGCGATCGAGAAATATAGGCTATGGGTTTGTCCTTGCCGATTTCACCTTGTGACAAAACGGCACCTAGCGCAGTATTGGAGGCATCCGTTGTTAAATTAAACGGTTTCTCAAAGTCTGGGAAGGACAGAAGTTCAGCTGTAGTTAACATAGATTTAAGTCTATTAAAAGACTTTAGACACTCATCATTTAGAGTAATTGGCACTTTTTTAGACTGACTGGCTTTTATTTGGGCATGTTCTCCTCTTGTAAGGTTTGTAAGGGGTTTTGCCACTTTTGCGTAGTCGCGAATAAATCTCCTATAGTAGGAGGTCATTCCCAGGAAACTTTTCAACTCTTTCAAGTTCGTGGGCGGTAACAGATTTTCAATGGACTTGACTTTGGCAGGATCCGGTTTGATTCCCTCAGACCCAACGATATAGCCAAGGAATTCCACCTCAGTTTTCATGAAATGTGTTTTGTCCAGATTTACCTTTAGATTAGCTTCGCGAAGCCTTGCAAAAATTGTATCTATGTTCCTCAAATGATTCTTTATATTTTCGCCAATTACGATTATGTCGTCAATGTAGACAAAACAAATTTTTCCTATGTATTCGCGGAGGACATCATCTATCATTCTCTGAAATATTGCCGGCGCATTCTTTAAGCCAAAAGGCAATCTTAAGTATTCGAATTTGCCGTTTGCTGTTGAAAAAGCAGTTTTCGGGATGTCCTTTGGTTTCATGGCTATTTGATGAAAGCCTGATGTAAGATCTGTTGTTGTAAAATACTTTGCTTTACCTAAACTAGCTAAAGTAGACGTAATGTCTGGAATTGGGTAGGTATCTGGAATGGTTACAGCATTTAAACGTTTGAAGTCCACTACCATCCGATATTGTTTTTCACCATTGGGTTTTGGCTTCTTAGGCACGACCCAAATAGGTGAATTGTATGGACTTTTGGAGGGTCTTATTACTCCCTCAGAAAGCAGTTCCTTTATCTGTCTCTCTACTTCTTCCCTCATACAGACTGGGTACGGATAGCTCTTCGTATATATTGGCTCTTCCGTACTTGTCCTGATTTCTGCCTGAACGTTTGTTGATGCAAGTTCGCTACCATCGAGTGGTCCAAAAAGTGGTTTGTATTTATTAATAAGACTTTCTATTCTTGTCCTAACTTCTGGTACATATTCCTCGCCTAATATATAATTTGACTCACTTGTTACTTTTTCTTTTAATGGAATTTTAAAGCAATTTTTCAAAATTAAAACGTTTTCCTTTCTATCAACCAAAGCACCTAACTCCTTAAGTGTATCATCCCCAATAATTCCATCAAATGTTTTTAATGCTGGCAAGACATAAAATTGAATAGGTTCATTTATCCCTAAAAATTTAAAAAATGGCCCAATTACTTTTCTATCTATATTCACATCTCCTCCCACTGATCTGACATTTATTGGTTTTTCTAAAATTATGCTACCGCATGATAAGCGTGGGCTACAAAAGTTCTTGTTAGAGCCCGTGTCGATCAAGAAACATAAAATATCACCAGTAACAGAAGGGTATTCTATATAGGGTAAACTTGAGGGCCTTCCCCCATAAAATTTACTTCTCCTACAGTTTCTTCCTGACGAGAGTCTTCCTCTATCCCATTCTGAGCTGCGTGGTCCTCATCAGAAAAGGTTTCTATGTGATAAAGTTTTGGCTGTTTGTTGCTTGTACTCACTTCGAATGCACCTCTTTTTTCAGCTGTCCCAGGATTGTTGATGTAATTTACCCGTCGAGATTGAATCGTCCTATCGACTTCCATCGGTTCGTGTTTTATGGCCGGATACCGAGGGGGCAACGCTGGCTTATTATAATTAGAATATCCGCTTACACGGAAGTTAGAATAATTGTTGTTGTGTTGCCAATTTCCAGGCCTAAAATTTTGGTTCTGCCAACCCGATCGCGCAGGAAATGGCTTTAGTGGCCTTGAAGGCCCAGGACGGTAAGCTGTCTCTGTGGGGACCGAATCGTGAGGCTTCGTTTTTGTATAAATTATATTATTTCGCATCGTTAAGTTTTGCAGTTCTAAGCAAGCCGAGTATGCTTCAGGGAGCGCTCCTGGCCGCTGTATAATGATCATACGGGAAAGATCCTGCTTTAACCCGCGTACAAAAATGTCCAACGCTCTGTTCCTGTAGGTTTCCACCAGGGCTTTGATGGTTTCCTCGCTGTAGGATTCCGTCTTCAGTTTATTAATATTGAGCGAAAGTTGGTGATTAATAGTGGAGTAAAACTCGTCTATTGTCGAAGATCCTTTTGAAAGCTGATTGAGTTGATGCTCTAGAGTTTGGATGTCTCGTTTATCAGCGTAGTGAAGAGAAAGTATCCTTTTAATTTCAGCCCAATCACTATCGAATACATTATAGGACACCAGAGCTGTGTCTGCAGCGCCAATAATTTTTTGGCGGACGCTCTGTATTATTGCACGATAAATTGGTTTGTCCCTAACAATTTAGTAGTATATTTGTGGGCATTCTGGCACACCAATTAGAATCTAATTAGATTTGGCCTCCTTATGGATAAAATACACGTATGGGCATTATGGTACATCAATTAGAATCTAATTAGATTTGGCCTCCTTATGTATAAAATACACGTATGGGCATTCTGGCACACCAATTAGAATCCCACTAGATTTGGCCTCCTTATGGAAAAAATACACGTATGGGCATTCTGGCACACCAATTAGAATCCCACTAGATTTGGCCTCCTTATGGAAAAAATACACGTATGGGGAAAATACACTTATAGAGATACTGAGTCATATAATGAGAAAAATATGATAATTCTGTTACACATGCATTCATATATCTTTCCATGTGTATGCTTTTACAATAAAGAGAAATTCAAATGAGATATTTTTTCGCACCATGTCAATGAGATTCTCATTTGAGTAGTTTTTATTAAAACCTAAAATAAGAGTTTTACTATCCAGCACAAATTGATATAAAAGAACGTTCAGATTTTTTTGTTTATTATTGTTCTTCACAGTTACTTGAAATCACATTAAACAAAAGTTAAAGCAGATTTTCGCATCAAACAAAATGGTAAGTATACAGTTTTATAATATATAAAAAATTTTTTATTTATTATATAGATGCTGTAGAAAAAATATACAAATATTTATACATATTATATGATTGTTTTTATTTGATTGCTTTTAGATCTATCAACAGTTAATTAACATAGCCCAAGGAATAAAATCAGAGTACACGAAAATTGATGATATTCCCTTAAATAAACCATTAAAAATTTTAAATTTTGAGTGGAAGGTTACACAATATGGATCCAAAGTAATAGCATATTTGGAGAACAATAAATGGTTTTATCTACCTCAAACAATGGTTAAATATTTAAACAGAGAGGATCCTTACTTAGCCAATATGAATGAAAAAATTTGGACAATTATTTACAAAGGACGACAATCGCCAAATGGTTCTGCAATATTCGAACTAAACTACAGCTAATTTTTTTAATAAACAAAACTAGTTTTGTAATTTTGTAAATCTGTATATTATAAAACAATTAATGTACATATGTGGTAATGTGAAATGAATCTCGATTATGTATTTATTTTTGCACATGCGTAGACTTGCATTTTATTCGCTTTATATATTTATTTTTCATTTTAAGACATGCGTAGGCTTGCATTTTAAGAAAAAGTATAGAACAATTCAAAATTAATTGAAAAGTTAAACATGCATGAGCAAGAAATAAGGTCAAAAATATGCTGCATTATTTCCTATTTTATTTCATTTGTTGTTTTTAATCTTTCTATGACAAGGTAGTAAAATTTAAACATTTGTTTGTATGGAAAAACTCTTAAGAACGAAAGACATGCGTATGCTTGCTTTCACTTATTTTTGTCGTAGTGTGTGGGTGCATTAACTATTTTTATTGAAGGACACAGTTTCAGTAAAATTTCTTAAGAACGAAAGACATGCGTATGCTTGCTTTCACTTATTTTTTGTCGTAGTGTGTGGGTGCATTAACTATTTTTATTGAAGGACACAGTTTCAGTAAAATTTCTTAAGAACGAAAGACATGCGTATGCTTGCTTTCACTTATTTTTTGTCGTAGTGTGTGGGTACATTAACTATTTTTATTGAAGGACACAGTTTCAGTAAAATTTCTTAAGAACGAAAGACATGCGTATGCTTGCTTTCACTTATTTTTTGTCGTAGTGTGTGGGTACATTAACTATTTTTATTGAAGGACATACATTTTTTTCTACTTCAATGTTTTAAAATGCAATAATTTATGAGGCTATAAATCTGGTATGGTATGTTTGTTACTTAAGCAAAAAAAGGGTATGGAAAGGCAATAAAATTTTAAAATCCGTTTCAGGAAAATTTCTTAAGAACGAAAGACATGCGTATGCTTGCTTTCACTTATTTTTGTCGTAGTGTGTGGGTGCATTAACTATTTTTATTGAAGGACACACATTTTTTTCTACTTCAATGTTTAAATGCAATATTTTATGAGCGCATAAATGTGTTATGATGCTTTTGTTACCTAAGAAAAATGTTTAAACTAGGGTGATTAACAGTATATGTGTATGTAGTAGTGCCTCTAGAAAAGTATAAAATCAGCTATTTTTTCGAACAAAATTCTAGTTCTGTGAAATTATTCAACATAGTAAGATTTATGTAAAATTATTCGAAGTAAAAAGATTTATAAAACTTTTAATTTGTGGTTTTTTATTATTCAATGTATTAAGATTGTTTCCAAAGAAAAGAAAAAAATTATATTTGTGTTTTAGTAAGACTTTTTAAAAAGAAAAAACTTTAAATTTGTGTTTTATAATTCTGATTCATAACAGGTTAGTAAAAATGATTTTAATATTAATTTTTATCACTACGAATACACAAGAATTTAATCGACATTGTGATATAGACTGTTAAATAATTTTACTATACAAAAAAATTATTTTTTTAAACATCTTTAGTGAATTTCCAAAAAAATTGTGATATTATGGAAAGAATAGCAACCAAGCTAGAATGCTCAGAATGTCAAAGAGCTTTTCAAAGTGAGGAAAATTTCAGGGAGCATGAAAGATCTCATGCTTCGAACTCAAAAAAAAGTGTTGTAAAGCTACTAAAAAGTGCTTTTAAAAAGAGGATTATAACACTAGAATATGAAAATAGTAATGAAGAATGTCTTCTACCGGAGATGCTTATGAAGGAAGCTGAGGAACCGTTAAAGAGAGAAGTTGACAACTTCTTAAAGGCTAATGATGCTCTTAAATTTAATATGGAGATATATGGATTATATGCTCGCCCCAATGTAAATGACTTAGAAAATACCCCAATAGAGGTGAAACATTTTCAAACGAAAATGAAGGAAATTTTCCATATAGAAGAGTTTGCCGATGAATATGGTTATAATATTCAAAGAATATGAACAAAAATGGAAGACTTTCAAGAGCGGGATAGTGGTTGGACTCTAGTTCAACTTTTAAAACTTCATATAAACCTAAATAGATACCAACCACTAAAGGGTTCCAGTTTCATTCCTCTCCCAAATAAAATAAAGTTAAAAAAAGCATGCATAAATGTACAAAACAATGATGAATTTTGCTTCAAATGGGCAATACTATCAGCCTTAGCAACCCATAGAAATTCTCAAAGAACAAGCAGTTATGGCGTCAATATTGATGAACAACAAATTTTCTTTAACGGCTTTTGCTTAAATTTTAGTGGCTTATGCTTCCCACTAAAAATAAAAGATATAGAAATTTTTGAAACTAATAATCCGAATATTAGTGTAAATGTCTGTGGATATGACATGGAAAAAGACTTGATTGTGGGACCCTATTATAAAACAAAAGGAAAAATTCTAAACATATCCAACTTTTATTTATGCAGAAAAAAGTTGAGGGAAACATAGTTTCACACTATGTTTATATAAAAAATATATCAAGGTAAGTGTTATGATTACGAATAAAATTATAAATTTCTTTTTAGTTTTCATTATTATACTATTTTTTATTTATTCATACATCCATTTTGTAATTTTTTCAGATTCATTAGAGCTCAACAGACAGCTCATCATGGAAGCATTATCCTATGTGATGATTGTCTACAGAATTTTCACCATGAACAACAATTAGAAATTCATAGGCAACATTGTAAAAAATAAATTGCATATACACCACAAGCAGATAAGTCTACAATACAATTTAGTAATTATAGTAATACTATAGATGTACCGTTCGTAATATACGCAGATTCGGAATGCATATTTGAAAATATTCAAACTTGCATTCCGTGTGGTGATATTTCTTCAACAACATTAGTTGATAGACATGTGCCCTATGCTATATCATATTTCATTAAATGTACTTTTAACGACAATTTAAATAAGCTATGTAGCTTTAAAGGTTTAGATTCACCTACACTGTTTATAGAGAGTTTAATTAAAGACGTAAAATATTTAAGTAATAATTATTTATCTATAGTAAAACCCATGCTACCCCTAACAGAAGAAGAAAATTTAGACTACCATTCGACCAATATATGTCACATTTGTTCTAAAGTTATTTTAGATGATTCAAAAGTTAGGGATCATTGTCATATGAGTGGGAAATATAGAGGCGCTGCACATAGTTTGTGTAATCTTAATTACAAAGTGCCAAAATTCTTTCCAGTAATTTTCCAAAATTTTTCTGGTTATGACTGCCATTTATTTGTGAAGGAGCTAAATAATATAAATGATGGCCCTATAAATATTATTCCACTCAATAAAGAGCTTTATATATCTCTCTCTAAAACTATAACTGATGAGAATAGTGCTAACATTGAAATTCGATTTTTAGATTCCTATAGATTTTTACCAGCAAGCTTAAATGATTTGGTTGAAAATTTAGCTAAGCAAGATTTAAAAGTAGTAAAATCAATATTTGGAGAAAACGAAAGTAAATTTAATTTGCTTATTAGAAAAGGTGTCTTTCCATACAGCTATTTAAATACTATAGAAAAACTTAAAGAAACTTCTTTGCCGAATATAGAGAGCTTTTATAATAAATTAACTGATGAAGACTGTTCTCAAGAAGATTACGCCCATGCTAAAGAAGTATGGAGCACGTTTGATTGTTCAACTTTAGAAGATTATTTATTATTGTATTTGAAAACTGATGTTTTGTTGTTAACAGATGTTTTTGAAAACTTTAGATTTATTAGCAAAAATATTTATAAATTAGACCCCTGTCATTACTATACAGCCCCAGGACTTTCTTGGGACGCGATGTTAAAAATAACAGATATTAAATTAGAGTTGTTGATAGACATAGAAATGATTCATTTTATACAAAAGGGAATAAGAGGAGAGTAGTATATTTGTGGGCATTCTGGCACACCAATTAGAATCTAATTAGATTTGGCCTCCTTATGGATAAAATACACGTATGTGCATTCGGACACACCAATTAGAATCTAATTAGATTTGGCCTCCTTATGGATAAAATACACGTATGGGCATTCTGGCACACCAATTAGAATCTAATTAGATTTGGCCTCCTTATGGAAAAAATACGCGTATGGGCATTCTGGCACACCAATTAGAATCCCACTAGATTTGGCCTCCTTATGGAAAAAATACGCGTATGGGCATTCTGGCACACCAATTAGAATCCCACTAGATTTGGCATCCTTATGGAAAAAATACACGTATGGGGAAAATACACGTATAGAGATACTGAGTCATATAATGAGAAAAATATGATCATTCTTTTACACATGCATTCATATATTTTTCCATGTGTATGCTTTTACAATAAAGAGAAATTCAAATGAGATATTTTTTTGCACCATGTCAATGAGATTCTCACTTGAGTAGTTTTTATTAAAACCTAAAATAAGAGTTTTACTATCCAGCACAAATCGATATAAAAGAACGTTCAGATTTTTTTGTTTATTATTGTTCTTCACAGTTACTTGAAATCACATTAAACAAAAGTTAAAGCAGCTTTTCGCATCAAACAAAATGGTAAGTATACAGTTTTATAATATATAAAAAAATTTTTATTTATTATATAGATGCTGTAGAAAAAATATACAAATATTTATACATATTATATGATTGTTTTTATTTGATTGCTTTTAGATCTATCAACAGTTAATTAACATAGCCAAAGGAATAAAATCAGAGTACACGAAAATTGATGATATTCCCTTAAATAAACCATTAAAAATTTTAAATTTTGAGTGGAAGGTTACACAATATGGATCCAAAGTCATAGCATATTTGGAGAACAATAAATGGTTTTATCTACCTCAAAGAATGGTTAAATATTTAAACAGAGAGGATCCTTACTTAGCCAATATGAATGAAAAAATTTGGACAATTATTTACAAAGGACGACAATCGCCAAATGGTTCTACAATATTCGAACTAAACTACAGCTAATTTTTTTAATAAACAAAACTAGTTTTGTAATGTTGTAAATCTGTATATTATAAAACAATAAATGTACATATGTGGTAATGTGAAATGAATCTCGATTATGTATTTATTTTTGCACATGCGTAGACTTGCATTTTATTTGCTTTATATATTTATTTTTCATTTTAAGACATGCGTAGGCTTGCATTTTAAGAAAAAGTATAGAACAATTCAAAATTAATTGAAAAGTTAAACATGCATGAGCAAGAAATAAGGTCAAAAATATGCTGCATTATTTCCTATTTTATTTCATTTGTTGTTTTTAATCTTTCTATGACAAGGTAGTAAAATTTAAACATTTGTTTGTATGGAAAAACTCTTAAGAACGAAAGACATGCGTATGCTTGCATTCACTTATTTTTGTCGTAGTGTGTGGGTACATTAACTATTTTTATTGAAGGACACAGTTTCAGTAAAATTTCTTAAGAACGAAAGACATGCGTATGCTTGCTTTCACTTATTTTTGTCGTAGTGTGTGGGTGCATTAACTATTTTTATTGAAGGACACAGTTTCAGTAAAATTTCTTAAGAACGAAAGACATGCGTATGCTTGCTTTCACTTATTTTTTGTCGTAGTGTTTGGGTACATTAACTATTTTTATTGAAGGACACAGTTTCAGTAAAATTTCTTAAGAACGAAAGACATGCGTATGCTTGCTTTCACTTATTTTTTGTCGTAGTGTGTGGGTACATTAACTATTTTTATTGAAGGACACACATTTTTTTCTACTTCAATGTTTTAAAATGCAATAATTTATGAGGCTATAAATCTGGTATGGTATGTTTGTTACTTAAGCAAAAAAAAGGGTATGGAAAGGCAATAAAATTTTAAAATCCGTTTCAGGAAAATTTCTTAAGAACGAAAGACATGCGTATACTTGCTTTCACTTATTTTTGTCGTAGTGTGTGGGTGCATTAACTATTTTATTGAAGGACACACATTTTTTTTCTACTTCAATGTTTAAATGCAATATTTTATGAGCGCAGAAATGTGTTATGATGCTTTTGTTACCTAAGAAAAATTTTTAAACAAGGGTGATTAACAGTATATGTGTATGTAGTAGTGCCTCTAGAAAAGTATAAAATCAGCTATTTTTTTGAACAAAATTCTAGTTCTGTGAAATTATTCAACATAGTAAGATTTCTGTGAAATTATTCGACGTAAAAAGATTTATAAAACTTTAAACATGGAATGTAAAAAATATATTTGCGAAATATGTAAATTAATTAGTTTTTCCACATGGTGGAACAAAAAAAGACACTATTTAAAACAACACAACGTTGTATTAAGAAAGCCTATATGGAACACTCCGCTGTACCATAAAGTTATGAAGGCTAATTTAAAAAAAGCAGAATCAGAAGCAGCAATAATAATATCATCAGAAGCAACAACTACATCAGCAAAAGCAACACCAATAACATCATCTGAAACAGCAATATCAGAAACAACAACTACATCAGCAGAAGCAACACCAATACATCATCTGAAACAGCAATATCAGAAACAACAACTACATCAGCAGAAGCAACACCAATAACATCATCTGAAGCAGCAACATCAGAAACAACAACGATATCAGCAGCAACAAGAACAGCAATATCATCAGCAGAAGCAGCAGCAGCAACAACAACAACATCAACAGAAACAACAGCAACAATATCATCAGAAGCCACAACATCAGAAACATATCATCATCTTCTCGATGGAGATGATGATATCTTTCTAAATATTAAATTATCGAAAGAAATTATTCACATTAGTGAAATAATTATGCTGCCTCCATTTGATGTAGCATCATACTTGGCCCTATATGATGGCCAAGATGATGTATTAATGGAGGCAGTAAATAAAATTCCACTAGTCTAGAAAAACTTATAATTGAATAAATAAAAAAATATATAAAAATTAAAATGTATGTCTTTCACTAAATTTTATTATTTATCTTTTTTATTAATTAGATTTTTTGAAAATTACAATTTTTACATTTGCTAATATTATATATGTTGTAATAAAATTTCATAAGTGTGGTTGCTTCTTTCTCTATTTCAGTATTACGTATCCTATGTTGTACACATGAACAGGTATCTGGTCCACATGTCTCATTTTCATTAGACCAACAGCAATTGTCATAATGCTCTCCATGTTTATTTATCGTTGTTTTCAAATTATTTGTCCCTTCTAGATGTGATTGAATAGTCATGAGTTTATTTTTATCTTCATCGGAAATAATATGGGAACACCGTTTTAAGAAATCGTACATATCTTTTAGAATCATCCTTGTTAATGAGAATGACTACATATGTAGACAAAGTGTTTGTGAATAAACCTTAATGATGTTAGATTAGATATTTATACCATATTTTAATTTATTTATATCTACAATAGTTTTCTTATTTCATTTGTCAGGGGGATATATTCAAACATTTTATCATGTATAATTAAGCAATAAGCAGACATATTAGCGGGGATATTTTTTAAGGTTTTTATTTCAATCCGTATGTCGATTGGTCCAGTTTTTATTGATTCATTTTGATGTGTTACATCCAATACAACTATTGGAGCTAAAGCTTTAAAATTTTCTCTTGTTAATAGTGGTTGAGGATCGCGTGAATAATAAGTTGATTGAAACTTTAAATACATATCATATAGTATGGCAAAACGATTTCTATCAAATTTTAGGTTTAGATCATCATAGGGATATGTATCAGAGTTAAGATGTACTTTTATATCTGTCAAATCACAATGTTGAAATTTGTTGGCACTGTTTCGAAGACCCAAAAGTAGGAAACGTGGTCTTTCGTTTTCGCTGGCTAACTTAACATTCCATAAAACCGTTGTACTTTCTGGAAGTGACGGGTAGTAATACATATCCCAACTTCTGAAAGATATATTTAAAGGATGGCGATTGTTAATTGTTTTAAACATCTGCAATTTGTAAGCGTCAGCAAGTTGAATGTGTGGTATTTTCCAAGAAATTTTTAAAATAGACAACTTAGTTGTTTCGGTTGATACATTAGATTTTAAAACTTGTTTATCATCTTTAGATCGCAAAAGAATCAATTCATGTTTAGAATTAACTATTATTTTATTAAAATCTTCAGCAAATCCAAGTAAGAATTTTAGTGGCATACAGAAATTGAAATAACCGTCTACAAGTGTAAGATCATCATTATTAAGTGGCGACCATCCTGCATTTACTAGATTATCACTTTCTGACTTATTCAGCGACACAAAGTTTTTTAATTCTGTTGCAATACCCAAATGGCGTGTACGATCAATTTCTACACCATTGATTTCATATCGAATTTCGTCAAACAGATGTGCAATACAATTGTTTAAGAGACGTATAGATGTGGAAGCTGTTGAATCTTCCTTTGTTGCAAGCCCTTCAATGTATAGAAGACTTTCGCTTGGTAAAACATATAAATCTTGATTTTGAATTGTTATACGAATTTCATCATTATTTTTGAATGACTGTAGATATGATGTGTAGCTGTGATACTCCTTTTTTATAATTGAACTATCCAAATGTGGTTTTTGTAAAATATTAATAATATTACTCATTTTATAGAATTTTTCAGGCTCGATAGCTATATGATTAGCTCTATTTTTTTAATATAAATCCCAAATTTATTGAAAACTTTTTATTAACTTCACTAAGAGTGTTACTTAGTTCAGGCTTAATACCTTCAATTTTTCTTTTATACTTTTCTGATTGACTTTCACAGCGCGATGACTTTTCTGATTTGTATTTCGTTGTTGTTGATGCTAGAATGAAGTCGGACTTATTTTGCAACTCACTTTTATTAAATATAATCATTCTCTCATTGGCTTTAAATGTAATCTTATTGTTATTTTTTCACCGCGAAAGTTAATTAAATTTCCGTTTTGATCGACGACTTTCAAAACAAGACTATTAACTGATTTTGAATTCACGGGTAAATATATCACATTCGATGGCGCCTCTGTTATTTTATATCCTGGGCTAACGTTAAGTGAAAACTGATGTAAAATATGTGCAGACATGTTATTTATATATGATCCGCTTACAATATTACATTCAACGATTATTGTATTTATTTTTATTATATCTATTGTTTTATCCGAGTAATGATCAATATCTGGTTCTAATACTCTTTCGCTAAAGCCCAATAAGGAGCCGATAGAGTTCTTTTTATTGAAATAAATGGAATCAGTATTGCTTTTGATGAATGTTTGTAATGTATTATAATTTGCTTGTATGTCAAGGGTTCCTTTCTCATTCAGATTATGATATTTCTTTCTTAGTAATTCAGCTATATCAGCTAATTCATATGATCCAACAGGAATTTCTATTTCATGATTGCCAATATGAAATAAATTGTTTTCTACATCAACATTCGGAATTGAATGATATGTGTCAAAGCTTATTAAGCCACAAACATAATTTTCATTTAGTTCCATCGGTAGAAAATAGTTTGCAACAAGATATGAAGAGTTTCCGTTTAATGTGAGTGTTATTGACATTTTAAAGACTAATGAATGAATGAATTATTAATAACATCTGTTATGATTTTTATGATTCATTGCTTATATTAATCCAAGAGTTGTGTTCTGATGAAAATCCTAGCCATTTTACATAAACCTTATTCCTTTTTCGTTTTAAAACTTTTTCTACTAAATATGTGTCTGGAAATTTAGTTCTCATTAGCTCGGGCTCGTAAAAACCACCTTTAATTTCATGACCTTGATAGTCTTGTAATATATAAGTATTAGGATTTGTATTTTTTATAGTTTTAATTTTAAATATTTCTGTAATCCAATTTGGTGTGTAACCTTTTTCAAATGTATGCTTATATTTACTTATTCGAACATTATCATTCACTTTAAATTTTGGTTTTTTAAATATTTTTAAATTGTTGTAAACGGTATCCAATAACAATTTTTCTTTTGAAGAATTCACTTCATTAGGTGACATTTTTATTGTTCTGTGATATGTGTTATTATATTTGTCAACAAGGTCTTGATATATGGTTATCCATTTATATGAACCCCGATAGCTAAACTCTTTCCACATCATTCCTTTTAAAGTTCTATTAAATCGTTCTACTATGGATGCCTTTAGAACACTATATGTTGAGTAGTGATTAATTTTGTTTGATTGCATTAGTTGATGAAACTGATTATTGAAAAATTCTTTACCATCATCTGTTTGTAAATTTCTTGGTTTTCGATTGTTATTAGTGAAAATACTCCTCATAGCATACGCTACACTCAGTGCAGTTTTATTTTTTACTGCTGCAACCCAAGCTTTTTTTGAGAAGGTATCTATTACTGTTAGAAGATAACGATATCCATTATTATATAACGCATAATTCCCCATTTCAACCAAATCAGCTTGCCATAAATCATCAATTCCTTTCATTATAACTCGTCTTCTTTTAAAATTTTTTCGCGCTTGTTTGTGTAGTTCATTAACTATTTCTCTTTTATCCTCGTTCATTTTGTATATGATTATATTTTCTATGTCATTCTCATATATATATATCTTATAAAGTTTTGTTTACTTAGCCGTCTTAATTTTAGGCCATTCAAGTTTTCGTTTTTTCACATCATCCACATTAGTGTTTTTATCAATCCGTTTAAAAATAAAATCATCAATTTTATTAAATCTTTCTTCTATATTTTTTATAAAGTCTTTATTTGAAGAGTATATTTGACCCTTCACAGCTATTTCAATAAGTGCAACATCTTCATCAATATTTTTTTTATGTTTTCTTGTAATATTTTTATATCACTCCTAATAATATTTAATTGTGATTTAATGTAATGTAATTTAATTAAATGTAATTTAATTTAATTTAGTCTATTTTCGACTTTATTGGAGAGGTTCATATTTATATCATGGAACTGATCCTTTATAATCTTTATAGTAGTATATATCTTTTCTATATCTTTTGTTATGTTATTGATTTCTAAATTGTATTGGGATATCCTTAACTTCGAGTTATTTAGATTATGCTTAATTGAACTTTCACCAAATTTATTTATATAACTCATTTTTAATATATTATGTTAGCTTCTCTTAATTCTTCAATGATGGAAATTATTTCATTTCTGTGATTATTATGACCAGCACTTTCCGATGAAATAAGTAAACGCATTCTGTCAACTAATTCATTCGGGTCATCCCAATATATATAGCTAGGCTTACGATTGTCTACAGATTTTAGCGATAATCCACTACCTTTCGTAAAAACATTTGTTTTAGTATTAAATAAATTTTTTATTATGCGAACATATTTGAACGCTCGTGTACCTTTAATTTGAGCTTTTGATTGATATTGTCGTTTATGTGCATTTGTACTTATTAAAATTTCTTTATATTTTTTTAAATCATTTTTATTGTAATGTAGGGGTTTTGAATGAAATAATAATTCAAATAATCCTGGAGTCATTTTCCACGTTAAATTCCCTATTTGAATTGAGTTATCCACATTAAAATTTAGCACATTATTTGCATAGCGCCATTTTCCACTTTCATCTATGTTGAAACCATAAACTTTATCTATCGTTTTGTTAGTCAGGAGCAATTCTATATTTTCCGCTAGTGACGATTTTTTACTACCATTTAACGCTTCTTGATCATAAGCTACAGCATCGTCATAATTATCAGAGCTATTATCGGATGGTAGTGATGGAAGTTGTGAATCTGTTATGTCATCATCATTTGACTGAAAATCATCTGATTGATAATCATAAATTTTTTCAATTTTCTTATTTGAAGGTTTTGTTATATCTTTGAATGACTCGTGCAATAAATCATCTGATTGGTAAACAGCATTTTTTTCATTTTTTTCTAATAAATTGTCTGATTGATAATCATCAATTTTTCTAATAATCTTTTTCAAAGGTTTTGTTATAGGTGTAAATGTATCTTCCAATAAATTAAGTGTCTCTACTTCATTTAATTTAATATTTTTTAGTTTTTCCTTTAAAATCGCCCTTGTATTAACAATATCTTTTAATATTTTATTATTACTCATATCGATCTGATTTATATCTGAAATCAATCGGGCTTATATCTGATGTTGAACTGCTTTATATCTGATTGTGAACTGTTTTATATGAACTGCTTTCTATCTGCTATCGACCTGCTTTTTATCTGATTATAAACTGTTATGTATATATTTGTTAACTACTCCATATATTATTGTGAACTGCTTTTCTAACTATTCATGAAGTAATTTATATATCCTTATTGACAACCATGAATCCATATTTATCTTTCCAACACTCACTACATATATCCGTAAATTCTTTAAATGACATATCTCCAATAATATGATCATTATATATATGACGCAAATTCATTTCGTCCTGTTTAAATATTATTATCATATTCGCATTATCCCGAATAAGATGTTTGGGAATTTTCGTATATGTTTGACATAAATAAAAACAATCTATATTCTTATGTCTACCCATGCAAAAGTAATCTCTTATAGCCCCCTGTTTCACACATATAACATCATCAAAGATTATTATTGAATGAGGGATGGCTTCAGTCGGGCTTAGAACTTCCTCATTTTCCGCAAATGTAAAAATATTTATCCCGTTTATTGGGTCTATCAATTTCTTTAGATAACAATATTTTGGTTGATACAAAGATTTTGAATATATGTAAATGTTTTTGAAACTAAGACCGTTGGGACTTTCTATTAAACTAATCATAACATTAGTTTTACCACAATTTGAGGGACCCACAATTAATGCTCGTATTGAATTTGGTAAAAGTGTACTATGTTTAATTTTAGATTTCTTGTCTTGAGCTTCATCAGCATTTCTTATTACAATTTGCTTAGCTTGCTTTACTAGTCTCATTTTGATAACTAAATGGGTTTTGATATAAATTTCCTCTTATATAACAAAACCTAATCATTTAAATTTTTAGTGTCAATCATATTAAACGTATATTATATATAATTAAAAGAAAAAATGAGTATAAACTATAGCAAAGGAGTTAAAAATAATCAGTATAATTTTGGAAGTGGTTTTGTAAACAACTTAATAAATAAATTACCTGTTGAACTGCATTTACCTGGTTATCAGTTTTGTGGACCTGGAACAAAACTTGAAAAACGTTTAGCGAGGGGTGATAAAGGGATAAATTTGTTAGACGCAGCTTGTAGGGAACACGATATTGCATATTCACAAACAAACGATATTAACAAAAGACATAAAGCCGATCAAATATTAGTTGAAAAAGCTTGGAAACGAGTACAATCTAAAGATAGTGATTTCAAAGAACGAGCACACGCTTGGCTCGTAACAAACACTATGAAATCAAAAGTTAAGTTGGGGTTAGGTATGAATCATATCAAAACTCGTAAATCCAGAAAATCACAGAAGAAAAAATGTAAAAAGAGAAAAGCATGTGATAGAAAATTGTTTTCAACAACTGTTAAAAATACTCTAAAGCTCTTGAGAAACGAAAATTTAAATGCCGCTGTTAAAATTGCGCGAAAAGCCGTTACTTCAAACTTTAAAGGGAAGAAGAGAGCTAATATTGCTATACCGAGAGTTATACCAATGCCGAAAATTGGTGGATTTCTTCCAATTATTCCAATCCTAACAGCTTTGTCAGCACTTGGAGGTTTGGCTACAGGTGGGTCAGCTATTATTAAGACTGTTAATGATATAAAAAATGGAAAAGAACAACTAGCAGAGGCTACTCGACATAATAAACACATGGAATCAATTGCTATGGGAAGAGGTCTATATCTAAAACCATATAGATCTGGATATGGTCTGTACTATAAGCCAGCTCCAAAAAACTTTTAGATAAGCTACCCAATCGACCATTAACTGATATAGA
Organism: Gymnocheta viridis; assembly: GCA_956483585.1. Taxonomy (NCBI): domain Eukaryota; kingdom Metazoa; phylum Arthropoda; class Insecta; order Diptera; family Tachinidae; genus Gymnocheta; species Gymnocheta viridis. The sequence goes on from OY101443.1 coordinate 27,334,178, forward strand.
TTTGATGAAATATGGTAAACAACTAAGTAAATTTTGAGGAGTTTTTATGCGTGACCGTTTACCTAAAAAACCATTACTTCAAGAATGTGGTATTGTTAATTTAGATAATTTTCAGGGTCCTGGAACTCATTGGGTAGCTTATTATAAAAATCGCAACTATAAAGAGTATTTTGATAGCTTTGGAAACTTACAACCTCCAATTGAAGTAGTTAATTATTTAAAGAGACCTATTGAATATAATTATGAGCGAAAACAAAACTTTAATACATTTAATTGTGGTCACCTATGTCTAAATTTTTTATTCAATAAATATAATTTGAAATAAATAAAACACAAATAGTTATATTTTTATATTTAAACATAAATACATAATTAAAATTTTATTAAATTTTTTCTTTTTGTTTCATACTATAATCGTTTGAATTCAGTTGTAAAATATATAAATATTAATAAATAAATATTATATTATTATATTGATAAATATATAATAAATATTATAAATATGTGGGAGGGGTTGTTATCGAAGCAGTCCACAAGTGTAACGGGACCCCTTTTCGATTCCCCTCCTTTCGTGTCTCAGTAGTTGATTGTTCAGTCGACCATTGACTGAGGTGTCCACCCATATAGACTCGACAACTAATATGTATCGACCCGGTGGTTCTGAGTCTAACTCATGTGCTAACCAAAGCTAAAAAAATAAAAGTATAAAAAAATTAACAATCAATTTCCATTAACAAATTATCGTCAGCAGAATCATTTATAAATTGGTCTATACAATCAGGTGACCTTTGATTGTCTATATGATCGATTTCCATTAGAAAATCGTCATTGCTATCGTTTATAAATGATTCTTGATAATGCCCCCAAGCAATGGTTTTTACACTATTATTGCACACGTATCTTTTGTTGTCTAAATAACTTAAAGATACCTTATTGATTAAAGACGTATATAAAACATGTAGTTTTGACTTAAAAGTATACATACTTCTATAATATACTTTCTTATTATACAGACAGTTTTTGTAATCTAATAAACTTAAATTTCTAGATACATTACTTTTTATACCCTTTGCTTTCTTGACTTCATTCATATCTTCCATTTTGTATGAGTACATTTTCGCTCTCAACCCCACAAATTCCTTCATTACCCTACCATTATTTTCATCCTTCATCATGCCTAATATTTTTTTATTTTTTTGTGGAATACCAAATTTATTATTCGCTTCATAATCTGATGTATCAAACTTTCCATCAATATCGTTTATTAATCTTTATAAAAATCATCAGTTTCGATTGCGTATATGAACGAATCGGTATCCATATAATTCAGCTCTGCTTTGATATTATATTTTGGTAGTATATAACCATAATGAAAGTTGTACATCTTCCACTTTGAAAGTTCTAGTATTGTAAATCCTAAATAAATTGGTTTATTATAAAACGAATAACTTCTGTTTAGCTCCACAGCTATCATATTTTCCTCAAATATGCTGAATGAATGAAATTCTGGTTTGGCAATAAGGACACGAGCACCCATTTTCCTACCCACGCTTTCCCACTCATTAACAATTTTAACATTCTTACGCTTGTCAACGTTTTCCATTGTTTTACCGTATACGGCATTATTTAATAATTTGAAGAAATTTTTTTCAAACGTGTTTTGGGCGTTAGTTCTATGTAAATTATTTAATGAAATATATGGCTTTAACCAAGCTGATTGCTTAAATTTCAAAATTCGATGAATTTTTACTAACTTTAAACCATGTTTTAAACATTGTTGTAAATTTTTATAATATATTACATATCCATATTTATTGTTTAAATCAACAATTAATTTCTTTTCTTTAGAATTTGGAGGATTTTTATTTTCACTACAAAAAGGTAAATTATTATGAATATCATGAATTTGTAATGGATACAACAAATCAACTTCTAATATATATCCAGTAGCTGAGTCTTCTGGTATACTATCCAGACAAAAGTTTTCAATATCTGTTTCCCACTCAAAATTACCTTCTGGTAGCGCTTCAGACATTGCCCAACCATACAAATTATTTGCATCTAAATACATTAAATACTTAGATGGTAGATTCTCATTGTAATCATTCATGTATTTGTTGTTTGCAATAGAATGCCGTTGAGAGCACTGTACTATTCCTCCTCTTATCCCCTTTTGTATAAAATGAATCATTTCTATGTCTATCAACAACTCTAATTTAATATCTGTTATTTTTAACATCGCGTCCCAAGAAAGTCCTGGGGCTGTATAGTAATGACAGGGGTCTAATTTATAAATATTTTTGCTAATAAATCTAAAGTTTTCAAAAACATCTGTTAACAACAAAACATCAGTTTTCAAATACAATAATAAATAATCTTCTAAAGTTGAACAATCAAACGTGCTCCATACTTCTTTAGCATGGGCGTAATCTTCTTGAGAACAGTCTTCATCAGTTAATTTATTATAAAAGCTTTCTATATTCGGCAAAGAAGTTTCTTTAAGTTTTTCTATAGTATTTAAATAGCTGTATGGAAAGACACCTTTTCTAATAAGCAAATTAAATTTACTTTCGTTTTCTCCAAATATTGATTTTACTACTTTTAAATCTTGCTTAGCTAAATTTTCAACCAAATCATTTAAGCTTGCTGGTAAAAATCTATAGGAATCTAAAAATCGAATTTCAATGTTAGCACTATTCTCATCAGTTATAGTTTTAGAGAGAGATATATAAAGCTCTTTATTGAGTGGAATAATATTTATAGGGCCATCATTTATATTATTTAGCTCCTTCACAAATAAATGGCAGTCATAACCAGAAAAATTGTGGAAAATTACTGGAAAGAATTTTGGCACTTTGTAATTAAGATTACACAAACTATGTGCAGCGCCTCTATATTTCCCACTCATATGACAATGATCCCTAACTTTTGAATCATCTAAAATAACTTTAGAACAAATGTGACATATATTGGTCGAATGGTAGTCTTAATTTTCTTCTTCTGTTAGGGGTAGCATGGGTTTTACTATAGATAAATAATTATTACTTAAATATTTTACGTCTTTAATTAAACTCTCTATAAACAGTGTAGGTGAATCTAAACCTTTAAAGCTACATAGCTTATTTAAATTGTCGTTAAAAGTACATTTAATGAAATATGATATAGCATAGGGCACATGTCTATCAACTAATGTTGTTGAAGAAATATCACCACACGGAATGCAAGTTTGAATATTTTCAAATATGCATTCCGAATCTGCGTATATTACGAACGGTACATCTATACTATTACTATAATTACTAAATTGTATTGTAGACTTATCTGCTTGTGGTGTATATGCAATTTGTTTTTTACAATGTTGCCTATGAATTTCTAATTGTTGTTCATGGTGAAAATTCTGCAGATAATCATCACATAATGGATGTATGAATAAATAAAAAATAGTAGAATAAAGAAAACTAAAAAGAAATTTATAATTTTATTCGTAATCATAACACTTACCTTGATATATTTTTTATATAAACATAGTGTGAAACTATGTTTCCCTCAACTTTTTTCTGCATAAATAAAAGTTGGATATGTTTAGATTTTTTTCTTTTGTTTTATAATAGGGTCCCACAATCAAGTCTTTTTCCATGTCATATCCAAAGACATTTACACTAATATTCGGATTATTAGTTTCAAAAATTTCTATATCTTTTATTTTTAGTGGGAAGCATAAGCCACTAAAATTTAAGCCAAAGCCGTTAAAGGAAATTAGTTGTTCAATAATGTTGACGCCATAACTGCTTGTTCTTTGAGAATTTCTATGGGTTGCTAAGGCTGATAGTATTGCCCATTTGAAGCAAAATTCATCATTGTTTTGTACATTTATGCATGCTTTTTTTAACTTTATTTTATTTGGGAGAGGAATGAAACTGGAACCTTTTAGTGGTTGGTATCTATTTAGGTTTATATGAAGTTTTAAAAGTTGAACTAGAGTCCAACCACTATCCCGCTCTTGAAAATCTTCCATTTTTGTTAATATTCTTTGAATATTATAACAATATTCATCGGCAAACTCTTCTATATGGAAAATTTCCTTCATTTTCGTTTGAAAATGTTTCACCTCTATTGGGGTATTTTCTAAGTCATTTACATTGGGGCGAGCATATAATCCATATATCTCCATATTAAATTTAAGAGCATCATTAGCCTTTAAGAAATTGTCAACTTCTCTCTTTAACGGTTCCTCAGCTTCCTTCATAAGCATCTCCGGTAGAAGACATTCTTCATTACTATTTTCATATTCTAGTGTTATAAGCCTCTTTTTAAAAGCACTTTTTACTAGCTTTACAACACTTTTTTTTGAGTTCGAAGCATGAGATCTTTCATGCTCCCTGAAATTTTCCTCACTTTGAAAAGCTCTTTGACATTCTGAGCATTCTAGCTTGGTTGCTATTCTTTCCATAATATCACAATTTTTTTTGGAAATACACTAAAGATGTTTAAAAAATTAATTTTTTGTATAGTAAAATTATTTAACGGTCTATATCACAATGTCGATCGAATTCTTGTGTATTTGTAGTGATAAAAATTAATATTAAAATCATTTTTACTAACCTGTTATGAATTCGTATTATAAAACACAAATTAAAAGTTTTTTCTTTTTAAAAAGTCTTACTAAAACACAAATTTAAAATCTTACTAAAACACAAATATTTTTTTTCTTTGGAAACAATCTTAATACATTGAATAATAAAAAAAACAAAAAATTTAAAGTTTTATAAATCTTTTCACGTCGAATAATTTCACAGAAATCTTACTATGTTGAATAATTTCACAGAACTAGAATTTTGTTCGAAAAAATAGCTGATTTTATACTTTTCTAGAGGCACTACTACATACACATATACTGTTAATCACCCTTGTTTAAAAATTTTTCTTAGGTAACAAAAGCATCATAACACATTTCTGCGCTCATAAAATATTGCATTTAAACATTGAAGTAGAAAAAAATGTGTGTCCTTCAATAAAATAGTTAATGCACCCACACACTACGACAAAAATAAGTGAAAGAAAGCATACGCATGTCTTTCGTTCTTAAGAAATTTTCCTGAAACGGATTTTAAAATTTTATTGCCTTTCCATACCCTTTTTTTGCTTAAGTAACAAACATACCATACCAGATTTATAGCCTCATAAATTATTGCATTTTAAAACATTGAAGTAGAAAAAAATGTGTGTCCTTCAATAAAAAAAGTTAATGTACCCACACACTACGACAAAAAATAAGTGAAAGCAAGCATACGCATGTCTTTCGTTCTTAAGAAATTTTACTGAAACTGTGTCCTTCAATAAAAATAGTTAATGTACCCACACACTACGACAAAAAATAAGTGAAAGCAAGCATACGCATGTCTTTCGTTCTTAAGAAATTTTACTGAAACTGTGTCCTTCAATAAAAATAGTTAATGCACCCACACACTACGACAAAAATAAGTGAAAGCAAGCATACGCATGTCTTTCGTTCTTAAGAAATTTTCCTGAAACGGATTTTAAAATTTTATTGCCTTTCCATACCCTTTTTTTGCTTAAGTAACAAACATACCATACCAGATTTATAGCCTCATAAATTATTGCTTTTTAAAACATTGAAGTAGAAAAAAATGTGTGTCCTTCAATAAAAATAGTTAATGTACCCACACACTACGACAAAAAATAAGTGAAAGCAAGCATACGCATGTCTTTCGTTTTTAAGAAATTTTACTGAAACTGTGTCCTTCAATAAAAATAGTTAATGCACCCACACACTACGACAAAAATAAGTGAAAGCAAGCATACGCATGTCTTTCGTTCTTAAGAAATTTTCCTGAAACGGATTTTAAAATTTTATTGCCTTTCCATACCCTTTTTTTGCTTAAGTAACAAACATACCATACCAGATTTATAGCCTCATAAATTATTGCATTTTAAAACATTGAAGTAGAAAAAAATGTGTGTCCTTCAATAAAAATAGTTAATGTACCCACACACTACGACAAAAAATAAGTGAAAGCAAGCATACGCATGTCTTTCGTTCTTAAGAAATTTTACTGAAACTGTGTCCTTCAATAAAAATAGTTAATGTACCCAAACACTACGACAAAAAATAAGTGAAAGCAAGCATACGCATGTCTTTCGTTCTTAAGAAATTTTACTGAAACTGTGTCCTTCAATAAAAATAGTTAATGTACCCACACACTACGACAAAAATAAGTGAATGCAAGCATACGCATGTCTTTCGTTCTTAAGAGTTTTTCCATACAAACAAATGTTTAAATTTTACTACCTTGTCATAGAAAGATTAAAAACAACAAATGAAATAAAATAGGAAATAATGCAGCATATTTTTGACCTTATTTCTTGCTCATGCATGTTTAACTTTTCAATTAATTTTGAATTGTTCTATACTTTTTCTTAAAATGCAAGCCTACGCATGTCTTAAAATGAAAAATAAATATATAAAGCGAATAAAATGCAAGTCTACGCATGTGCAAAAATAAATACATAATCGAGATTCATTTCACATTACCACATATGTACATTTATTGTTTTATAATATACAGATTTACAACATTACAAAACTAGTTTTGTTTATTAAAAAAAATTAGCTGTAGTTTAGTTCGAATATTGCAGAACCATTTGGCGATTGTCGTCCTTTGTAAATAATTGTCCAAATTTTTTCATTCATATTGGCTAAGTAAGGATCCTCTCTGTTTAAATATTTAACCATTCTTTGAGGTAGATAAAACCATTTATTGTTCTCCAAATATGCTATGACTTTGGATCCATATTGTGTAACCTTCCACTCAAAATTTAAAATTTTCAATGGTTTATTTAAGGGAATATCATCAATTTTCGTGTACTCTGATTTTATTCCTTGGGCTATGTTAATTAACTGTTGATAGATCTAAAAGCAATCAAATAAAAACAATCATATAATATGTATAAATATTTGTATATTTTTTCTACAGCATCTATATAATAAATAAAAAATTTTTTATATATTATAAAACTGTATACTTACCATTTTGTTTGATGCGAAAAGCTGCTTTAACTTTTGTTTAATGTGATTTCAAGTAACTGTGAAGAACAATAATAAACAAAAAAATCTGAACGTTCTTTTATATCGATTTGTGCTGGATATAGGGTTGCCAGAAGGGCCTGATTGTTAAGATTTTTAATGCGCGTCAAGTGTCTAGTGAAAAAGTGATTTGTCAAGCTTTTTTGTAAGTTAATTTTTTTTCTCAAATTTATTCTAGCTATGTAATAATACTTAAAAAAAGTATGTGTATATTTCTAAAAAACAAATCTAAAGCCCATATTTTTACTATCAATAGAACTAAGGACTAATATGATACATATTTTTTTGTGCAATTATAGTTTAAAAAATAACTATAAATATAACTTTCTGTACAATTATTATAAAAGTGCCAACACTGATATTTACCCCATTACTCAATACTAGTAAATTGACAACATTGAATTAGAGAAGCAAGTCGTGGACTTTTCGTCGGCGGCGGCGCAAGTACGAAAATTCGTCGGCGGCGGCGGCGATTCGGCTTGAGCCGGGGTTTTACCGGCGCGCCATCCTTCTATCAGCTTAGCCGACTTGATATACCCATGGTGGAATAATACAGGCGGGTTTTCATTGTTTTTTTAATAAAACTTATGTGTTTGAAGAATTGTCAAGTTATTTATGAAAATTATTATTTATTTATTATAGACTAGCTAAAAACTCTCAGCAAAATTGTTTTATATATTTAGTATGAGGATTTTTATTTGTCAAGTTTTTTTTTCAAAATCAAGTTTTTTTTTGGTCAATGTCAAGCTTTTTGGCAAATTAGATCTGGCAAGCCTAGCTGGATAGTAAAACTCTTCTTTTAGGTTTTAATAAAAACTACTCAAGTGAGAATCTCATTGACATGGTGCAAAAAAATATCTCATTTGAATTTCTCTTTATTGTAAAAGCATACACATGGTGAATACAATTGGGCAGGCTTGTATTTAATTCTCCAGTAATTGGGGATTGTGGGGGGCAAACCTTGAATATACTGGGGATGAGTTATCAATGCTTGCGCTCGAGCAGATGATAATTCGGGTTAATTTGGGTAACAAATACAATTAATGGGAGTGAACTGTAACATTAGATCATATATGACTCACCGTTTCCTTCCTCTATATAGTATAAAGATTATGCGTCGATTGATTGAGTGAATTTATTATCTTCCAAGTAGAGATGAATTTTGTATGTACATATAAATACAGTTACTATTTAGGTACAATTTGGGTAAGTATAAATCCAAGTAAATAAAATCCAGGTAAGTATAAAATTCAGGCAATTATTAATTTAGGTAAGTATAAATCCAAGTAAATAAAATCCAGGTAAGTATAAAATTCAGGCAATTATTAATTTAGGTAAGTATAAATTTTAAGTAATTATAAATCCAAGTAACTAAATATTGTGGCTCGCTCGTTAGTTCAAATAAGACTGACTTTAATTCCGTAGGCATATTTTTACGGCACTTCTGTTTGTAGCATGGGATCTTGTTGTTTTTTGTGCAGAACTACAAAGTATGTAGAGTTACCACTCTACCAGTAATTGTAACTTTATTTTTTTATGTTATAACATAAAGTTATAATTTTGGTGTCCAAACATAATTTGGACATGGCGCCGGCCTTGGGCCAACGTCGACGTTAGTGTCCCTCTTGGACGCACAGAACTTGGGCAAGCGATCGAATTGCTTCAACAATCACTTTTGTGTTGGCTGCCGTTGACATGCTCGTTTGTGGCTGCTTAGGTTTATGTCCCTTTTCCGACACTACCCCCTTTTCCACTTTTTCGCTGTTGGATGTAGTTGGGATTTGACGATTGGGCAGCTTGCGGGTTTCAAGCCCCGGTGGGCGAATTTTACGCTGAGGCTTAGGGTGTAGCAGCGTATGGTGGTATTTTCCGCATTTCCGGCAGGTATCCAAGGAGGCACATGCACGCAGATCGTGGCTCTTGGCCAAGCAATTTATGCAGTAGTGATGTCTCTCCACCGCTTCTTCTCTCTTACTCGGGCTCATGTTGAGGAACCTACGGCACAATCTCAGAGGATGGACTCGTTGACACAATGAGCATTCATACGTGCTCAGGTTTCGCTTTCTGGAGCGCCGGCTACGACGACTGTGGTGGTCGTTTGATGGTCGAGTTGCTTCTAGTCTTCGATTAGTTCTATCAGAAAAACAAAATATGCAATTAGTGAGAATTTGAACTTAACAGGTACCTGATATATGAAAATGGGTGAGTAAGTAATATAAAAGCGAGTTATAATTGTGTTACTTCAAAACTATGGTAGATTTTACTTATCTGAGCTGTAAAGTGTTTAAGTATCATTTTCTTCTTTCAAAATCGGTAGATAACATAACTTCACGATTGGGCGAGTTATGATTCCGGTGGACGTTTGCACATCCGCGGTCCGAACCTTGCTATCCGCCCCGGGATAGGTTTTCTCGATCCTTCCTAAACGCCATTCATGAGGGGGCTGTAGGTCGTCGATTATAACGACTAAATCGCCGACCTCAATGTTCGGCGCAGAGTTTTTCCATTTATAGCGTTTATGCAAGGATTTCAAGTAATCGTCTTTCCACCGGATGGAAAACTGATGGTGAATTACCTTTATCTTTTCCCAGCGATTGATGACCGAGATCGGTTGACAATCTCGCTCGGGCAGTGCCATTATAGGTGCCCCTCGTAGAAAGTGCCCTGGGGTGAGCGCTGTCAAGTCGGTGGGATCTTCAGAGATTGCTGATATAGGGCGAGAGTTGAGCACGCCTTCAATTCTAGCTAAGATGGTGCTGAACTCTTCGAAGGTGAATTTGTGGCCCCCGCGACTCGCTTCAGGTGAAATTTGAAACTTTTTACGGCGGCTTCCCATAAGCCGCCCATATGAGGAGCATGTGGAGGAATAAACTTCCATTCGAACCCGTGGGCAATATATTTTTGGGCTACGTCTCGGGCTACAGTCTTTACGAAGTTAGAAAATTCGAGTTCCAGTATTCTGCTCGCGCCAAGAAAGTTTCTCCCATTATCGGTAGCTACCCTTTGGGGGAGCCCCCGCCTCCCAACAAATCGAGCAAACGCGGCTTGAAATGCCGCCGTGGATAATTCTGAGCACACTTCTAAATGAACCGCTTTCGTACTAAAGCATACGAAAACAGCCGCGTATCCTTTTAGTGTAGGAGCTTTCCGTAAAGGAGATGATTTTATATCAAAGGGTCCCGCAAAGTCAATTCCTGTCGTTTGAAAGGGAAGAGAAAGATTGCACCTTTCAGGTGGTAAGGGAGCCATTATTTGAGCACATGGCCTTTGCTTATAAATTATGCACTGTTTGCAGTGGCGTATTACTTTTTTCACCCGATTTTTTAATCTGAATATGTAGTATTCAGTGTGTGCCATTCGGCACATTTGAGTACACTCAGCGTGTTGTAGAAACTGATGTAAATGGGAAAGATAAAGCTTGCAAAACCGGGAGTTTCCAGGCAAAATGATAGGATACCGTTCGCTATAGGGAAGCGACGATTGCGCTAATCTACCATTGACTCTTAGAACCGAGTTGTTGTCCATGAACGGGTTCAACGTTCTTAATGCGCTTTTGTTGGGAACATCCTGCGATTTCAGTATACACTCATATTCATTGTTATAAACCCTTTGTTGCGCTAACCCAATAAGCCGATATTTTACACTACTCATTTCCTTTTGAGTTAACTCACCATAACTTATGTCATGAGTTTCGTGATTTATACTTTTAAGTAACCGATTAGTAAAACGGAAAACATAACAAAGGACACGTAGCGCCCTGCTGTAAGACGAGAATTTGTCTAAGAGATCATTCATTTCTACCTGAGCTTGAAATGACTCGGTTTCTGTTTCTTTTGGAATTGAATCAGGCGGATTTCGATTTGGCCATCCTGCCGCCGGCCGAGTTAGCCAGGCCGGTCCATGCCACCAAAGCGAGTTCTGTGCCAAATCTTGTGGGCTACAACCCCTCGTACCCAGATCAGCCGGGTTGTCATGAGTTGGGACATGTCGCCACACAGCATTCGGAACTAAGCGATGTATCTGTGCTGTTCTATTGGCCACATACGTTTCCCATGACGAAGGGGCTTTTGAAAGCCATCCCAGAACAATAGAAGAATCAGTCCATAGGTACGTATCTTTTGAACTGAATTTCAGTGACATGGCAACGTGACTGACAAGCTTAGCGAGAAGTAGGGCGCCATTTAATTCCAATCGCGGCAGGCATACTGTTTGAATGGGCGCCACTTTACATTTTGCTGCCACCAAATTGACAAACGTGGTATGTGTTTTCGTTTGACATCTAAGAAATATTGTCGCGCAATAAGCTGATTTAGAGGCGTCGGAAAACCCATGATTCTGCACGGTATCCTCGGGTTTATACTGCAGCCAACGCGGTATGGATATAGACTCTGTCTTCGGAAGATCTTGGACCAGGGTATTCCATTTCTGCAGAGAATCTGCTGAAACCTTTTCGTCCCACTGCAGACCTTCTACCCACAGTTGTTGCATTAAAATTTTTGCTCTTATAACTACGGGAACGAGCCAGCCTGCGGGGTCGAACAATTTTGCTACTGCCGAAAGAACTTGGCGTTTAGTTATACTCGATGCTTGCTCAATAGGTGAAAAACTATACGTGAACGCATCATTAAGCGCATTCCATTTAATACCAAGCGTTTTGGTAGAACTTGTCTCATGAAAGCGCAAAAAGTCTGAATCATATAGATCCTCCTTTGGTAAGTGTATGAGTAGCTTGGAATCATTCGCGGTTATTTTTTTTAGCGGTAAACCTGCTGATTTTAGGGTCTCTATAATTTCAGTTTGAGCATTAAGTGTTTCTTCTAGCGTGTACCCACCGGACAATATGTCATCCACATAGGTTTCTGAACGTAAGATTGTAGCCGCAGTAGGATACCTTGCTTCAGAATCTGATGCGAGCTGCAATAGCGTACGAATCGCTAAAAATGGCGCACAGTTTACTCCGAAAGTGACTGTTTTTAACTGAAAATCTTGCACAGGGCCGTCAGGTTTATTCTGAAACAAAATTCTTTGGAACGGTCTGTCTTCAGGGTGAACGAGAATTTGGCGATACATTTTCTGTATATCGCCATTGAACACGAATTGATATTTTCTCCAATTAAGTATTGTTGACATTAAATCATTCTGGAGGGTGGGCCCAGTATAGAGAACATCATTGAGTGAATACTGAGATTTACTTTTTCTCGATGCGTTAAAAACTACCCTGACCTTAGTGGTCTTATGCTCGGGACGCACTACTGCATGATGCGGTAGGTAATAGGAGTGATGTTTACCTTTCACAATAATCTCTTGCGAAGAAGTCTCTTCCATATGATCTAATGCCAGATACTCATCAAGTACCGCCGTGTATTGCGCCTGTAGTGCTGGATCCTTTGCCAGGGTTTTATCCATTCTTGAGTTTTGTGCCAAAGCTATGAATCGTGACGATCCAAGAAAAATATTATCGGGAAACTCTGGCTTGAATGGTAACTTTACCATATATCTACCATTTTCAAGCCGCGTGGTCGTGCGAGTATAGAACTCTTCACAGAATTCATCTTCCGCTGAGATGTGTCGAGGGGTCGGAATTTCTTCCTCTTCCCAAAATTTTCTCAGAATGGCACTTAGATCCGAATTTTCAGACGCAATCACTTCAGTCGTGAAAGCGTGAACTGGTGTAGTTTTCATAGGCCCACTAAGTACCCAGCCAAATATAGTTTTGTATGCTGACGTTTTACCGCAAATGTTTTTCTTGATTCCTTCTAAATTAATATAATGCTCGTAATCGTTGCCTAAAATCAGATCTATTTGAGCGGATTTGTTAAATGTAGGGTCTGCCAGATCTAATTCTTGCAACTCTTTTGTTGGAGCAATTTCAAAGGACCAAGCCGGGAGCTGTTTCGTGACTTTTGGCAACACGATAGCTTTTATAGGAATTCTAGTGTTAGTTCTTTTGGCATACAATACGAATTCGCATTCTTTGTTTGCTGACTGCTTTTGACCTCCAATCCCAACGATTTCAAAATTTGACTTTTTGTAAGGGAGCTGAAGTCGATTCCTAATCCTTTCAGCTACAAAAGTTCGCTGGGATCCGGGGTCAATTAGGGCTCTAACTGTGAACCTTTCGCCTCTATATTCAATCTGCATAAGCGCAGTGCGTAAAATAATGTTTTCCTCGCTACTGGAGCAGTTGGCTTGAATATGACGTGATGTACAGGGTTGTACATTTTTTGTCTCAATTCCGCCGACATTTGCCGACGAATTTCGGGAAGAGCCGGGCTTCTGAGTGCAGTCTAAATGCTGTGGTTTTTCTGTATTGCTGGGCGGGTTTTGTGATTTTTTGGGCATGTGCAATAGAGTGTGGTGTTGTTTCTTGCAATATACACACGTGTTTTTGCTTTTACAATTTACTTTTAAGTGTGACTGACCTAAGCAATTATTGCAATGTTTATTTTTGAACACATAGTCCACTCGTTGTTGGACTGTATATGACCTAAATTTTGGACACATTCTGAGAGAGTGTTCTTCCCTGCATAATTTGCAGTACGAAAAATTTTCTTGAGCTGCATAAGTTTGTACATTGGGATTCCTCCCGAGACTAAACCCATCTTTTGCATTTCTAATGCTTGTGACACGTTCCAGTGTTTCATATCTATCTATCAGGAATCGTGACATTTGAGACCATTTTGGAAGCTCGCGTGGAGATGTGAGCGACTGTTCCCATAATGACAACGTTAAATCTGGCAGTTTTGTCGATATTAACCTAATCAAAATGGGATCCCAACTTTCTACTATTATACCAAGGGTTCCCAGGGTTGCTAATGAATCACTAACTGACGCTTGAATTCTACTAATGGACTGACTGTCCTCGTTAATTGCTGGTGGAATATCAAATAGAATCTTTATTTGGTTGTCTACGAGAACACGCTTATTCTCGTAACGGGTTGTTAAAGCGTCCCATGCGAGCTGAAAGTTATCGTGGGAAAGTGGGTATCTTTTTACTATATCACCTGCTTCACCTCTCGTTTTGTTGCGGAGGTGATACAGTTTTGTAACAGGAGCTAATCTCGCGTGGTTTATGTACACTGCCGTGAACATATCGCGAAATGAAGGCCACTGTTCATAACTGCCTGTAAAAACTTCTGTGTCACAGGGAGGCAATTTTATGCAGCTACTTGCTTCATCTTGCCTAGTGTTTTGGGTTAAAGGGGGATTCATGATTGCGTATCGAGAGGTTGACTGAAGTTCCGGCACACTAGGCGCTTCTAGCCGAGCTACTTTCAATAACTCGCAGATTTCACCTTGGCAGTGATAGTATGCACTTACGTGAGCCGCATAATCGCTTTTTGCATTTTTTTTGAACTCCTTGTCTACTGAGCCATCATTTGACACCATCAATTCTTGATAGGACGCTTCCATCCTTTTGTATCTTGCTTCTAAGTCCTTCAGCTTTATTTCCAAGACCGATTCGGACTGTTCCTCTTTTTGACTGGTATTGAAAATGTCGCAGAAATGGAGCAAATTCTCACAGTCAAATACAAATAAATCTTGTAGAGCCGTCGTGGAAGACGACCTATTCGCAAGAGATTCATCAGACTTGGGATTCATGCTTGCAATTTTAACTGCTCTAAGTTTTACTTCTCAAAATTATGGCGAAAAGTAGGTTTTATTTGCGGTGCTATTAAGTTTACTAAATTAATTATTAGCTTTTAGAAATATACGACGAGATACCTATTACCTAGCGTCGTTCTGTTCAAAAAATTATTAAGGGAACTTTAGGCTTTACTACTTTGCGGTTAATGGGTTACTAAGTTGTAATTACTACTAGATACCTGTTATCTAGTTGCTACCACAAGCATGCATCTAACTGGGACCTAATTGACAGAGCCCTTTGTATTATTGCGGAATTTTGTTACTTGTCATAAAGCTAATTCCTGTAACCTAGCTTATGCAACAATGGAGGACTTAATTTATTGTTTTATTTTATAATTACGTTGGTTCTTGAAGTCCTGTTCACCTTCCGAGGAACTTCATGAAATTACGCGTTAAATTTTATTATTTGCCACAAATAAATGCCTATGCTTTGTATTTACTTATATTTTATTATTGAAATTTGTTTCAAATGCCAAAAAGTGTTAATTCTTGCGTTCAAAATTGTTATTGACTTTTTTCTTCAATTAAACATGGTCTATTTTCTTATTTAGCTTTCACATTAGCTCTCATATAGGTAAGACCGATTATAACTTTGTACACAAACTCTGGCGTGAACTTAACGTGTTCTAAGTTTTGCTTTGTACAAAGTGCTTTCCCTTTGCCTATGTTTTAGCACAAATTTCCCAGATCCTTTTTAGCAGTAAGTATATTTTTTATTTATTTAACCAACGTTTAATTAGGGATAAATATTTGTTTATTTATTTTAAATTTCGTTTTAATTAGGGGTAATCATTTCTTCCGAATATTGTTTTATCTAAGGTAAGTATTTCTTCAGAATAATGTTTTAACTAGGGTAAGTATTTATTTATTTATAATTAATTTTTAATTTTTTAATATTCGCTTATTGCAAAGCTTGCTTGCATTTGTTTGCTGGGTGTGACTATGTATAACTATACTTATCTAAAATGTGGGGTTTTCTCAAACATAATGTAATTGTGCAAGTATAATATGCGTTTTGTTTATAACAAGGTTTTCAAATAACGAAATTTGATTTGTGCCTTGTAATATTTGAAATTTGACTTATGACAAAGAAGTCAAGGTGGTAACGCTGATTATATACCAATGCATTTACTTGTTGCTCAGTCTTTTGATTTTTTATCTATATAGTCGTTGCCCTTTGCTATGTGTTGTTTGGTTTTTTCGTATACGATATGTTTCGCATGTTCCTCTTTCATGCTCTATTCATTTCTAGTAAAAGGTTTTCTCTTTTGTCGCTTCCTTTCCTATTGATTTTTCATTCGTTTTTCTTTTAGTTATTTCTTTGTATTTTTCGTTTTCAGGGTTATTTATGGACTGTATTTTTTACACCAATAGTTTAGAAATTGTAAATGCCTAAATATTCATTAAACCAATAAACAAATAGTGAAACCAACAACATAAAACAAAAGAGACTGACTATTTTAGCAACACACTAATTTTCCAAGGCGTATTCCTTATAAGGTGAAATATGTGGAATTAAGTTATTTTTCCTTTACCTTTACTCAGGTGTCCCCTTTTGCATAAATTTTAAAGGAAAAAATTTTTTTTGAAAAAACAGTAATAATGGCAACGTTGAAAACAACCACCGATTTGCCAAATTTAAGTAAAGAGCGCACAATCCCTAAATTTTTCTTTTTCTTCTTTGCTTAAATTCTTCTCATATTTTATATGTTTCTGCTCGAAACGTACATACATATGTACATATATGTAAGTACCTATGTTTGTAATTTTATCAACAATGATTTTATTTTACAGTTAATATATGTATGTAAGTATGTACCTATATAATTATATTTAAACTTTTGTAATTTTGTGGGTTCATAAACTTAAATGCGTGTGCAAATATTTACAAACATATGTACATACATATGTATGTGGACAACTGTTTGTGAAAATTTTAATGTCTGGAAATGAAGAGTTGGAACTGTATATATGTATGTATGTATATACATATGTATGTATGTACGTATGCAAATTTATATGTATATTCTTTCTCCTTTTTAATTAGGCATGTATTTAGATATGTATGTATGTATGAATTTGACTTTTAACACTTACATGTATGTATGTACCTGCACCACTGTGAAGCGCCGCTAACACTTGTTTGCTTCTTCTTCCTTCTATTAAGCTAAATCACTCCTTGGTTTTAACCACATGTATTTGTATGTACATTTGTACTTATGTACATCTGTATAGGCATCTAAAACTGTATGATTTTTTTTTGTCCTCTAGCGGTAACGAGAAGGGCTAGAACTTTTTCTTTATACATATATGTATGTATGTATGTATATGTAGGTACATATGTATATATTAATGTCGTGTTTTCAAACAACAACAATTTGCCTAATTACAACCGGTTCTCGCGATTTTGCGGAAAACTGCCGTTCTAATATATGTATATATTAATGTCGTGTTTTCAAACAACAACAATTTGCCTAATTACAACCGGTTCTCGCGATTTTGCGGAAAACTGCCGTTCTAATATATGTATATTCATATGTCTTAATTTATTTTTTTAATTGTACATACATACATAAGTATACTTTTTAAAGCAAATTCTTTTTTACTTTTATTTTTACAATATTGTTGCTCCCCTTATGCGCACTTTTACTTTGTTTTAATTTCACTTTCCCTTACAAAACATTCAACTTTTCACAATTCACTTTTTCACTTGTCTCACATATGTATGTATATATGTACATACATCAATCACTTGTTATAAAATTTCGCAAAACTATTTTTTGTATGTACTTACGCCTTGATTTATTTATTCTTACTGATGTTTCTTGTTTTTGCTTTACCTCATTTTTACTTGTGGTGAATATATTTTGAGCTGCTGGTTTTCACCTTGAAAGGACCATGAATACAATTGGGCAGGCTTGTATTTAATTCTCCAGTAATTGGGGATTGTGGGGGGCAAACCTTGAATATACTGGGGATGAGTTATCAATGCTTGCGCTCGAGCAGATGATAATTCGGGTTAATTTGGGTAACAAATACAATTAATGGGAGTGAACTGTAACATTAGATCATATATGACTCACCGTTTCCTTCCTCTATATAGTATAAAGATTATGCGTCGATTGATTGAGTGAATTTATTATCTTCCAAGTAGAGATGAATTTTGTATGTACATATAAATACAGTTACTATTTAGGTACAATTTGGGTAAGTATAAATTCAGGTAAGTATAAATCCAAGTAAATAAAATCCAGGTAAGTATAAAATTCAGACAATTATTAATTTAGGTAAGTATAAATCCAAGTAAATAAAATCCAGGTAAGTATAAAATTCAGGCAATTATTAATTTAGGTAAGTATAAATTTTAAGTAATTATAAATCCAAGTAACTAAATATTGTGGCTCGCTCGTTAGTTCAAATAAGACTGACTTTAATTCCGTAGGCATATTTTTACGGCACTTCTGTTTGTAGCATGGGATCTTGTTGTTTTTTGTGCAGAACTACAAAGTATGTAGAGTTACCACTCTACCAGTAATTGTAACTTTATTTTTTTATGTTATAACATAAAGTTATAATTTTGGTGTCCAAACATAATTTGGACACATGGAAAAATATATGAATGCATGTGTAACAGAATGATCATATTTTTCTCATTATATGACTCAGTATCTCTATACGTGTATTTTCCCCATACGTGTATTTTTTCCATAAGGAGGCCAAATCTAGTGGGATTCTAATTGGTGTGCCAGAATGCCCATACGCGTATTTTTTCCATAAGGAGGCCAAATCTAGTGGGATTCTAATTGGTGTGCCAGAATGCCCATACGCGTATTTTTTCCATAAGGAGGCCAAATCTAATTAGAGTCTAATTGGTGTGCCAGAATGTCCATACGTGTATTTTATCCATAAGGAGGCCAAATCTAATTAGATTATAATTGGTGTGTCAGAATGCCCATACGTGTATTTTATCCATAAGGAGGCCAAATCTAATTAGATTCTAATTGGTGTGCCAGAATGCCCACAAATATACTACTGAGGAGGAATAGTACAGTGCTCTCAACGGCATTCTATTGCAAACAACAAATACATGAATGATTACAATGAGAATCTACCATCTAAGTATTTAATGTATTTAGATGCAAATAATTTGTATGGTTGGGCAATGTCTGAAGCGCTACCAGAAGGTAATTTTGAGTGGGAAACAGATATTGAAAACTTTTGTCTGGATAGTATACCAGAAGACTCAGCTACTGGATATATATTAGAAGTTGATTTGTTGTATCCATTACAAATTCATGATATTCATAATAATTTACCTTTTTCTAGTGAAAATAAAAATCCTCTAAATTCTAAAGAAAAGAAATTAATTGTTGATTTAAACAATAAATATGGATATGTAATATATTATAAAAATTTACAACAATGTTTAAAACATGGTTTAAAGTTAGTAAAAATTCATCGAATTTTGAAATTTAAGCAATCAGCTTGGTTAAAGCCATATATTTCATTAAATAATTTACATAGAACTAACGCCCAAAACACGTTTGAAAAAAATTTCTTCAAATTATTAAATAATGCCGTATACGGTAAAACAATGGAAAACGTTGACAAGCGTAAGAATGTTAAAATTGTTAATGAGTGGGAAAGCGTGGGTAGGAAAATGGGTGCTCGTGTCCTTATTGCCAAACCAGAATTTCATTCATTCAGCATATTTGAGGAAAATATGATAGCTGTGGAGCTAAACAGAAGTTATTCGTTTTATAATAAACCAATTTATTTAGGATTTACAATACTAGAACTTTCAAAGTGGAAGATGTACAACTTTCATTATGGTTATATACTACCAAAATATAATATCAAAGCAAAGCTGAATTATATGGATACCGATTCGTTCATATACACAACCGAAACTGATGATTTTTATAAAGATATAATAAACGATATTGATGGAAAGTTTGATACATCAGATTATGAAGCGAATAATAAATTTGGTATTCCACAAAAAAATAAAAAAATATTAGGCATGATGAAGGATGAAAATAATGGTAGGGTAATGAAGGAATTTGTGGGGTTGAGAGCGAAAATGTACTCATACAAAATGGAAGATATGAATGAAGTCAAGAAAGCAAAGGGTATAAAAAGTAATGTATCTAGAAATTTAAGTTTATTAGATTACAAAAACTGTCTGTATAATAAGAAAGTATATTATAGAAGTATGTATACTTTTAAGTCAAAACTACATGTTTTATATACGTCTTTAATCAATAAGGTATCTTTAAGTTATTTAGACAACAAAAGATACGTGTGCAATAATAGTGTAAAAACCCTTGCTTGGGGGCATTATCAAGAATCATTTATAAACGATAGCAATGACGATTTTGTAATGGAAATCGATCATATAGACAATCAAAGGTCACCTGATTGTATAGACCAATTTATAAATGATTCTGCTGACGATAATTTGTTAATGGAAATTGATTGTTAATTTTTTTATATTTTTATTTTTTTTAGCTTTGGTTAGCACATGAGTTAGACTCAGAACCACCGGGTCGATACATATTAGTTGTCGAGTCTATATGGGTGGACACCTCAGTCTATGTCATATGCTAGCAATTACTATGGACACCGGTGATGAAAATGGAAGTCGATAATTACAATCTGACTCCCAGAAATCACTAAAGTCCAGAGCAAACGCTGATATTAGCGCGTGTCTCAGGGATTGGTAGATCTATCCCAATGGTGGACTGAACAATCAACTACTGAGACACGAAAGGAGGGGAATCGAAAAGGGGTCCCGTTACACTTGTGGACTGCTTCGATAACAACCCCTCCCACATATGTATAATATTTATTATATATTTATCAATATAATAATATAATATTTATTTATTAATATTTATATATTTTACAACTGAATTCAAACGATTATAGTATGAAACAAAAAGAAAAAATTTAATAAAATTTTAATTATGTATTTATGTTTAAATATAAAAATATAACTATTTGTGTTTTATTTATTTCAAATTATATTTATTGAATAAAAAATTTAGACATAGGTGACCACAATTAAATGTATTAAAGTTTTGTTTTCGCTCATAATTATATTCAATAGGTCTCTTTAAATAATTAACTACTTCAATTGGAGGTTGTAAGTTTCCAAAGCTATCAAAATACTCTTTATAGTTGCGATTTTTATAATAAGCTACCCAATGAGTTCCAGGACCCTGAAAATTATCTAAATTAACAATACCACATTCTTGAAGTAATGGTTTTTTAGGTAAACGGTCACGCATAAAAACTCCTCTAAATTTACTTAGTTGTTTACCATATTTCATCAAATCTATATCAGTTAATGGTCGATTGGGTAGCTTATCTAAAAGTTTTTTGGAGCTGGCTTATAGTACAGACCATATCCAGATCTATATGGTTTTAGATATAGACCTCTTCCCATAGCAATTGATTCCATGTGTTTATTATGTCGAGTAGCCTCTGCTAGTTGTTCTTTTCCATTTTTTATATCATTAACAGCCTTAATAATAGCTGACCCTCCTGTAGCCAAACCTCCAAGTGCTGACAAAGTTGTTAGGATTGGAATAATTGGAAGAAATCCACCAATTTTCGGCATTGGTATAACTCTCGGTATAGCAATATTAGCTCTCTTCTTCCCTTTAAAGTTTGAAGTAACGGCTTTTCGCGCAATTTTAACAGCGGCATTTAAATTGTTTGGTTTTTCGTTTCTCAAGAGCTTTAGAGTATTTTTAACAGTTGTGGAAAACAATTTTCTATCACATGCTTTTCTCTTTTTACATTTTTTCTTCTGTGATTTTCTGGACTTACGAGTTTTGATATGATTCATACCTAACCCCAACTTAACTTTTAATTTCATAGTGTTTGTTACGAGCCAAGCGTGTGCTCGTTCTTTGAAATCACTATCTTTAGATTGTACTCGTTTCCAAGCTTTTTCAACTAATATTTGATCGGCTTTATGTCTTTTGTTAATATCGTTTGTTTGTGAATATGCAATATCGTGTTCCCTACAAGCTGCGTCTAACAAATTTATCCCTTTATCACCCTTCGCTAAACGTTTTTCAAGTTTTGTTCCAGGTCCACAAAACTGATAACCAGGTAAATGCAGTTCGACAGGTAATTTATTTATTAAGTTGTTTACAAAACCACTTCCAAAATTATACTGATTATTTTTTACTCCTTTGCTATAGTTTATACTCATTTTTTCTTTTAATTATATAATATATATAATATTATATTATAATATACGTTTAATATGATTGACACTAAAAATTTAAATGATTAGGTTTTGTTATATAAGAGGAAATTTATATCAAAACCCATTTAGTTATCAAAATGAGACTAGTAAAGCAAGCTAAGCAAATTGTAATAAGAAATGCTGATGAAGCTCAAGACAAGAAATCTAAAATTAAACATAGTACACTTTTACCAAATTCAATACGAGCATTAATTGTGGGTCCCTCAAATTGTGGTAAAACTAATGTTATGATTAGTTTAATAGAAAGTCCCAACGGTCTTAGTTTCAAAAACATTTACATATATTCAAAATCTTTGTATCAACCAAAATATTGTTATCTAAAGAAATTGATAGACCCAATAAACGGAATAAATATTTTTACATTTGCGGAAAATGAGGAAGTTCTAAGCCCAACTGAAGCTTTCCCTCATAAAATAATAATCTTTGATGATGTTATATGTGGGAAACAGGGGGCTATAAGAGATTACTTTTGCATGGGTAGACATAAGAATATAGATTGTTTTTATTTATGTCAAACATATACGAAAATTCCCAAACATCTTATTCGGGATAATGCGAATATGATAATAATATTTAAACAGGACGAAATGAATTTGCGTCATATATATAATGATCATATTATTGGAGATATGTCATTTAAAGAATTTACGGATATATGTAGTGAGTGTTGGAAAGATAAATATGGATTCATGGTTGTCAATAAGGACGATTTGATTAATAAAGGGCGATATAGGAAAGGTTTTGATGAATTCATACAACTGTAAGGAAGATATATAAATCACTTCATGAATAGTTAGAAAAGCAGTTCACAATAATATATGGAGTAGTTAACAAATATATACATAACAGTTTATAATCAGATAAAAAGCAGGTCGATAGCAGATAGAAAGCAGTTCATATAAAACAGTTCACAATCAGATATAAAGCAGTTCGACATCAGATATAAGCCCGATTGATTTCAGATATAAATCAGATCGATATGAGTAATAATAAAATATTAAAAGATATTGTTAATACAAGGGCGATTTTAAAGGAAAAACTAAAAAATATTAAATTAAATGAAGTAGAGAGACTTAATTTATTGGAAGATACATTTACACCTATAACAAAACCTTTGAAAAAGATTATTAGAAAAATTGATGATTATCAATCAGACAATTTATTAGATGATACATTTAAATCTCTAACGAAACCTTTAAATACAAAAAATGAAAAAAATGCTGATTACCAATCAGATGATTTATTGCACGAGTCATTCAAAGATATAACAAAACCTTCAAATAAGAAAATTGAAAAAATTTATGATTATCAATCAGATGATTTTCAGTCAAATGATGATGACATAACAGATTCACAACTTCCATCACTACCATCCGATAATAGCTCTGATAATTATGACGATGCTGTAGCTTATGATCAAGAAGCGTTAAATGGTAGTAAAAAATCGTCACTAGCGGAAAATATAGAATTGCTCCTGACTAACAAAACGATAGATAAAGTTTATGGTTTCAACATAGATGAAAGTGGAAAATGGCGCTATGCAAATAATGTGCTAAATTTTAATGTGGATAACTCAATTCAAATAGGGAATTTAACGTGGAAAATGACTCCAGGATTATTTGAATTATTATTTCATTCAAAACCCCTACATTACAATAAAAATGATTTAAAAAAATATAAAGAAATTTTAATAAGTACAAATGCACATAAACGACAATATCAATCAAAAGCTCAAATTAAAGGTACACGAGCGTTCAAATATGTTCGCATAATAAAAATTTATTTAATACTAAAACAAATGTTTTTACGAAAGGTAGTGGATTATCGCTAAAATCTGTAGACAATCGTAAGCATAGCTATATATATTGGGATGACCTGAATGAATTAGTTGACAGAATGCGTTTACTTATTTCATCGGAAAGTGCTGGTCATAATAATCACAGAAATGAAATAATTTCCATCATTGAAGAATTAAGAGAAGCTAACATAATATATTAAAAATGAGTTATATAAATAAATTTGGTGAAAGTTCAATTAAGCATAATCTAAATAACTCGAAGTTAAGGATATCCCAATATAATTTAGAAATCAATAACATAACAAAAGATATAGAAAAGATATATACTACTATAAAGATTATAAAGGATCAGTTCCATGATATAAATATGAACCTCTCCAATAAAGTCGAAAATAGACTAAATGAGATTGAAGCCTATGTTTTTAAATGGATTAGCATAGAAGAACTTAAAAATGAATATGACTCACAATTAAATATTATTAGGAGTGATATAAAAATATTACAAGAAAACATAAAAAAAATATTGATGAAGATGTTGCACTTATTGAAAAAGCTGTGAAGGGTAAAATATACTCTTCAAATAAAGACTTTATAAAAAATATAGAAGAAAGATTTAATAAAATTGATGATTTTATTTTTAAACGGATTGATAAAAACACTAATGTGGATGATGTGAAAAAACGAAAACTTGAATGGCCTAAAATTAAGACGGCTAAGTAAACAAAACTTTATAAGATATATATATATGAGAATGACATAGAAAAAATAATTATATACAAAATGAACGAGGATAAAAGAGAAATAGTTAATGAACTACACAAACAAGCGCGAAAAAATTTTAAAAGAAGACGAGTTATAATGAAAGGAATTGATGATTTATGGCAAGCTGATTTGGTTGAAATGGGGAATTATGCGTTATATAATAATGGATATCGTTATCTTCTAACAGTAATAGATACCTTCTCAAAAAAAGCTTGGGTTGCAGCAGTAAAAAATAAAACTGCACTGAGTGTAGCGTATGCTATGAGGAGTATTTTCACTAATAACAATCGAAAACCAAGAAATTTACAAACAGATGATGGTAAAGAATTTTTCAATAATCAGTTTCATCAACTAATGCAATCAAACAAAATTAATCACTACTCAACATATAGTGTTCTAAAGGCATCCATAGTAGAACGATTTAATAGAACTTTAAAAGGAATGATGTGGAAAGAGTTTAGCTATCGGGGTTCATATAAATGGATAACCATATATCAAGACCTTGTTGACAAATATAATAACACATATCACAGAACAATAAAAATGTCACCTAATGAAGTGAATTCTTCAAAAGAAAAATTGTTATTGGATACCGTTTACAACAATTTAAAAATATTTAAAAAACCAAAATTTAAAGTGAATGATAATGTTCGAATAAGTAAATATAAGCATACATTTGAAAAAGGTTACACACCAAATTGGACTACAGAAATATTTAAAATTAAAACTATAAAAAATACAAACCCTAATACTTATATATTACAAGACTATCAAGGTCATGAAATTAAAGGTGGTTTTTACGAGCCCGAGCTAATGAGAACTAAATTTCCAGACACATATTTAGTAGAAAAAGTTTTAAAACGAAAAAGGAATAAGGTTTATGTAAAATGGCTAGGATTTTCATCAGAACACAACTCTTGGATTAATATAAGCAATGAATCATAAAAATCACAACAGATGTTATTAATAATTCATTCATTCATCAGTCTTTAAAATGTCAATAACACTCACATTAAACGAAAACTCTTCATATCTTGTTGCAAACTATTTTCCACCGATGGAACTAAATGAAAATTATGTTTGTGGCTTAATAAGCTTTGACACATATCATTCAATTCCGAATGTTGATGTAGAAAACAATTTATTTCATATTGGCAATCATGAAATAGAAATTCCTGTTGGATCATATGAATTAGCTGATATAGCTGAATTACTAAGAAAGAAATATCATAATCTGAATGAGAAAGGAACCCTTGACATACAAGCAAATTATAATACATTACAAACATTCATCAAAAGCACAACTGATTCCATTTATTTCAATAAAAAGAACTCTATCGGCTCCTTATTGGGCTTTAGCGAAAGAGTATTAGCACCAGATATTGATCATTACTCAGATAAAACAATAGATATAACAAAAATAAATACAATAATCGTTGAATGTAATATTGTAAGCGGATCATATATAAATAACATGTCTGCACATATTTTACATCAGTTCTCACTTAACGTTAGCACAGGATATAAAATAACAGAGGCGCCATCGAATGTGATATATTTACCCGTGAATTCAAAATCAGTTAATAGTCTTGTTTTGAAAGTCGTCGATCAAAACGGAAATTTAATTAACTTTCGCGGTGAAAAAATAACAATAAGATTACATTTAAAGCCAATGAGAGAATGATTATATTTAATAAAAGTGAGTTGCAAAATAAGTCCGACTTCATTCTAGCATCAACAACAACGAAATACAAATCAGAAAAGTCATCGCGCTGTGAAAGTCAATCAGAAAAGTATAAAAGAAAAATTGAAGGTATTAAGCCTGAACTAAGTAACACTCTTAGTGAAGTTAATAAAAAGTTTTCAATAAATTTGGGATTTATATTAAAAAAATAGAGCTAATCATATAGCTATCGAGCCTGAAAAATTCTATAAAATGAGTAATATTATTAATATTTTACAAAAACCACATTTGGATAGTTCAATTATAAAAAAGGAGTATCACAGCTACACATCATATCTACAGTCATTCAAAAATAATGATGAAATTCGTATAACAATTCAAAATCAAGATTTATATGTTTTACCAAGCGAAAGTCTTGAAGGGCTTGCAACAAAGGAAGATTCAACAGCTTCCACATCTATACGTCTCTTAAACAATTGCATTGCACATCTGTTTGACGAAATTCGATATGAAATCAATGGTGTAGAAATTGATCGTACACGTCATTTGGGTATTGCAACAGAATTAAAAAACTTTGTGTCGCTGAATAAGTCACAAAGTGATAATCTAGTAAATGCAGGATGGTCGCCACTTAATAAAGATGATCTTACACTTGTAGACGGTTATTTCAATTTCTGTATGCCACTAAAATTCTTACTTGGATTTGCTGAAGATTTTAATAAAATAATAGTTAATTCTAAACATGAATTGATTCTTTTGCGATCTAAAGATGATAAACAAGTTTTAAAATCTAATGTATCAACCGAAACAACTAAGTTGTCTATTTTAAAAATTTCTTGGAAAATACCACACATTCAACTTGCTGACGCTTACAAATTGCAGATGTTTAAAACAATTAACAATCGCCATCCTTTAAATAGATTTTTCAGAAGTTGGGATATGTATTACTACCCGTCACTTCCAGAAATTACAACGGTTTTATGGAATGTTAAGTTAGCCAGCGAAAACGAAAGACCACGTTTCCTACTTTTGGGTCTTCGAAACAGTGCCAACAAATTTCAACATTGTGATTTGACAGATATAAAAGTACATCTTAACTCTGATACATATCCCTATGATGATCTAAACCTAAAATTTGATAGAAATCGTTTTGCCATACTATATGATATGTATTTAAAGTTTCAATCAACTTATTATTTACGCGATCCTCAACCACTATTAACAAGAGAAAATTTTAAAGCTTTAGCTCCAATAGTTGTATTGGATGTAACACATCAAAATGAATCAATCAAAACTGGACCAATCGACATACGGATTGAAATAAAAACCTTAAAAAATATCCCCGCTAATATGTCTGCTTATTGCTTAATTATACATGATAAAATGTTTGAATATATCCCCCTGACAAATGAAATAAGAAAACTATTGTAAAAATAAATAAATTAAAAAATGGTATAAATATCTAATCTAACATCATTAAGGTTTATTCACAAACACTTTGTCTACATATGTAGTCATTCTCATTAACAAGGATGATTCTAAAAGATATGTACGATTTCTTAAAACGGTGTTCCCATATTATTTCCGATGAAGATAAAAATAAACTCAATCACATCTAGAAGGGACAAATAATTTGAAAACAACGATAAATAAACATGGAGAGCATTATGACAATTGCTGTTGGTCTAATGAAAATGAGACATGTGGACCAGATACCTGTTCATGTGTACAACATAGGATACGTAATACTGAAATAGAGAAAGAAGCAACCACACTTATGAAATTTTATTACAACATATATAATATTAGCAAATGTAAAAATTGTAATTTTCAAAAAATCTAATTAATAAAAAAGAGAAATAATAAAATTTAGTGAAAGACATACATTTTAATTTTTATATATTTTTTTATTTATTCAATTATAAGTTTTTCTAGACTAGTGGAATTTTATTTACTGCCTCCATTAATACATCATCTTGGCCATCATATAGGGCCAAGTATGATGCTACATCAAATGGAGGCAGCATAATTATTTCACTAATGTGAATAATTTCTTTCGATAATTTAATATTTAGAAAGATATCATCATCTCCATCGAGAAGATGATGATATGTTTCTGATGTTGTGGCTTCTGATGATATTGTTGCTGTTGTTTCTGTTGATGTTGTTGTTGTTGCTGCTGCTGCTTCTGCTGATGATATTGCTGTTCTTGTTGCTGCTGATATCGTTGTTGTTTCTGATGTTGCTGCTTCAGATGATGTTATTGGTGTTGCTTCTGCTGATGTAGTTGTTGTTTCTGATATTGCTGTTTCAGATGATGTATTGGTGTTGCTTCTGCTGATGTAGTTGTTGTTTCTGATATTGCTGTTTCAGATGATGTTATTGGTGTTGCTTTTGCTGATGTAGTTGTTGCTTCTGATGATATTATTATTGCTGCTTCTGATTCTGCTTTTTTTAAATTAGCCTTCATAACTTTATGGTACAGCGGAGTGTTCCATATAGGCTTTCTTAATACAACGTTGTGTTGTTTTAAATAGTGTCTTTTTTTGTTCCACCATGTGGAAAAACTAATTAATTTACATATTTCGCAAATATATTTTTTACATTCCATGTTTAAAGTTTTATAAATCTTTTTACGTCGAATAATTTTACATAAATCTTACTATGTGTAATAATTTCACAGAACTAGAATTTTGTTCGAAAAAATAGCTGATTTTATACTTTTCTAGAGGCACTACTACATACACATATACTGTTAATCACCCTTGTTTAAACATTTTTCTTAGGTAACAAAACCATCATAACACATTTATGCGCTCATAAAATATTGCATTTAAGCATTGAAGTAGAAAAAAATGTGTGTCCTTCAATAAAAATAGTTAATGCACCCACACACTACGACAAAAATAAGTGAAAGCAAGCATACGCATGTCTTTCGTTCTTAAGAAATTTTTCTGAAACGGATTTTAAAATTTTATTGCCTTTCCATACCCTTTTTTTGCTTAAGTAACAAACATACCATACCAGATTTATGGCCTCATAAATTATTGCATTTTAAAACATTGAAGTAGAAAAAAATGTGTGTCCTTCAATAAAAATAGTTAATGCACCCACACACTACGACAAAAATAAGTGAAAGCAAGCATACGCATGTCTTTCGTTCTTAAGAAATTTTCCTGAAACGGATTTTAAAATTTTATTGCCTTTCCATACCCTTTTTTTGCTTAAGTAACAAACATACCATACCAGATTTATAGCCTCATAAATTATTGCATTTTAAAACATTGAAGTAGAAAAAAATGTGTGTCCTTCAATAAAAATAGTTAATGTACCCACACACTACGACAAAAAATAAGTGAAAGCAAGCATACGCATGTCTTTCGTTCTTAAGAAATTTTACTGAAACTGTGTCCTTCAATAAAAATAGTTAATGTACCCACACACTACGACAAAAAATAAGTGAAAGCAAGCATACGCATGTCTTTCGTTCTTAAGAAATTTTACTGAAACTGTGTCCTTCAATAAAAATAGTTAATGCACCCACACACTACGACAAAAATAAGTGAAAGCAAGCATACGCATGTCTTTCGTTCTTAAGAGTTTTTCCATACAAACAAATGTTTAAATTTTACTACCTTGTCATAGAAAGATTAAAAACAACAAATGAAATAAAATAGGAAATAATGCAGCATATTTTTGACCTTATTTCTTGCTCATGCATGTTTAACTTTTCAATTAATTTTGAATTGTTCTATACTTTTTCTTAAAATGCAAGCCTACGCATGTCTTAAAATGAAAAATAAATATATAAAGCGAATAAAATGCAAGTCTACGCATGTGCAAAAATAAATACATAATCGAGATTCATTTCACATTACCACATATGTACATTTATTGTTTTATAATATACAGATTTACAAAATTACAAAACTAGTTTTGTTTATTAAAAAAATTAGCTGTAGTTTAGTTCGAATATTGCAGAACCATTTGTCGATTGTCGTCCTTTGTAAATAATTGTCCAAATTTTTTGATTCATATTGGCTAAGTAAGGATCCTCTCTGTTTAAATATTTAACCATTCTTTGAGGTAGATAAAACCATTTATTGTTCTCCAAATATGCTATGACTTTGGATCCATATTGTGTAACCTTCCACTCAAAATTAAAATTTTTTAATGGTTTATTTAAGGGAATATCATCAATTTTCGTGTACTCTGATTTTATTCCTTGGGCTATATTAATTAACTGTTGATAGATCTAAAAGCAATCAAATAAAAACAATCATATAATATGTATAAATATTTGTATATTTTTTCTACAGCATCTATATAATAAATAAAAAATTTTTTATATATTATAAAACTGTATACTTACCATTTTGTTTGATGCGAAAAGCTGCTTTAACTTTTGTTTAATGTGATTTCAAGTAACTGTGAAGAACAATAATAAACAAAAAAATCTGAACGTTCTTTTATATCAATTTGTGCTGGATAGTAAAACTCTTATTTTAGGTTTTAATAAAAACTACTCAAATGAGAATCTCATTGACATGGTGCGAAAAAATATCTCATTTGAATTTCTCTTTATTGTAAAAGCATACACATGGAAAAATATATGAATGCATGTGTAACAGAATGATCATATTTTTCTCATTATATGACTCAGTATCTCTATAAGTGTATTTTCCCCATACGTGTATTTTTTCCATAAGGAGGCCAAATCTAGTGGGATTCTAATTGGTGTGCCAGAATGCCCATACGTGTATTTTTTCCATAAGGAGGCCAAATCTAGTGGGATTCTAATTGGTGTGCCAGAATGCCCATACGTGTATTTTTTCCATAAGGAGGCCAAATTTAGTGGGATTCTAATTGGTGTGCCAGAATGCCCATACGTGTAATTTTTCCATAAGGAGGCCAAATCTAATGGGATTCTAATTGGTGTGCCAGAATGCACATACGTGTATTTTATCCATACGGAGGCCAAATCTAATTAGATTCTAATTGGTATGCCAGAATGTCCATACGTGTATTTTATCCATAAGGAGGCCAAATCTAATTAGATTCTAATTGGTGTGCCAGAATGACCACAAATATACTACTATTACTTCTAAATAATAATCAAGTAGATAAAGTTTGTGGCTTCAACATAGACGAAAGAGGAAATTGGCGATATGCAAATAACGAACTAAAGTTTAATGATGACAACTATTTTCAATTGGGAAGTACAAAGTGGAATATGACACCAGGATTATTTCTATTATTATTTCATTCAAAACCTTTACATTACACTGAAAAAGATTTAGAGAATTATAGAGAAATCTTAATAATTACAAATGTACACAAACGTTAGTTTCAAGCAGAAGCTGAAATAAAAGGTTCAAATTCATATAAATATCAACATGTAATTAAACCGTTAATTAATAAGATATTAACAAAGCGCAGTGGACTCTTGTTAAAATCTGTAGTCAATAGTAAGCCCAATATATTGGAATCATCCTAATGAATTAGTTGACTGATTACGTTTACTTCTTTCATCAGCGAGTGCTGGTCATAAAAATAATAAAAACTAAATAATATCTATTATTGAAGAACTTAGAGAAGCTAATATAATTTACTAAATGATTTTTAAATATGTTTATACGATTAGAACAATACACATATATATATATATATATATATATATATATATATATATATATATATATATATATATATATATATATATATATATATATATATATATATATATATATATATATATATATCTTCTTTCAACAAAATTTTTGTTTGATAACCAGCAATTTTTTCACTTATCATATTCAAAGGTTTAGTTATGGGTTTAAATGAATCTTCGAATAAATTCTGCTTATCTACTTCATTTAATTTTATGTTTTTTAATTTTTTCTTGTCTGAACGATATTTTTTAACAATTTATTATTCATTTTAATCTGCTTTATATCTCTCCTGTATCTGGTTACAACCTGCTTTATATCTGATCTGTATCTGGTTACAACCTGCTTTATATCTGATCTGTATCTGTTTACGATCTGCTTTATATCTGTGCGAATTCGTATCTGGTCTGTATCTGGTTTATATCTGGTTACGAATCTGGTTTGTATCTGGTTACGATCTGTTTTATATCTGTACGAATTCGTCAAAACCTTTTCTTCCTTTATTTTTAGGATCATCCTTGCTTACAACTACAAATCCATATTTATCTTTTCAACACTCTCCATAAATCTTTGTATACTCTTTAAACGACATATCACCGAAGGCTGTATACAAGGACTCGAGGTAGTTTTGAGAATAGTGTATACCACCATCTCTATAAGGATAAAAGGAAACGTTGAAGAATGCAATTCGTAGGAGCAAGCGTAGGTGTTTTCTCAGTGTATGTGATGAGGTAGATAATAATCCTTGGGGCCTTGCATATAAACTGGTAACCAAAAAACTCAAATGCCTTAGTCCATCGCCGCCAAGAGAAGAGCCTATCCTCGAAGGAATAATAAATCATCTTTTTCCCCAACAGGAAATTCCGACATGGCATCAAAGGTATCCGGTAGAATTTTTCGACATTCGTCCGGTTACGATTTCCGAGATGGAAGGTGCTGTCTCAAAATTTAAAGACAAGAAGGCACCAGGACTAGATGGCATTCCGAATATGGTTCTAAAAGAAGCTGTTAAACTCCACCCTGAACATTTTATGAGGGTAGTAAGCGCATGCTTGAGCCAGGGCACTTTTCCAACAATGTGGAAACGACAGAAGTTAGTATTGTTATCTAAGGATAATAAGCTGTTAGATGACCCCTCCTCTATGTGTATGATAGATACTACTGGTAAACTGCTAGAAAGCATAATTTGTAGGAGATTGGAAGATTACATTGAAGCTAACCGTGGTCTATCAGATAACCTATTTGGCTACAGGAAAGCCAGTGGATGCTATCAAAGTTGTAGTAGAAACTGCTGATCGGGCTATCCAAGGGAAGAGGTGGAGAAATGGAGCAAAAGAGTATTGTGTTGTTTTAACTTTAGACGTGAAGAACGCCTATAATACGGCAAACTGGGAACATATTTTTAATGCCTTAGCTAGATTAGACATCCTAGGTTATCTACTGGTAATTATACACAGGACTATTTCCGGAATAGAGAATTAGTTTATGATACTTAGAAGGGTGTTAGGAGACGCAAGATCATTGGGGGGGTGCCTCAAGGATCAGTACTTGGCCCACTGATGTGGGACGTCATGTACGATGAAGTTTTGAGGTTAAATCTACCTGAAAGGGTAAAGATAGTTGGATTTTCAGACGACGTAGCCTTAGTTTGTATCAAAAGAGCTAGTAGAGGTGGAAACCATTGAAAATGCCAGTATTCAGATCGTAAGATCTTAGCTGAGATCAATGGGCTTAACTCTAGCAGACCATAAAACAGAAGCAATTTTGATTAGCAGTCGTAAGACTAGGGAAACAATTACGCTAAATATTGGCACGTGTAGCATAGAATCCAAGGAGTGTCTAAAATACCTTGGAGTCATAATTGACAGTCTTTTCATGAGCATTTGCAGCATCAAAAACATATAATTATAGAATGTGGTTTTGCCTCAAGCGGACTTAGAACTTTTCATTTTCCGAAAACGTAAATAGATTTATCCCCTTTATTGGATTAATTAATGTCTTTAGATAGCAATACTTTGGTTGATATAATGATTTGGAATAAATGTAAATATTTTTAAAGGTAAGACCATTCGGACTTTCTATTAAACTAATCATCACATTAGTTTTTCCGCAAATTGATGGTCCTACAATTAGTGTTCGTATAGAATTTGGTAACAATGTATTATGTACAGTCTTTTGTTTATTTTCTTACGTTTCATGTGCATTTCTTACAATAATTTGTTTTGCTTGTTTAATTAATCGCATATTGATTGATGACTAAAATGTTAATGATATAAATTAACCCTTATATAAGAAAATTGTATCATTTTTAATTAATTTTTTAAATCAGACGCACTTGTAAAAAAAATGGTTATAAATTATAGTAAAAGTTATAAACGAGAACAATATAAGACTGGAAGAGGATTCGTGAACAACTTAATAAATAAATTACAAATAGAACTACATTTACCTGGATATCAGTTTTGTGGTCCTGGTACAAAGATAGAAAAACGACTGTCAAGAGGAGATAGAGGGATAAATTTATTGGATGGGGCTTGCAAACAACATGATATTGCATACTCACAGTCAAAACAAATTAATAAAAGACATTAAGCTGATCAAATATTAGCTGAAAAGGCTTGGCGACGAGTAAAATCTAAAGATAGTAATTTAAAAGAATCAGCAAACTCTTGGTTCGTAACGAATGCAATGAAAGCTAAAGTAAAATTTGGATTAGGTATGAAGAGAAATAAATCTCACAAATCGAAAAAACAGAAGAAAAAAGTAACTGATAGAAAATTTTTTTCATCCACTGTGAAAAATACATTAAAACTTTTAAGAAATGAGAAACCTGACAATATAAGTGATGCTGTTAAAATTGCAAAAAAGCCGTTAATTTAAATTTTAAAAGGAAGAAGAGAGCTAATATTAGCATACCAAGAGTTATACCTGTACCTAAAATTAGTGGATTTCTTCCTTTAATTCCAATTTTAACAGCACTATCCGCACTTGGAGGTTTGGCTACAGGCGGAGCAGCTATTGCTAAAGCTGTTAATGGTATAAAAAATGAAAAGGAACAACTAGCTGAAGCTACCCGTCACAATATATATATGAAATCAATTGCCATGGGAAAAGGTTTGTATCTTAAACCATATAAATCTGGATACGGTCTTTATTACAACCCAGCTCCAAAAAACTAAAAAAACGACCACTAACAGAATTGGATATAAATAAATATGGTAGACAACTCAAATATTTCAAATATGCGTGATCGTTTACCTAAAAAACCATTGGCGGAAGAACGTGGTATTGTTAATCTTGATGAATTTAATGGTCCTGGAACTTATTGGGTAGCATATTATAAAAAGCACAATAACAAGGAATATTTTGATAGTTTTGGAAACTTGCAACCGCCACTTGAAATTATCAATTACTTAAAGCCATCCATTCAATACAATTATAATGTAGAATTCTACATCAATCATATTGATGTAGAAGACATATATAACAGACATCTAAATGAAATGAAAACCTTGGAGAAAATAAAAAAATTGATGCAAAGAAGGCGGCTAAGTACCAAAAAAGGGCAATGGAAACTACACAAAAAACTAATAGATGTAAAAAATTATTTTTAAAACAAATAAAAAATGAGGAAAACAACCTCTTTAAAAAATTATATAATAAAAAAAATATTATTTGTTTGAATAAAAACACTGCAAACAATATGGTGTATACAAGTTGTATGCACATATGTATATTGTTTACAGTGTTTTTTAAGGTATAAGAGTCATTTATGTGCCATGTGTAGAACATAGGTGAAATATGTTCAAACACCTGTGGTTAATGGCAATAGATTTAGCCTAAAACCTTATCCAAACCCATTTTATAATCAATAAAAATGAAATATTTATTTAAAAAAAGTTTTTAACATTGTGTTTTTATTTAATATATTATTTTTTCAGGTTCCAGTTACAAAATTTAATAAGTTTTTCTATAAACTTATATCTATTATAAAAAATATACATCCACATTCATTTATATTATTCGTTAAAATGTTTTCACAATCACATTTGTGAATTTCATCATTAATATATATAAACAGATTATCGCTATTATCATACATTCTTATTTCATTTATAATTTTTATAAAAAAAATTTTATGTGTTTGATTAATTTCCTTGTTATACATATTTAATAGATTCTCCAATTTAGCTGATGAAATCATGATGATGACAGAAACTAAACTAAAAAGAAACTAAATAAAATAATATAGTTCTAAGATTATTTATTATAAATTTTTTTTCTCAAATAAAAAAATTATTTAAACTCTAAAATTTTTCAATGTTTGCTTTATTTATACATATACAAATTAATAAAATTTCTCGATACAATTACAGTTTTTTCAGCACACATTTGATAAGAATTGTTTCTATGATAATGATAATTGCAAATATTTATGTTTTCAATATTTTTGTATAAAGTTCTTATATTTGGGCAATTATATTCATCTAAATTAAATATACATATTTCTTCTTTCGCAATCTGTTGTTTTATCCATCTAGCTTTTTCAAAACCTTTAACGTAAATATTGATATTCCCTTCATCTTTAAGTGTTGTTGTTATATACTTTCTAAACTCATCAAGTATAGAGTTACCATCATCCCAGCATAGTCCATGTAAATGATTTATTTGTAATCTTTTCCTTGCATGATAGGGCTGAATATTTAAAAGGAGGTTGGATGAGAAACGTCTTGATTTTTCAATCAACCCCAGAAACAGTAATTTCTTTTCCAAATAATTTATTATCAATGTAAAATCCTTGCACATTTATTACTATAAACCTCTTTTGATTCATTGTTATAATACAACTAATAATTTTAATAAATATTACATATCTTTTATATTATTTTATTATAATTTATTTCATTTTTTTTTGTTTCATTTCAAAAACAAGCTTATAATAGAATCCATCAGAAACTTTTCTTATATAATATTCTCCCAACGAAATATCATTGATTATTTCATCTGATATATAGTTACATTTCTCAGGTAAAAATAAAATTTTTTTTTTTATCTTGGACCAGCACTCAGGGGATGACCCCTACACATGCAATGCATTGTGCTGGAACTAGTGGAAAGGGATAGTGATAGATATGTAAGGAGGTGAAGCTTCATTCGTTCTTTACAACTCTGCTTTTTTTCTGCACGTTTATTCGTAGAGCAGTGTTGCAGCGCCTCTGGTGGCGAGGAGGACATTACGAGTTTTGAAGCTATGTTTAGTTTAGTAGCCACTTCTTTTTTATTAATTTTATTTTACTTCGCCGTTGATTGTGCTACTCAGTACCAACGAAGGAGGGCGCTCTGATGTTACATTGGAATTAGTATCAGCTGAAGTTGGTACTGTTCAGTGACCAGTGGACCATGCCTTCGCCACTGAAACCTTCCGCCAACAACTGACATAAAGGCACACCAATGCACATCAGAGAAATGCGTGGTGTTTTTTTTTATTTCATGACTCTGTCTGACACTGGGTTTGAACCCAGGCCCTTCGGTTTGTAGTCAACGTGCTTACTACCTGAGCCAACGCCACCCTCAATTTGATTTTCCAACTCCATCATAACTTTTACTCCATATGGTGTTAGCTTTCTATCACATCTTACTATTCTCACTGATTCATTAAAAGAAAAATCTCTTAGAGATAGCATTGTTTTTTGAAATTTTTTTTCTCCCAATCCATTAAGTATTTCTAAAGTATTCTGTATTTTATATTTGTTTTATTTTTGAAGAATAGTTCAAAGAATAGATATTTATTTAACAAATTTTATAGTAAGAATGATGAATTTCATTATCTACACCGCTATTTGTACTAAAAATTATAGATGAAGAGATACATAACTAGAGGAGTAGAGATAAAATATATGATAACATATTAATGCCCTTAAATCAGCATCTGGTGTATAAATCACATCTGATGTATGAATTTACACATTTTAATATTTAGAATTAAAAACAACATTTTAAAACCACATCCGGCGTGAAAACATGTTTATGCGTTGAAACAAAACAACTGATAAGAATATATTTAATGATCTTTAAAAACACATCTAATGTATGAATTTACATATTTTAATATTTAGAATTAAAAACAACTGATAACACATTTTAAAACCACATCCGGTGTGAAAACATTTTTTTTTATGCGTTAAAACAAAACAACTGAGAAGAATATATTTAATGATGCTTAAAAGAATGTGTTCAAAAAATAAATGTTTATCATTCTTGAAAAGGAAATTAAAGCTAACTAACATTATTCAACAACAAAAAATATATGTTTAAAAATGGCTGGTTTTATTTGCACATTCTGCGGAAAAGTCTACAATTTAAATTCATCTCTAAAACGTCATGTCAGATTACATCACGATGGTCCTTTATCATCATCATTAAAGTGTGCAACATGTGACATCCAATTTACGAACCGTAAAGAGTTCGTAACACATTCTCATTTAATAGAACACGTTGAAAATGTAAATGAGGTTTATGTGTATTGTAGTGCATGTAAAAAAGAAATTAAAAAAACAACGTGGCAATATCATTTGCGAACAAATGCACATAAAATTAATAGTGCTGAGGTAATGAATAATGACAATATGAAACGGATAAGTTCATCTTTTAAACATCGATTAGCATCATATTTATTTGAAAATAATAACAAAGCTAATATAATACCAGAGATCTTTTTAAATGAAGTAAAAGAAAAAGTTTTGAAATTGATAAGATTCATTACAAAATCATCTAAATATGAAATATAATTGCCAACTCTTTTGAAAGTATGTTTTAATAAAAGAAGAAGATGATTCATGTACATTGGATATTAAGTCCCATCAAACTAAAATTTTAAATTCAACGCAAACAACAGATGATATTGAAAAGAATTATTCAAATCATCGTGAAATTTTAGTTAAAAAGATGAGTGAGTTCCAAGAGCGTGATAGTGGATGGGCGTTGATTGAAATTAGTCATCTTGAAATTAATATTCATCAATATAAATGCATAAAAGGTTCACAATATATGTATATGTTTACCACATGCCGTACAACAATGAATATTGTTTTAAGTGGGCAATAATTTCTGCCTATATCCAGTCGCTCATGGACAGCATTCAACGAGATGTTCATCATATAATATTAATAACATACAAGAGGAAATTATAGTGCTGGAAAATAACATCGTTTTAAATTTCAAAGAACTTAATTTTCCCTTGGCCGTAAATAATATAAAGGTCTTTGCGATGAATAATCTGAATATTAGCATAAATGTGTTTGGTTTGGAGGGGGAAAACATAGGGGGTCCATATTATTTCACCCAAGAAGAAAAATCAACTCACATAAACTTGCTCTTACTAGAAAAACGAAAACGGTTTCACTATATGTGGATTAAAAATATTTCAAGGTAATATGTAAAGCGATATAAACTAAAAAAAAATAATTCTAGTACTGATTAATAAAAATATATTCTTTTTTCTTTACAGATTAATAAAGAATCAAAACGAAAACTCTATGTATGTTGCACCTGCTTAATCCACTTCCACAGCAAGAGAAAGTTAGAAAAATATAAAACAGAGTGCAATAAAATGGTGACGAAAATGCCTAGTTTAGATGAATGTAAGTTAAGTTTTAAAAATTTTAAGAAGCAAATGGATGTGCCTTTTGTAGTATATGCCGACTTTGAATGCGTTTTAGAGTCGATTAATATACAAAACTCTACAAACGTAAAATCTACGCTAAAGCATATTCCATTTGCTTAAAGTTATTATATTAAGTGTTCATTTAACTCCAGTTTAGATTTATTTAGAATTTATAGCGGTGATGATGCACCAAAACATTTATTTAAAAATTTAGTTGATGAAGTCTTAGATATCTAAAATAATTACTTAAGTTTAGTGAAGCCAATGAATTTCTTAACCCCAATTCAACAGATAAAACAAAATACAGATACAACTTGTAATATTTGTAAAAAAAAATTATCAGTTTTCACAATCTTTCGGCATATGATTGTCATTTGTTTGTAAGGGAACTTTCATCTGTTGAAGGTGACATAAATATAATTCCTTTAAATAAGGAATTTTATGTACCCATATTTAAAAAAAATTAAAGTAAACGATAAAAATACTTTTGAACTCCGTTTTCTAGACTCATTTCGATTTTTTCCCTCTAGCTTAGAAAAGCTAGCAGGATATTTATCAGATGATGACTTAAAAGTTGTGAAATCTATATATCAAAATGTTAACGAGTTCAATTTAATGAGACGTAAAGGTGTCTTTCCTTACGATTATCTAGATTCAGTCAATCGTCTGCAGGAAACACAGCTACCAACCAGTTCAGTCTTCTTTAATAAACTAATAATGAGTCGTGTAGTGTTGATGATTATGGACATGCTGAAAAAGTTTGGAATACATTTCAGTGTAGAACTCTTATGGACTATTTACTTTTATATTTAAAAGTAGATGTCTTATTACTTTGTGATATATTTGAAAGTTTTAGTAAAGTTTGTAAAAGTGTTTATAATTTAGATCCCTGCCAGTATTATACTACCCCAGGACTTTCTTGGAATGCTATGTTAAAATATACAGAAATAGAACTGGAATTGTTAACTGATATTAATATGTATAAGTTCGTTTTGCGGGGTATTAGGTGAGGTATTGTACAATGTAGTAAACAACGTTCAGTTGCTAATAATAAATACGTTAGTGATTATGATTCTACTAAAGAATCAAATTATTTTATTATTTAGATGTTAATAATTTGTATGGTTATGCAATGTCGCAATACCTTCCCTATAAAAATTTTAAATGCATAGAAAATGCTTATTTTGTGCCGAAAACAAAAATATTGAAACTATGAAGCAAACAAAACTAATAACCGACTTAAATCATAAAACAAGGTGATACACTATAGAAATCTTCAACAGTGTCTTCAAAATGTTTAATTTTAAAGAAAATATATAGAATTCTTCAATTTAATCAATCGGATTGGTTGAAAAAAAACATTCACTTAAATAATCATCATAGAACAATAGCTAAAAATTCATTTGAGCAAAACTTTTTCAAAGCTTCTAAACAATGCTGTATACGGTAAGACAATGGAAAATGTCGATAAAAGAAAAGACGTAAAATTAGTTTGTGAATGGGAGAGTAGAGATAAACTGTTAGGAGCTAGAGCTCTTATAGCTAAACCTAATTTTCATAGTTCTCTGAAAATTCACGAAGAAATGATTGCCATAGAAATGAGTAGAGTGCAAACTGTGTATAATAAACCTATTTATATCGGTTTTTCTGTTTTAGAACTATGAAAATGGAAAATGTATAACTTTCATTATGATTACATGAAACCAAAATATCTTGAAAATATCAATCTCTGTTATATGGATACCGATTCATTTATATATGATGTCAGAACAAATTATTTGTATGATGATATTCGAAATGATATCCCAATACATTTCGATACATCTGCATATTCGAAAGAAAATATTTATAACTGCAAAATGAATAATAAAAAAGTATTAGGAATTATGAAAGATGAGTGTAATGTCAAAGTTATTAAGGAATTCATTGGCTTAAGAACTAAAATGTATTCTGTAAAAATTATAGAGATGAGAAAGAAATCAAAAAAATTTAAGGTGTAAAGCAATGCGTCACCGCTAAATTAAGTATAAATGATTTCAGAAAATGTCTTTTAGAAAAAAATGTATTATGATTCCATGTATATATTTAGATCTAAGGTTCATCAAATATATACCCAACATATAAGTAAGTTAACATTAAGCTATTTAGATAGTAAGAGATATATTAAAGAAAATGGTGTTGTTACATATGCATGGGGACATTATAGAATAAATTCTGTACCTTTATTATCAACACCAGAATCATCATCAACAACATCATCATCGGAATTATCAAAATCTAATTTAAATTTATATGATAAATTTATGGATGATGATGATAATGATATATTTCTTAGTATAAATATAGATGTTTAATTAGTTTTAATCTGTTTAGAGAATAAGAAAATATTGTAAAATTAAAGTTATGTAAGGAAACATTGAAAAAATAAAATTATAAAAACAACAAAAAATTGTTTGTAATAAAAAGGTTATAAAATTTATAAA
The DNA here is from genome assembly GCA_956483585.1 of Gymnocheta viridis. Taxonomy (NCBI): domain Eukaryota; kingdom Metazoa; phylum Arthropoda; class Insecta; order Diptera; family Tachinidae; genus Gymnocheta; species Gymnocheta viridis. The sequence continues at coordinate 27,376,274 of OY101443.1, forward strand.
CGAAAAGTCTAGTCCTATATATATATGTTTTTGTTAGATTCAGATTACTGATGGTATTAGAAGAGACGGGACATAAAATGTCTGTTTTATTAAATTTGGTCATCGCTCAAGCGATATTATTAAAACCGAAAAAGAAAAATTCGTCGTCGTTGGAATTCTCTTGGATAAAAATAAGAATATCGACTTGCAAAATAAAAAGATTACTAATATTTCGTTTCCTTCACAAGAAAAAGATGCTATTAATAAACATTACTTAGGAACGGAAATCAGTCAATTACAACAAAATTTAATAACTTATCAAAACAGCAGCTCAAAAAACTTCATGAAAAATTGATATTATTAATAAGACACTTCAAGATATGATATCTCATATAGAAATGTCATTAAAAATGTATTTCGAAGAACAAATGACAGAATTGCGAGGAAAAATATTTTTACAAATCGAGGAATTGCGAGAAAAAAATATTCATTAGAGAATCTTGCTTTTAATTCAATAATTAAAAAAAAGGATATCTCAAGCAAAGTAACTTCAACAAAAAAGAAAATTAAAGTTAAATATTAATATAAAATAATTTTTGATCAAATAATAAAATATTGTAAAATAAAATTTTGAATAAGAATTATATAAATATACTATACATTTTTTACTAAAAAATTAAATGTGTTTATTTCATTGACGAAGATAAATATTTTTTAATTACCCTCATGTATCCAGCATTTCGATATCGAACTTTACAGAAAACACAACGCCAGAATTAATATGGTTTTATGGTTTGTTTGATTTTTGCATGAGCATACATAATGTAAGGTTTGAAAATTTCCAGCTTCCTGTCAAACATTCAACAGAGTTGTTCAATATATATGCCCGGGTAGGAGTTTTCGGATAGAAGTTTCAGGGCTGATATTCAGTAGAGAAGCCCTGACTGACATTCAAATCAGGCTTCTGAAAGCAACAAAAAAAATGTACATATAAAATTTTTTTGAAACCCCTTAATACACAACACAAATTTTGTAAAACCTCCTGATACAAGAATATTGTTTTAATATGAAGCATTATAAAAAATGTATAAGAATATATTTAATGCTCTTAATGTGTTCTTATCAATTAAAAAAATGTGTTTGAATTTCACAACGACATTTCAAATTCCCATCCATGGCTGGAAAACTCATATTATAAATAAATGCTCATAAAATATATGAAGCAGGAAACATATTTTTAACGATCACGTTTCCCAGCCAGGCATGAGCAGACTTTTGTACTGAAAAAGTACATACACAAACATACTACTCTTATATCAATATTAATATGACAAAAAGAATTCCGATTAACTTCATCGGACACGCTTTTTTCTATATTAAGGTTTGGAATATTGATGAACTCCTAAAAAATAATTCAAAAACAGTTGTAACTGATTTGGGGATGATTGACAGTCTTGAACACACATAATTTGTGAAACGCAAAAATTGTATGTCTGCCTTAGAACTCCTTCTTCCAAAGAACGATTTGTTGAGGGATACAATAACCAGACGAAGTATTGGTAAATACTGATATTGGGAACCCCTTTGCTATCTATCTCCCTTAAAATGGTTGTAATCGAATTCGCTATAGCTGGAGAATCAGGGGTTTTAATCGCAAATATATTTTTATGCTGTTAATTAACAAAAAAAATAATAAAGTTACTTGTGACATAATTAATGCCTTGTAGTTTCTTGCTTATCTTGTTAAAGTTTTCAAAAAGCTCTACTAGTGCCATGAGCGTAGAGAAATTAATTTTATCAGTTCTGGACATTTAGGCGTTTTTAGCGATTATTTCTTGTATCGGAACTCAGTTACTTAAAGTCTATTTAAACAAATTATGATGGGAGTACCAGCGAGTTACCCAAGGAAAAAAGTCGTCCACATATAAATTTTTTAAAATATTTTACCAGCTTTTTGTAAGATTCTAGCATAGGATGTGATTCCATACTATTATTAAAAGCAGAATGTAGCACATTATTAAACAAGTGATTGCAAACAGTGTGTAATTTTGCAGAGCTTTAATAAAACTTTGTGTAATTTTTTAAGCCATGGAAAAGTAATTATATACGGACACCATTACGTGATAAAAGACCAACGAATTTGATTGTTTTCTTTAATTTTTAACGGTTTGCTACCTATGGACCTGAACATTGGAAAAAGTGAAAACATCTAATTTTTTTGCGATTTTTATCTTGAAGATAAAGATTTTTTGATATTATATGTTCACAATTTTTGTTCATTATGACCATACAAAAAAGTGCTTGACCTTGGGCAAAACTGGGAGTCACGGGTCTTCTTTTTTTTTGGTGTTTTATCACGTGGTGGTGTCCGTATATGGTTATTTCTTTTCGTGTTGCACTGTGTAATGTTTGCTCCTCTGTCTGTAACGAATTTAAAACTATCTAAGTTACTTACTTTAAAATCATTCAAAACACATTTTAACTTAGCCAATATATGTTCTGCTGTGCAACTTTCAAAATCCATTGAATTTACACATAATGCTGTGATTGCTTCTTAAAATTAAATGTAACACACAAACAATTTCTTTTTACAAAGTCGTCTATCCACAAGTCGGTTGTTATTGACAACATTTCATTGCTCACTGCTTCTTTAAATTTCTTTTTGATTTCATTTATTTTTCCCTTTTTTTAATTTAGTACTAGAGTTGTGCACTACCTAGCATTTGTGACGAATTAAATTTAATGTTTGTTTTCCATTGTATTTAAATAAGTGATTATACTTTTCACAATGCACTAATCCATTAATTATTTCGTTATGCCCATTTTGTATGAGAGAAAATATGTCCATATTTTACTTGTTATGATTTCCTTAATAGGCCGAAAAACACCTGTATTTATTTTTGCCAAAATTTCTTCACACTGCATTTTTTTCAATATGGACTCCAAAAGGTCAACGAATACTAAACAAATGGTACGATTGGTTTTATTTCGTTGCTTGACATGTAACAGCGTTATAAAAATTAGTGTTACAAAGGCAATCATCAAAAACAATGGATATATAAAGGGTCCGCCAGATAACTTTTTTTAATGCTATAAAAAATGCTATATTCGGCTGTGCCGAATCTTATATACCCTTCACCATAGTATGGAGTGACGAAAGAAGTCACAATCACGAAAATTCGCGCCCACGAAATACGAAAAAAAAAATTAAAAAAAATTATTTAAATGGATAAAATTACATTAAAGCAAAAAAATGGCCACACACCGTCTCACGGACGCACCCCCACGTGATGGAAACCAAAAATTAATCACGATCACGCATTATTGGTTCTAATCTCTATTTCATAGTATAGGCTGATTTCATAAACACAGCTTCCAAAGCAACACTGAAAGCATGAGTTTACAAGGCATTCTCGTGTTGCTTTGCAAACTGCGTTTATGAAGTTGGCCATAAATTATGAATTTCGTAACAAATTTGTTACAATTTCTTGCCTAGAGTGCATTATAAAAATATTAACATCCCTTTATTAGCACTTATATATTTCTTCATACATCCAAGAAGTGTTTCAACGTCTTTATCAATAAGCCAGTGGTCTTCGACTAAACAAAGAAATGATTTGAAACGTAAGAACAGGTTTAATAATGAAGAAATTCTCCCAAAATAGATAAAAAATATCGACACCTATTGCATAAATCTGCTAGTCTAATGATTAAAATGTTCCAATATTATCTTCATATTGAAAATAATTTAAAGCTATCAAAAATTCTTAAAAAAAACGATCTTTTTCAAATAAAAAGTAAAAGTAATAAAAATAACTAAAATGTACCAAAAATTAAAAAAAATTAATAAATGGTTGTTCAGGATTTGAAACCGTATCCTACCCGGTGGCACAGTTTCGAATCCTGAACACAACAAAATGCAATTTTTTTTAGAATTTTTGATACATTTTAGTTGTTTTTATTACTTTTTATTCGAAAAAGTTTGTTCCACAATTTATTTAAAAAACCAGGCACAATCTCATTTATAATATTTTTTTTTAATTTTTGCTTTTTTCTCAATTTTAAGAACCATAAAAGGTTTATTTTTCAAAAATATCCAATATGTTATTAGATAGGATTTTGTACAGTGATAAAATAATTATATAATGAATTTAGTAAGTGTACGACATTTTTATTTGATATAATATATATTAATAACAAAAATAAAAATAACTTGACGGTGTAAGAAAAAATATTAAATTATAAAAAAATTTAATTAATAAATGGTTGGTCAGGATTTGAAACCGTACCTTCTTACCCGGTGGCACGGTTTCGAATCCTGAACACAACACAATGCTATCTTTTTAGAATTTTCGATACATTTTAGTTGTTTTTATTACTTTTGCTTTTTATTTGAAAAAGTTTGTTCCACAATTTATTTAAAAAAACCAAGCACAATCTCATTTATAATATTTTTTCTTAATTTTTGGGTTTTTCCAATTTTATTAAAGATAAAAGGTTTATTTTTCAAAAATATCAGATAGGATTTTGTACAGTGATAAAATATTTATATAATGAATTTAGTAAGTTGTCGACGTTTTTATTTGATATAATATAATATTAATAACAAAAATAAAAATAACTGACGGTGTAAGAAAAAATATTAAATTATAAAATATAACAACATATTTTAATTTAATTTTTTCTTTGAAACTCGTATGATGTACGTATGTATGTAAACTAGTGGTATTCTGATAGTTGTCTTTTTAAAATTTTGTTAACTTTTCCATTTACTTATCTGTATTTCGGTTGGGCCAGACGATAAAGGTTTTGGTTCAATATAACCTGTATATTTCTGATATAGAAACACATTGAAATTTCAACCACAATTGATTTAAAAAATACGAATTCGGTAATTCATATTCAGCCTGCTAAGAAAACAGATGAATTTAATTAAAAACAAATTTAATTTAAATCTTCTTCTGCGTTTACTAAGTAAGACAGAGAAGTAAATATGGAAAATTACGATAAAATCGCAAATAGAAAGCATTTTGCTCTCAAATCCAACCCATAATTCGGCTTATTTTCGTAATATTTTGCCATTAAACCGCGTCCAATTCCGTAGTGCGTGCTATCGACATGCGATATTCCTCAAAACTATGATTTTTTAGGTGTTTTTAATGAATGTAAGACCAGTTTATTTTATATGAATATGAAGAAATAAATTTTTTATCTCCTAAGATCTTAACTTATCATTTTGTATATGTGTTACTAAGTATCCAAATAACATTTTAATTGTCAAAAGATTTTTTGTCACATTGTACAAATACAATAATAATACCGGGTTCTGATACACTGCAGGTACGCTCTGCACCTGAATATAGAAAATAATTAAAATTACACAAGTATAACACTGGATGTAAGCATCAATTTTGCCTTTCTTCTGAAATCACAAATAGTCATAAATAATGAAATATTAATACATTTTCAAAACAAAACTAAAATTCAATTTCATTGATTTTGTATATTTACTCGTACATAGTGTCTTGACGATCCATTACATTTCTTTAATATAAATAATATAAAAAATAATTATGGTTATTTATATACGAAAAGAAAATGTAAGCGATAAAAAATACTGCAATATGCATGCATAATATTATACTAATAAACGTACAAAAATAAGTTTAAAGAAACAAACAAAAACAAAACAATAAAACATTGCTTTTCGATTGTTTAAATAAACACATGTATACACACAATGTGTACATATGCCCATGAACGCATTTCAGTATGTATGTACAAATGTGATATATGTGTAACAAAAAGGGAAGATTTACAACAACCACACCAATTTCCATCAAGAATTTGAAATTTTAGTATTTTATAATAAATAAGATAAAACGCGTTAACTACTATGAAAAATACAACTGCTCTGTGGTGTGCAAGAAGCGGTCGTGACTACCAACCAGGAGGTTGTTGGATTGAATCGCCACGCAACTTCTTCAAAAAATTTTTAAAGTAAAATTATTTCGAATGCCATTTTTTTTGCTCATATTTTAGTCGTTAATGGACCGACTTCAATTATTTTCAGTCTTAACCTTCGTAGAATTCCATACAAGAGATCTGCTTTATAAAATTGACCGTAGGACAGTTGGGGCCATAAAAAAACAACAGAATATAAAATATAACAAAAAAAGTCCTTTGGCTATATCTCATTAATTATTGGACCGAGTTTTGTTACTTTCAAACCGAACAAATTTATGAAAAATTCCAAGAGAATGGTGTAAAATTTATTTCTCTATGTTGTGTTTTGGCCTTAATTCTACTTACACCAAAATGTAGCAGACGGACATCGCTCATTCGACTTCTCTATCTAAAAGGATCCAGAATATATATACTTTATGGGGTCTTAAATGAATAATGAAGAAATTACATGCGGAATGACAAACCTATATATCCCCTTTCCAAATTTTTTTGGTGAAGGTCATAAAAACTACTGAATATTTTCTCAAATTTCTTTTTTTATTTGAAAGTACAATCCTTCCGGTTAATAATGAAAAATAATTTCATTCAAATGTCTGCTTCGGCTGGCCATGCAGTAGCCTACACGATCGGTCCAATTTTTAAGCACATTATCGATTGTGTGCAGCTGTATTTCACAAATGGCTTCACGAATATTGTCCTTTAAAGCGTCAATTGTCTCTGGCTTGTCGGCGTAACACTTATCTTTGACGGCACCCCACAAATAATAGTCCAACGGTGTCAAATCGCAGCTCCGAGGTGGCCAAACGACATCAGCTCTGCGGCTGATAATGCGATCTTCAAAAACAGGGCGCAAAACATCGAGTGTAGCTTCGGCTGTGTGGAACGTAGCGCCGTCCTGTTGAAACAAAATGTTGCCAATATCCTCCTCTTCCATTTTTGTGAACAAAAATTCGTTCACCATGTCTCGATAATGATCGCCATTGACTTTAACGGCCACTCCTTGCTCATTTTCGAAGAGAAATGGCCCAATTATGCCTCTGGACCAAAATCCGCACCAAACAGTGACTCGTTTTTCAATGTATGCGTGCGGGTTTTCTGTGCCCAAAATGCGACAATTTTGCTTGTTTACGTACCCGCCAAGATGAAAATGAGCTTCATCTGCAATTTTCGCACACATTCTGCAACATTACCATGATTTTCAAAGTAATGTCGCAATATTTCCCAGCGTTGTTCAAGCGTATACACAACCATATTCGTTCAGCGGAAGGATAAAACTAATTATCTGTCAAATCAGACATGAGCTAAGTGTTACCATTCACGAAATAAGCACTAGTTGAAAGAAAAACGTTAGATGGCGGACCCTTTACATAAATAGCAATAGCATTGGTTATTGTTGTTGAATGACTTCCTTCAAAAAAGTTAAAATGGTGTATTTTTATAAAGCAAGTTACAAAACAATGCGCGTGGAGCTTAAAACGTTTAATAACTTTAAATTTTACGCGATGTATGCAATATGGCAGCTAGAGCTGCCAAGTTCCGAGACACACATTGAAAATTGAATTATTAAGCTGAAAGTCCACAACAGACGTCATGCGTTTTAAGCTTTTGACGCTTTAAAAACTAAGGAAGACCAAACAAAGTTTGTCGAAATATCGGAAAAAATTAATAAAATAAAACTTAACAAATAGTTGATATTTTTATTTATTTATTAAACAAAAAGACAGAGCACAAACCCAACAATTAATTCCTAAGCTCACAAATTATAAAAGGGCTACAGCACAACACATTCGTTTTTAACAAAATAATAAAAATTATTTTAGCACAACCATAAAAACTTCTGAAAAGAAATTTAGACTTATTCAGCGGTTTTTTGGTGATACACTATTCTTTAAAATCAACTAAATTTACTATATTTTAGTTGAGTTCGCCTCGCAACAGTCGAAGCAACATAGTTTGCTTGCTTCAACGGTTGTCTCGTCCGTATCTAGTATAAAATGCACATATAAAATATATTCATGTTCAGCTAAGTTTGAACAAGACTTTTAAGAAATACAATTTTGTCATTTTTAGGTTTATCATCACATGTACAAATGGATAAAATACACCGAAGTGAGGGGTTCTCAATCAGCCTTCAATCAAAAATATTTTTATCAGATACTGCTTTTGGAAATTTAGCTAGCTCATCTTTGGAGCCGTCCGCATTACCTCCTTTTGAAAACCAAAAGTATAAACATTATGAAACCTACCAAACTAATGGAGTCAGTATGAAGAAAGATGGTTTTCCAAATTACAACGAACTAACAGCTAAAGAAAGTGACAAAAAATTCAACGTTGCCCTTGCATCGAATGCTAGCGAGCAATTTTCGAAACGTTTATCTGGGGGTCATGTAACACATAAAGTCATAGATTTAGTTAGCCGAAATCTAGAAAACAACATTTACAGTAATAACTCAAGTTATACACTAAACAAATCTGTATTTAATACACCAATGTATTTTGGAACAGAAAACTCAACTGTCGTTGCGACTCAAATAGGCGCAACTGCACATATTTCGTGTGTTGTTCACCATATAGGGGAATGTGTGGTAAGTACTAAAAATTAATAATATGTCAGAATTCATTCGCGAAAAATTTCATTACATATTATATCTAAATTGTATTTCGATAATGAAAAAAATTTATTATAATCATAAAAATGCAAAAATACATGTAGATAACACTAAATATTTTTTTGGGAAAACAATGAATGATGAAATCTTCGATGGGTTTAATTTTAAGACAGCCGATTTTCTAAAAAAGCAACAAAAAAACTATCCGATCTCATTCTATAGTTCTCCTTCTATGTGAGTTTTTATTAGACTTAGAGACAAAGATCTGACAAGAGTAAATTTCAAAACTCATAGCTTCCAAAGGAAATATTACAGGTTATGCTTTGAAAGCTTTTCATATGTAACATACGTACATATATGAAATTGTGCTCTCGATATAAATTTTTGTAAACTATTTGTTTAACGTACAAGTAATTAATAGTCATTAATTATTTGTACGTACATACAAGGCTTTCAGCCAAAAATTCTGTAAATATTAGATCTTAGCACGGTCGTATACTACCAAGAAAGCCATCAGGTCACTTCATGCCTGCCAACGGCTATTTGGCAAAACGTGGGGACTCAAACCAAAAATGACATATTGGTCTTTTACCACCATAATAAAATCAATACTAATATACTCTGAACAAAAACTTTGCAGGTCTAATTACTGAAACAAAGCAATGGCTGAACCACACTCCATGGCACGAAGATGCCACCAGATCTAGTTCACCGGCGGCTCCAAACAGGAAAATGGAAAAACGGGGGCAGGCATATATGGCCCTAGCTTCCATTTTCATAGGAAAATACCCTATGATCTTCCAGGCGGAAGTCTATGCCAATTTCATTTGTGCTAGAGAATGCTTGAGGAGAAAATGTAAATCAACTTAATGTCAAGGCCATAACCTCTTAGGTCGGGTGTTGTCATGGACTGTGTTACATCTCTAAATGAACTTGGTACTCAAAATAAGCTGACGTTTTGCTAGGTGCCTGGCCACGCTAGAAACGAACGTGCTGACTATCTAGCTAACAGAGGAGCCCAACGTAGGTTTATGGGACCGGAACCCTTCTTTGGCATCTCAAGAGGATATGTCAGGGAACAGAATAACTGTTGCACTCAGATGGAATTTAATCGCCGATGGGAAGCCTTTCCAGGTCTTAGGCAACCAAAACGTTTCATTACGTTATCCCAAAAATTACTGCTAACGGACAGAAATAATAGATTACTAACGGAATCGAGAAGAAGAATGAGCGATGTCTGCCTGTCCGTCTACTATATGTAGAATACCCAGAACAAGGCCTCATACAACATAGGGACCTAAATTTCAGACTATTCTGTTTGAATTTCTCTCAGAATTTTAAAGATTTAAAATAAGAAAACTAGGTCCAATAATTAACGAGATATACATAGCTAAAACACTTTTTTGTTATGCGTCCTATTCTGTTGTTTTTTAATGGCCCAGCTGTCTTACTGTCGTTTTATAAAGTATATCTATAGCGTACAGTCCTTGGAAGGTTTCTACTGAACATAATGTAAGTCGGTCCATAACCGGCTACGGCTGTAACGTTTCGACCTTTTCGAGAACGTTTACTTGTTTGAGTTATTTTAATTAGCTAAAAATAAAACCATTCCTTTGCTTCAGCTTTGGCACAATGCCGGTACTCTAAGTTGCAGGGCATACGTGACAGGGCATCCGCATTCTTATGTTGTACACCCTTTTTGTGTTAGATGCAAAATTCGTGGCTTTGCAGTCGCTCATTCCAGCGCTCTAGCTGCCCGTCAGGGTTTTTAAATTGCAGTAGCCACCACCAGAATGGTCGGTCCTTAGCATAAAGTGTTGCCCATACAAGTATTTGTGGTAATTTTTTATGCGCTCTACAACTGCTAGAAGTTCTCGACGCGTCACGCAATAATTCCTTTCGGGCTTCGAAAGCATTCGGCTGTAATTGCCTATTACATTTTCTGTTCCATTAACCACCTGTGAAAGCACGCCTCCTATTACATATCCGCTCGCATCGCTATCTAGCACACATTTTTCTCCTGCGATTGGATAGTCCGAAACCGCAGCTGTACACAACAAACCTCTCAGTATCTGGAACGCTTCCTCTTGCTGTTCACCTCATTGGTATGGTCGCGATTTTTTAGTGAGCTCGTGCGAACTTGCTGCTACGCTGCACGGTGGCTGAAAATCGTTTTTCATTGGCCAAAAGTCTTTTTTTTTGTCACCGATTTTTAAAATTTTTACGCCCTTTTGCAGCTAATATATCCAGATTAAGGTAGCCGAAAAATTAGGTTAAACTATTGATAATTGTGAGCGTGGCATGTTGTCAAACTCAACGGTTTTTTTTTAATTTCAGAAAAAGGTGTTTTTCTTTTGTTTTTTATAAAAAATAAATGGTTACTACTCGCAAGCTATCATCGATAATGGCCTGCGGTCTTTTTTATAAGTTTGGTAGGATTATAGTCTTTAGTTTTTGTAAGTGGTCAGAGCTCTAGCGTTTAATATTAAGGGCGTTACGGAATATTTATGAAACTACTATATTTTTCTCAAATTTAAACTTTAGTGGAATAGAACTTCTAGGGAACAAAAGGGAACAAGAAATGTATACCACCCGGAGAAAGGTGAAAGTGTCCTCTTTACCGCTATATATACTTTTGCACCCGTGACGAGCCGTGTGTAGAACACTTTTTTCATTTTAATGAAATTACTCCAAAGTACTCGTATACAATAATTTTCACTTTTTTGCCTAAAAGTTTATGTTTTTTACTTTAGACTACGTAAAACTAAAAAAATTAAATATAATACCTGCGAAAGGGTTTAATGGCTTTGTTTTGATCAGCCAAAAATTGGTAATAAAATTATCACAAAATTCTACAGTAAACATATGATCTGTTTCTAAATTTACCTGTTATCAAATGTTAGGGTCAACCAAAGTCATAAGCAATTTTATAACAATAATCGGGACATTAAACCACTAAAAATAAAAAAACAACCCAACAACAACAACAAATATTGGCGAGATACTAATCAGTTTTACCTGGTATTAAGGTCTGGAGAACATGTGCAGTTTTGTGCAATTTAAGCACTACCTGCTATGAAATTAAAGATCAATGTGTGAATAACATGTATCTAAAAATTTATAAAACTACGGATTCGATAAGGGATTACTCAGTAATAAGTTAATCCTCTAGGTGTACGGGTAAAACATAACAGACGCAAATAAAAATATTCACAAAAATATGGAGAGCTTCAGTTATAAAGAACTGGCGGAAGAGTATTTTAGAAACAAAAACCAGGAAGATGTTCTTAGTTACGTTAAAATAAAATTAAACTTAAATTCGTGTAGCACCGAAATGAAAGAGCAATTATATAATTTCGTCAAAGCACTAAAAAACGCTACAAAGAAGTTCGCTACAGTAAATAAAACTTTTATATAAAAAGTGCAAACTGGCTAGAGGGCCAACTTACTGTCGCTGCAGAAACAGCAAAGCAAGATAAGGCTGGAAGACCACGCAAATCATTGGACAACTGCAGCGATAGATCTAAGAGCCGGAAACTTAAAGATATCAACGATGCAATTGGTTGTACAAATATAAAAGAATCTTTCCTACATCAATTACGATCACAGAACCAATTAACAAAAGTGGATATCATTGAAAAAGTTGTTAAAGCTAGTCCAGTGAGAACAAAACGGATTCTTAAAAATATACCAACTCCGATTGATGCAATACAGTACACAAAAGAGGAGGCATTAGCATTATTTCTGGATTTGAAATTAACAAAACAGCAATATATTAAGCTCGGACTGCGTGCGATTGAATAAGGTTCAAATAAAATATGTATCCAGCATATCATTACATAACCGCTGCTAAAATGGACTGTTTGCCATCAAAGGACACTATTACAATCACACCAATTTCGGCAGAGGTACAACTACAATCTCTACTTGATCACACAGCAGAACGCTTGCTACAATCTATAACAGGAAATGAGTTAAAGAAATATGGAAACACAAAGTTAATTCTTTTTTGTAAATGGGGATGTGATGGTTCTTAGGACAAAAACAATACAAACAAGTTGTATGTGAAAATATTTCGGACTCGGATATGTTCATGGTATCATTTGTACCATTGCGATTGAAAAAGATTTTGGAAGATTCAGAGCCTTCGACTAGTATAACGCAAACAATGGATATTTGGAGAAATGCGACACCATCTTCTACGAAATACTGCAGGCCAATCAAATTTGAATTCAAAAAAGAAACTCATGATGCCATTAACAAAGAAGTTAGTGATATCAAGACCCAAATTGCAACACTACAGCCATTACAATTACAGTTGGATGGGCAGCAAATTGAAGTAAGCTACCAATTAGTTCTCTCAATGATAGATGGAAAAGTAGGTCAGGCTTTGACTAACACGAAGGCTGCATCCAGCTGCATTATATGCCAAGCAACATCAACCCAATTAAACGAAATCCCGACAAAATCATTAGATAATACCGATGCATATGAATTTGGATTATCACCACTACATGCAAGAATACGACTTATGGAACACATACTAAAAATCAGTTATGATTTGGATTTCGGGTCTTCAGGATCAATAAGAAACAACGAAACCAACAAAGAGTTCAGAAGTTAAAAAAATAAACATGTTCAAGATGAATATCGCAAATTTGGATTGATTATAGATCAGCCAAAACAAGGGTCAGGCAATACAAATGATGGCAATACCGCAAGAAGATTCTTTTCAGATCCAGAAACAGCATCTGAAATAACAGGAGTGGATTTAAACCTCATTTTCAGATTTAAAATAATCCTAGAAGTACTTGCGTGCAATGAAGAAATTGACTCTAGAAAATTTGGAGATTATGAAAAGGAAACTGCAAAAATATATACAACAACTACCCATGGAGAAATATGTCTGCAACAGTTCACAAAATCCTTTATCATGGAGAAGATGTCATTAAATATCATTTGGTGCCACTTGGAGATCTATCAGAGGAGGCTCAGGGAAAAAGGAACAAGGATTACAGATTTTATAGAGAGCACAATACTAGAAAAATTTCACGAAATTCAACAAATGAAGATCTATTTAATATATTATTTGCAACGTCAGATCCGTTTATCTCCAGTATTCGAAATCAATGGAAAGTGGAACATCGGGATTTAGATGAAGAAGCCAAAAAACTACTAAAGAACAGAGATAGCACAGAACAAAATATGGAATATTTGCAATCAATATTTGAGTCAAATGAATAATAATTATAATTGCCTTTCATTGTTATATAAGTACGAAAAACATAGTATTAGTAAAAAATAATAATAAACAGAACCTTCCATTGTTGCAAATGCTATTAAAATTTATTGCAGTTTTTATTTTTAAAATGTTTTTAAAATTATCAAATTTGACAGCAAAAAATAATAAATTTTTCTGTAGTAATAGCAATATTTTTAGATAATATTATTAAAGTTTTTTTTAAGTGTAACTATTCTTTGAGTGTAAACAAATTTGCAAATTTGTCAGCAACGAATTTTTAATTATTCTGTAATAGCAAAATCTCCTGTTGATTTTACTATTTTTTTCAGTGTAAAATTTTTTTTAAGTGTAACATTAAAAAAATTCCATTATTACAAAAAATATTTATAATTATTATTAATTTCCAAATATTAAATTTTTTAATAAATAAAAAAATAATAAACCCATATTTCACTCTAAAAGTTAAAAAAATTCAAAAGTTCAATTTTGACCTAGAATTCCTTAAAAAGTCCTCAATCAATTTTAATGTAATTTAAACTGAGTCAAGCTGAACTAAATATCTATCCAATAAAATAAAAATTACTTCAATATTTTGATCGGTTCAAAAGTTACAGAATTTTGGCCAATGAAAAACGATTTTCAGCCACTGTGCGCTGGAGAAATTCGGTACAAAGCGTCTGTAGTATGTGCAAAGAGGCCAGTCCATTACTGCTCGTATTTTGTCTTCATCCGTTGAAATACCGTCTGCCGTAACGCGGTGACCAAAATATTTCACCTCTTGCTGGAATAATGAGCATTTCCTTGCGCTAAGCCTTAGTCCAGCCGATAATATTCGCTGAAGCACCTCAGCCAGGTTTTTGAGTTGTTCGTCAAAAGTCTTCCCCATCACAATTATGTCATCAAGGTACACCAAGCATGTCTTACAGTAAAAGCCGGACGTTGCAGAGCTCAAATGGCATAACTTTAAACTGCCATAAGCCATCCCTTGCACTGAAAGCAGTTTTCTCTTTGTCCTGCTCTGCAATTTCTACCTACCAAATAGCCACTCTGCAAGTCTAAAGTAGATAAACATTTTGTTCCAGCCAGGTTGTCCAGGGTGTCATTAATTCGCGGTAGCGGGTAGCTGTCTTTCTTAGTGACGTCGCTTAGCATCCTGTATTTGACACAGAATCTGGTACTGCCGTCTTTCTTCTTTACTAAGACTACAGGTGAGCTCCAAGAACTTGATGATGGTTTGATTACGCCACTCCGCTCCATTTCATTGACTAGCTCCTTAACCTCATTTGGTTTCGCCAGGGGTACACTTCTGGGCGCCTGTTTTATTGGCTTCGCTTCACCAGTATTTATTTCGTGTTTTGCTAATGCTGTTCTCCCTTCGCTTTGACTTTTTAGGGTGAAGACGCAGGCATGCCTTTTTAGCAGCTGTTAGTCCTGCTACCCATTTCCCCACATGCTCATCAAGTAATTCACGCTCCTTGGCAGACATATTGGCGGGTTGAAGATTTTTCTGGCAATTTATTATCGCTTCCGCTGGACCACACTGACCTATGTCGGTATTTTAGTTAATGACTCGCTCCTGGCCTTATAAGTTAAGCACTCTTATTGGGACTCTTCCGCCTTTGCAAGTTTTCATAAGGGCTTTTGCTGTTATTATGTTGTCCTTAATTTTTACTGGTTCCACTACCCACAACCGGTTGTCCACACAATCTACCTCCATTCGTGCCCATATCAAAGATGTAAAAAACGTGTTTTTCACCGTTGATATATCCACTTGCAGTAAGGTTGCTGTTTTTCTGCTGCATTACTGATATGGAGATTGTGGGGCTCTTGATTGTGGGAGCTAGCTCTTGGCCCATAGCTCTTTTTAGTTTAACGGGGACTCTTGTGATGGTTGATAGTTCGCCCGTTTATTGTTTATCTGTGGCGAAACAGATCTAGATCTTTTCTGGGTGCCTTGAAGTTTCGCTGAAAATGGCCGACCTTACCACGGTTATAGCACTTGGACGTCAGCGGCTTATGCTTACTCTCTGCTGGTGCCTGCGTTAGTGTCTCCTTCAGTTGGCCAAAAAGGTTGCCCACATTTCCAGCAGTGACATCCACATTACGCCCTTTGTTCACCTGCGGCTTAGATATCACTCTAGCAGTCTCTTGGGCCATTGCAATCGATACTGTTTCTGCAAATGTAGATTTTTGCGTTGCACAGACTACAAGTTTTACCACAGGATCTCGGATGCCGTTGACAAATGCCTCTGTTTTGAAATGATCCAGGAATGAGTGGTTTTCGCCTGGATAGCTAAGCTGCACCAACCCCTCGATTTCCAATGCGAAATCCTGTAGAGGCTCATTGGACTGCTGCACTCTACATGCGGTACAGGTCGCGCTTATGTTCACCACCGTACTTACGTTGTAATGCCGTCATTACGTCATCATAGTTGTTTCTGCAACTCACTGGCACTGTTTCAAGTACCTCTGCCGCTGTGTCTTTCAACGCCAAAATCAACTCTATGGCGTTTTCTTCACTGCCCTATGCGTTTATACTGGCCACTGTGTCGCACTGGAACTTAAAAACGTTAAACGGCGCAGTGCCATCAAAGCAAGGTGCTCCTAGAAACTTTTTGAACAACACGCACTGGTCCCCCTTGACATTGCAGATTATTAATTTTTGTTTCCTGCCATTTTTCGTCACCAGTAAATTCTAGCTCAGCCATTTTTTTCTCTAGGTCGGATATTTTTTCGCCCAAAAGTGTTGCAAATATAGCTCGAACGTGCTCTAAATGTTCTTTCTCTGTTTTATTGAATATAACAATATCATCGATGTATACATAGCATATCTTCCCAATATAGTCATGCAAAACATCGTCTAACGGTCGTTGAAATATAGCCGGAGCATTTTTTAAACCGAAGGGGAGGCGTACAAATTCGTATTTGCCATTCGCGACAGAAAATGCGGTTTTTTCGAAGTCGGATTCTTTTGAGGAGATTTGGTGGAATCCACTCTTTAAATCTAGTACCGTAAAGTATTTGCTGTTTCCTAATTGCGAAAGGACATCGTTTATTTCGGGTATTGGGTATCTGTGGGGGATTGTTAGTGAATTTAGTTTCCTATAGTCTATTACGAGTCTATA
This sequence comes from Gymnocheta viridis, assembly GCA_956483585.1. Classification (NCBI taxonomy): domain Eukaryota; kingdom Metazoa; phylum Arthropoda; class Insecta; order Diptera; family Tachinidae; genus Gymnocheta; species Gymnocheta viridis. The sequence goes on from OY101443.1 coordinate 27,393,196, forward strand.
TTGTTTATTGCCAAGTGAGTCTGTTTTTTTCCAACAACCCAAAATGGTGAGTTGTAGGGTGAACGTGAAGGTTGAATGATGCCATCATCAAGCAAATTTTTTATTTGTTTTTCGACTTCGGATTTTAACGCCATTGAATACGAGATTTGCTTTGAATAGACTGATGTATCAGTGAAAGTACGAATTTCACCAACTATCCTGGTTATACATGTCAATTTTTGATTAGGTTCAATGAATAATTCAGGATATTCGCTAACTATCTCTCTCATTTTCTCTTTTTGTTCTGAAGACATATGATCATCTCGAATAGCTATTGTATTTATAGCCTGAGAAAAATGTTTCTTAAGCCTTATTTTTGTATTGTTTCCTATTTGCATAAAACTGTTACGCGTGTAGATTATTGCGTTGAGTTCTTTTAACGTATCGTTTTCAAGAACGATTTTAATGTTGGGAGAATATAAAATTTTATTTCCCTTTCTATATTGAATAATCTTACAAACGTATGTTCCTTAATTTTAATGTTACCTGCTATTGATTTTGCAAAAAATATTTCTTTATTAGGTATGGTTTTCTTTGCAATGTCTGGCTGAATATAATTTTTGCTCAAGCCAGTATCAATTAGAAATTTTAGTGTTTTACCGCTCTTAGCTCTACATTCAAAATAAGGGAGCGAAGAGCTAGATTGACGAGAGAATAGCATTTATATATTGCATCCAAAATTTCATTTGCTCTAGTTTCGTTTAAGCCAACGTGCGATTGTTGCAAAACCTGCTTTAATTTTGTTCTGTCTTTGTCAAACTACAGAAGTTTCGCGCATAAAACCCCATGTGAAATAGAAAAACTTTCCATTGTCGTAAAACTATTGGGCCTTAGTTTCAGTTATAATTTAAAATACCGGAGAAAAATCGCTTGTACTTTTCGCGTTCGTCGGCAGTTGCTGAATGACAAAAATCGATCAATGGACACCTATAAATACTACGTATTTTTCAATATTTTACTGACAGGTACTTATGAGCACTCATAAATGTGGGTGCAATTTCTGTAAATAAATCATGAAGGTAACTAATGGAAAAACCCAAATAATTAAAAAAGTGCACTTTCCTTTTTTCCTTTTAATTGTGCACGCAAATTTATTAGCGCTTATTACTTTGCTACTGCAATCATAAAAATCAAATAACCTTTTGTTTATTCCTTTTTTTTATTCTGAGAATCATTAAAAAATTCATCAATGTTTTTTCCAAAGAATTTTGTGCATATCTCGAGCAAATTTTTTAAATTCATACCTTTACTTAATTGTGAATAAAAGCGAAACGCGTTCATCGATTTTCATGATTTATGTCTCATTTTTTATAGGTTATGCAACTTTACGTGAAAGTAGTAGGACTTGACACTTCTTTACCATTTTGGATTTTTTATAAATTAAAAAAAAAAAAAATTTTTAGGCAAAAAATATTTTTTTTCTTCATACATTTGTTTATAACTGCGAAGCTGTTGCTTATGTAGCGAAACGTTATATTAACAGATGAAAGTAATTGTAATTTTTTATTTTTCTAAATCTGTTTAAGCAAAATCCGACTGCCGGTTCTTGAGTTATGTTAAACAAAAGAGCCTTATCAGAATTGAGTCGCGAATAAGTTAGCTGAAAAATTTTGTGCTGTGTAATACAACAAATTGAGAGGAGGAACCTGGTGGCACTTTAAATTGATTAAAAATGTAAAAACAGATATGAGACAATGTACTGTAGGAAAGTATAGCTAAAATTGCAGGTCCAAATGTTTGGAGAAAAAGGGATTTTTGTTATATGTTCATAAAAATAAACAAAAAAAACTTAAGTCTCTGCAGAGTTTATTGTTTCAATTTTAGTATACTGAAATATCCTACTTTAAATAAAAAATAAAAAGAAAAACATTAGCTCACATAATAAAATAATATTCGTTTTGAAATTCTTAGGTTTAAATTAAGTTGGTTCGGTAAAACATACAAGTACTGAGTTTGAGTGTGTGGCGTCTGCGCCATTTTTGGTCATTAGATGTCTGAATCACTTGAGCGATTTGTACAAAGAGACTTTTTCTATTGGTTCAAAAGTTATTCGCAGTGATTTCTATGTTGATGATTTACTGACTGGAGCTGAAAGCTACCAAGACCTACCTATTATTCGTAGCCAAGCAACTGAAATTTTGAGTTCAGCTGGTTTTAATCTAACGAAATGGGTTTCAAATCATCCAGAATTTATAACCTCAATACAGAATTAAAAACTTCTACAAAGCGATTCCGACTCCGCAAAAGCGGTTCCGAAGAATAATACGTTTAAGTTTATTTCGAAGATAATTTTCAAGAGTTGAAGGCCACAAAACCAAATATATTGTCAGTGTCTTCTGGAATATTCGATCCTCTCGGACTTTTGTGCTCATTAGTAAGAAAATCAAAAATTTTATTGCAAGAACCTTGGATTAAAAAACTTGACTGGGATGAATCAATTCCTATGAGACTAAATACGTCATGGGAAAATTTCAAATCCAATTTACTGGAAATTGATTCGATTGAAATCACAAAATTCGTTAACATAACTTCTACAGCAAAAAATCAGATTCACGGGTTTCCTGATGCCTCTATGCGAGCGTATGGGTGCTGCATTTATATTAGAAGTTCCGGCTCAAATAAAATTGTTTCGAGACTTCTGACTGCAAAGTCGAAAGTTGCTCCACTAAAGACAAAATCTCTTCCGAGACTTGAGTTATGGTCTGCACACTTATTATCTAAGTTGTGGAATCGAATTAAAATTGTGATTCAATTCGAAATCGAGTCTGTTACTTTCTGGACAGACTCAGAAATAATGCTACATTGGATTAAAACGCATCCATCCTCACTTTTCACTTTCGTGTCAAATCGAGTCGCTGAGGTCCAAGACTGGTCCGAACACGTTTCTTGGTGCCATGTACCAACTAAGGAGAATTCAGCTGACATTGTTTCAAGGCGATATGATGTCGACGAGTTAAAAAACTCGCTTTGGTTTGAGGGACCATCGTTTTTACTAAACGACTGTTCTCATTGGCCTGTTAACAAACAGTTCGAGTTAACAGAGAACCAGAAATCATTGAGTGTACTCCTTGCAGTAGAGGGTCCAGAAGACTGTCTTTTGGATCTAATAGAAAAATATTCTTCATATAATAAGCTGTTGCGGATAACTTCGTACGTTTTCAGATCTATCGATGTTCTGAAAAACCGCATGATACACAAAACTATTTCAACTACTGCTATTGAATTTTTTCATATTGTACAGGCAATCCAGAAATCAAAATTTTCTGAGATTTCTAAATTAAAGAAATCGCACAAAGGCCTTAATAGCTCTTGCGCTAGAAAACATATGGCTAATTAATGCGAAAGAAGAGTGCAACAGAGTAGTTCGTAACTGTGTGCATTGCTTCCGGTAAAATCCCAAACCTATGTCTCAAATCATGGGCATCACACCCACTAATAGAGTGAGAGCTACTTATAGTTGTCGTAGACTTTTGCGGCCCTATCAATGTTTCATTGAGAATTCGTGGTCGACCACCATTAAAGATGTTAATAGCGGTTTTCGTGTTGAATTCTTTTGGGTAAACATTTAGAATTCTCCCTTTGGATGTATGTAGCTAGTTGAGGGGTGTATTAGAAAATTGAAGCGGTGTTCTATCAAAAGGGAAAATTAATTATATTTGCTCGTGATTGGGCAATTATAATTGCGGTAGTGGCAAAAAAACAGACTCTGGAATTAGTGTATTTAGGGGCTGGTAATTGAGAGGGTTTGCTCACCTTTTCCTTTTATTCCTTGTGGAGAAATAACGCAATATATTTCGGGTTCACTCAACAAGTACATAAATTTTATTTATAGAGTTAGTTCAGGGTTAAGTGTAGAGGTAAGTATAGATGATAAGTAGACGATAAATCCGATATACATACGTTAGGTATGTATATGTGGAGTTGTTGGTAAGTATATATGTATGTAAATATTTGTAGGTAAGTATTACACTTTGATTTTATAAATTCTAGTAATTAAGTAGATAAATCTATGACAAAGTATAGAGGGGTTGAAATTAAGTATGATATAAGTTTAAGTTTATAATTTTAAGTAGCTACCCAAATTAACGTTAAATATACTTATTAATAATAGTAGACAAGTTTAACTTGCTGGTGCAAATGATGAAATGTAACTCACGATTAATTCTTAATTTGTGGGTCTTGGTCGGATAATTGGTGAAGAAATGTTTCCAATTAAACGAAATTAACGGATTGTAAGTTTCAGTTCCAACCATCTGTTCCTAAATTTAGTACTGCCAAATTTGCAGATTTTACACCTGCAAAGAACTTTCAATTATAATGCTTTTTATAATTTAGTGTCCAAATGAGTTTGGACATGCCGCCGGCCCTGGCCTTCGGTAAGATTAGTTGTCTTCCGTGGCACATAACATTTGGGCCAAGGACCGAATAGCCTCCACAATGATATTGGTGTTGGAGATGGTTGTTGGTTTGAGGTTGGGTAAGATGGCCCTGGTTGCGTGTTGATCTCTGCTGTTTTTTTTCCTTTTGAGGAGCTGTATGTTAACGCAACCTTTTAGTCTCTTGTACGATGAGCGCGCTCACGATGTGCGCGCAGCAAGGTGTGGTGGTACCTTCCACAGGCGCATGCTCTTAAGTCGTGGCTTTTGGCCAGGCAGTTTATGCAGTAGTTGTGCTTTGCTACTACTTCCTCTCTTCTTTTTGAGCTCATGTTAAAGAACTTGCGGCAAAGACGCAATGGGTGGATTTTGTGACACAATCCGCACTTGTACGTCTCGGATTCGTGTAACCTGGAACGATGGCGACGACTGTTGTGGCTACCCTTGCTTGGGCGAGTTGTTTCTAGTCTTATGTTATTCCTGGAGGGAGAAAAGAATTAGTTAGTTCAGTTGCGCGATATTGTAAGTGGAAGTAATGGATATTATTGAATAGTGTGATGAGTAGTGTTAAGTGTAATATAAGAGGAGTTACAGGTTTACTTGAGTGTGGCGCAGTTAATGTGATATTGCAAGCTAAGTTACCAAGCGCATTCTTCTTTTAGAAATGGAAGGTAGCATAATTTAACAATTGGACGAGCTATTACACCAGTAGCTGTGCGCACGTCCTTCGTACGTACATTATTGTCTGCACCTGGGAAAGTTTTTTCGACTCTTCCTAAGCGCTATTCGTGTGGTGGCTGTAAGTCATCTATCACTACAACTAAATCGCCTACCTGCAGATTTAGGATAGAGTTCTTCCATTTATACCGCTTATGTAGCGATTTCAAGTAGTCCTCTTTCCATCGTGTGGTGAACTGATGGTGGAGTACTTTTAGTTTTTCCCAACAATTTATAATGGACATAGTTTGGCAATTCTCTTCTGGAAAAGCCATTATTGGTGCACCTCTCAGAAATGCCTCTGTGGGTGTTCCGATACGCAGATATTGTCCTGGAACTGAGCACACCTTCGATTCACGCTAAGATGGTGTTGAACTCTTCGAAAGTAAACTTTTGAGCTCCGGCGACTTGTTTCAGATGAAATTTGAAACTTTTCACGGCAGCTTCCCATAAGCCGCCCATGTGAGGAGCGTGCGGTGGGATAAATTTCCACTCAAACCCATGTGTAACATATTTGTGAGCGATGTACTGGGCTGCAATTTTCACGAAACTACTACATTCTCGTTCTAGTGCTCTGCTGGCGCCTAGAAAGTTTCCTCCATTTTCTGTAATTTTCTGGGGGAGCCCCCGCCTCACAACAAATCGCGTAAAAGCGGATTGAAACGCCGCCAAGGATAGGCCTGAACAGAGCTCTAAGGGTATTCCTTTCGTACTGAAGCAGACGAAAACACTGACATATCCTTTTAGGGTCGTAGCTGTTCTTAAGGGAGATGATTATATCTCGAAGGGCCCCGAAAAGTCAATCCCTGTAGTTTGAAAGGGAAGAGATAAGTTACACCTCTCTGGGGGTAAAGGAGCCATTATCTGAGCACATGGCTGCTGTTTCTGAACTGTGCACGTTTTGCAATGACGAATTACTTTTTTCACTCTGATTTTGATTCTGAATATAAAAAATTCAGTTTGCGCCATTCGACACATTTTGCTGCATTCAGCGTGGTATAGAAACTGATGTAGATGGTGCAAATACAGTTCAACAAATCGAGAATTCCCTGGCAAAGTTTCAGGATACCTTTCGTTATAAGGGAGGGATAATCGCGCTAATCTACCATTTACTCTTAAAATTAAATATGAGTCGAGAAAAGGATTCAGAGGTTTCAGTGTACTTTTATTGGGAATTGGTTTGGAGTTCTTCAAACATTGAAATTCTACCTTATAAACTGACTTTTGTGCTAGAAGTATGAGGTGATTTTTTACGAACCTCATCCCCGACTAGGGTTGCCAGAAGGGCCTGATTTGGCCTGATTGTCAAGTTTTTTAATGCGCGTCAAGTGTCAAGTGAAAAAGTGATTTGTCAAGCTTTTTTGTAAGTTAACTTTTTTCTCAAATTTATTCTAGCTATGTAATAATACTTAAAAAAAGTATGTGTATATTTCTAAAAAACAAATCTAAAGCCCATATTTTTACTATCAATAGAACTAAGGACTAATATGATACATATTTTTTTTTTTGTGCAATTATAGTTTAAAAAATAACTATAACTATAACTTTCTGTACAATTATTATAAAAGTGCCAACACTGATATTTACCCCATTACTCAACACTAGTAAATTGACAACATTGAACCAGAGAAGCAAGTCGTGAACTTAGCCAGCTTAGCCGACTTGATATACCCATGGTGGAATAATACAGGCGGCTTTTCATTGTTTTTTTAATAAAACTTATGTGTTTGAAGAATTGTCAAGTTATTTACGGAAATTATTATTTATTTATTATAGACTAGCTAAAAACTCTCAGCAAAATTGTTTTTACCAGTAAAAGTTAAAATTTAATTCCTATTTTCCCAATAATAATTATCCAGAAGTTCTTCTTTAAAAACTAAAAATCTCTTTTATATATTTAGTATGAGTGTTTTTACTTGTCAAGTTTTTTTTTCAAAATCAAGTTTTTTTTTGGTCAATGTCAAGCTTTTTGACAAATCAGATCTGGCAAGCCTATCCCCGACTGACATTAAATATTTTGAGAGCGTGAATACATATCAGTCCTTAAATTTTTTATAGATTTTCTGTAAAATCTAAAAATGTAACATATTATTTTTATGGCCCTATTGTATGAGGAAAAGTCATCTAATATATCCTCTAGTTCGATATGAACTTGTAGGCATTGAGTCTCTACGGGTTCCGTGTTTGGTTTAAGGGGGCTTGTACGTAGCCATCCCGAACTGGGTTTCATTAGCCAGGAAGGCCCCTGCCACCAAAGAAGGTTATGCGCAAGATCTTGTGTTCTACAACCCGGTGTTCCCAGATCCGCCGGGTTGTCGCGAGACCTGACATGTCGCCATATTATATTTGGTGTTAAACTATTTATTTGCGCTAACCTATTGGCAACATAAAATTCACAAGATGATGGATGTTTTGACAGCCATCCTAGGACTATAGATGAGCCAGTCCATATATAGGTTTCTTTGGCATTAAAGTTTAGGGAAGTCATGACGTATTTTATAAGTTTTGATAGTAGAAGAGCGTCTTTCAGTTCCAATCTTGGGAGGCAGATCGTCTGTACGGATGCAACTTTGCACTTTGCCACCAACAGAGTCCTGAAGGTGGTGTGTGTATTAGTTTGGCATCTAACATACACTGTAGCGCAATATGCGGACTTAGATGCGTCTGAAAACCCATGAATCTGTGTGATGTCCTCGGGCTTGTATCGAACCTAGCGGGCTATGGCTATGTTGTCTATCTTGCAGAGATTTTGAACAAGAGTGTTCCATATATGAAGCGTATCCGCTAAAACTTGTTTATCCCACTGTAAGCCTTCTAGCCACAATTGTTTTATTTACATTTTTGCTCTGATGACTATGGGGGCTAGCCATCCAGCCGGATCAAATAGTTTTGCGGCTGCCGATAGCATTTGGCGTGGATTGTTCTGTAGTGGAGAAGTTATACGTAAATGAGTCATTGAGCGTGTTCCATTTTATACCAAGAGTTTTGGTGGAACTTGCTTCATGAAAACGAAGAAAATCTAAGTCATAAAGATATTCTTTCTGTAAATGATCCAGTAATTTGTGGTTATCTTTCTTAACGGCAAGCCGGCTGATTGCAATGCTTCTATGAGTTGGATTTGAGCGTCAATTGTTTCTTCTACATTACCAGGCAATATGTCGTAGCTTAAATTGACGCTGCTTTGGGGTACTTTGCTGCATAATCTGAGGCTATTTGTAACAAAGTGCGAATTGCTAAAAATGGAGCACCGTTCACTCCAAACGTAACAGTTTTTAACTGAAAATCTTTTATGGGTTCGTTTGGGTTGCTTTGAAACAGAATCCTTTGGAACTGCCATCTGGGTGTACGAGAATCTGGCGATAAATTTTTTGTATATCGCCACTAAACACAAATTGATACTTTCTCCAACTGAGTATTGTTGTTATCAATTCATTTTGGAGTGCAGGGCCGGTATGAAGAATATCGTTTAAAGAAAACCGTGATTTGGTTTTCCTTGAGGCGTTATACACGACTCTAACCTTAGTGCTCGGGGCGAATAACAGCGTGGTGCGGTAAATAAAAGGAGTGGTATTTGCCCTGGTATATAATCTCATGAGAGGAAGTTCATTCCATGTGACCTAAAGCCAAGTATTTTTCCAGAACTGCTTTCTACTGAGATTGAAGTTCTGAGTTTTATCCATTCTTGAATATTGAGCGAGAGCTACGACTCGAGATGATTCGAGGAAGATTTCTTCTTACCACATATCCACCATTTTTATGGCGTGTGGTTGTTTGGGTATAAGACTTCTCACAGAATTCATTTTCAATTGAGCATGGCCTTAATGGCCAAAATTTTTTTAATAAGGTATCTTTATCTTCAGATGTTATTACCTCTCGTTTTTGGCTTTGATTGGTCCGCTGAGTACCCACCCAAAGATGTTTTTATAGTCAGACGATTTGCTGCAGACGTTTTTCTTGATACCTTCGAGATTAATCGCGTGCTCGTTATCATTGCCAAGAATTAGATCGATTTGAGATGATTTGTTGAAAGCTGGGTCAGCTAGATCTAATTCTTCAAGTTCTTTGGTACGACAAACTTCAAATGGACATGCTGGGAGGCGTTTAGTGAGTTTTGGCAGCACGAATTGCGCCATTTGGTAAGGGATCTGAAGACGATTTCTTACTCTCTCAGATATTAAAGTTCGTTGTGATCCAGGGTCGATGAAGCATTAGCCTCTTAACTCTATCTGCACCAATGCCGTGCGCAAAAGAATATTTTCGTTGCTCGTGGAGCAATTGGCTTGAATACGTTTTGAGCTACTGGGTTGTTCGTCTTGAATATTAATTCCCGCAATGTTTGCGTTCAGATTCTGGTAAGCTGTGCTAATATTTGCGATGTCTTTGTGTTGCGGGTTTTCTATAGGTGAGTTTTGATTTCTCTTTGGCATATGCAACAAAGTGTGATGGTGTTTTTTTGCAATATATACAAGTGGTTTTACTTTTGTAATTCGCTTTAATGTAAGAATGAACTAAGCAATTATTGCACAGTTTATTTTAAAAGACATAAATTACTCTTAGTAAAGGCTCTGAACTTTGAGCATGTTCTGAGCGTATGTGCTTCTTTACATAATTTACACGCTGATGTCAAATTTTCTTGCGATATATAAGTTTGTATATTGGGAGTCGAAGTGAGACTGTAGACATCTTTCGTTTTTCTTATGCTTGTGACGAGTTCGATAGTTTCATATCTGTCTACCAGAAAATGTGACATATGGGACCATTTAGGGAGCTCACGAGGTGATGTGAGCGACTGTTCCCACAAGGCTAAGGTTACATCTGTCAGTTTCATTTATTTATTTATTTGGTATTATAAAGGCCCCAACACAATTAGGTTATATAGGCCACTGTCAGTTTCATAGATAGTAAGAGAATAAGAATGGGATTCCAACTTTCCACTTCAACACCAAGGGTTTCCAGGGTTGCTAAAGAGTCATTCACTGACGACTGAATTCTTCTAATGGATTCGCTGTTTTCAGCAGTCGCTGCTGGGATATCAAATATAGTTTTTATTTGATTATCAACGAGAACACGCTTTTTCTCATATCGGGGTTTCAAAGCGTTCCATGCGAGTTTCAAGTTGTCGTGGGAAGGTGATATAATTTCATGACCGGTGTAAGCTTGGAGTGATTAATGTACACTGCTGTTAACATGTCACGAAACGAGGGCCATTGCTCACAACTACCTTTAAACACCTCTGTATTACAGGGTGGGAGTTTTATGCAATTGCTTGAGTTATTTTGGTCTACGTTTTCATCAAAAGCGAGAGCTGGGGCTGAGTAACGAGTTGTTGACTGAAGTCCGTGGGCATTTTGAGCTTCTAAGCGAGCAAGCTTCAGTAATTCAGTGAGTTGGCCGTGGCATTGAAAGTATGCGCTTACATGTGCAGCATAATCTATTTAAGTCGTTTGTTTGAAATCAGGGTCTGCTGAGCTATCTTGCGACAGCATGAGTTCTTGGTAAGAAGCTTCCATCTTCTTATACCTTGCCTCTAAGTCTTTAAGCTTGATTTCTATTACTGATTCTGTTTGCTCTGCTCCTTAAGTTTTATTAAATATATCGCAAAAATGGGGCAAATTTTCACAGTCGAACACGAAAAAATCTTGGGAACTAGCAGAGAAGGACTTTTCTGCTCCTGATAGGTTAGATTTGGGATTCATGATTGAATGTGTTTTGAAATCGGTTATTGAGTTTAGATATTGCTAGGATCGATAATCTCTAAGCTAACCTTTCGTACTAACTTAAGGAATGGGAGTATGTAGCACTAGATACCTGTTATCTAGTCGTATGCCACGAGCGTTTGTTAGACGAGTTTATTTCCGATAACTTAAATTTCTGTATTATTATTTGAATATAGGGGCTATTGATTAGCACTAGATACGCCTAATTTGTTTGTAATGGTACTAAACTCAATATTTTATATTTTTATTTTGAACAGTATTTTGCTGTATCCGATTTTTAAATCAAATTGTATATTTGCTTAGCTCTTAAAAATTTATTTTATTTATTTATTTGAAATTTTTTTTGTGCGTTTTTAAGTGTCAAATAAAAATGTAATGGTTTAAAAAAAATTATTAGACGAATAAAATTTTTTTCCTCAATTTCCTCAACCAAATTATAAATTTATGAACGAAACAAAAAGTTTTATAAGAAAATAAATTTTCACAATACTCTTTCATTAAAAAAATGGTTTTTTATATTTTCATCACTTACGGAAATTATGAGCTGGTACAAATTCTTATTGATTAATAATGAAAATGTTGGGTGGGATATGCATGCATGTGTTTGTATTTAATTTCCAAGTGATATGATGTTGTGTATTTGATTTTATTTTCTTTTAATTAGTTGTGAAAATGTTTTTTGGGATGTGCATGTATGTGCTTATATTTTTGTAGCAAGTGAAATAGTGATGTATATTTGTTTTTCTCTTACTTAGGTATTTACTTGTATTTCGTGTTGACTTATTCTCTTCTTGTGTTCTCCTTTGTATTTTGTTGATTTATGTATAATTTCGTCTTCGTGCATACATACATATGTATATACATACATCAGTAATATTATACACTTTTATTTACTTTATTTTTAGGCAATTGTTTTAATTTCTTATTTACTACAGTTTACTGCTTGTTCAAATCTGTTGTTTCTATTTTTTGTTATTTGTTGAAACTGGTTGTATAATTATTATTGTTTGAAAATTTTGTTATACATATATTTCTTTCCTTTAAATTTTTGTTATGGACTGTATTTTTTAACTTCTTGTATTTTATTCATAAGTATGTATGTGCAGTTAAGAGCTCTTCACTAAATTGATCACACAGTGTGTTGAATTAAATGTGAATTAATTCTCTTTTGAGTACTTTTTTTCACCACGAATGTGTATTTATTAATGTTTGTTAAACTATTAATTAATAAAATTGTATCTTATGTATGCACGATTTGGCCTGATTTGGCCTGATTGTCAAGTTTTTTAATGCGCGTCAAGTGTCAAGTGAAAAAGTGATTTGTCAAGCTTTTTTGTAAGTTAATTTTTTTTCTCAAATTTATTCTAGCTATGTAATAATACTTAAAAAAAGTATGTGTATATTTCTAAAAAACAAATCTAAAGCCCATATTTTTACTATCAATAGAACTAAAGACTAATATGATACATATTTTGTGCAATTATAGTTTAAAAAATAACTATAACTTTCTGTACAATTATTTTAAAAGTGTCAACACTGATATTTACCCCATTACTCAACACTAGTAAATTGACAACATTGAACCAGAGAAGCAAGTCGTGGACTTTTCGTCGGCGGCGGCGGCGATTCGGCTTGAGCCGGGGTTTTACCGGAGCGCCAACCTTCTATCAGCTTAACCGACTTGATATACCCGTGGTGGAATAATACAGGCGGTTTTTCACTGTTTTTTTAATAAAACTTATGTGTTTGAAGAATTGTCAAGATATTTATGAAAATTATTATTTATTTATTATAGACTAGCTAAAAACTCTCAGCAAAATTGTTTTTACGAGTAAAAGTTAAAATTCAATTCGTATTTTCCCAATAATAATTATCCAGAATTTCTTCTTTAAAAACTAAAAATCTCTTTTATATATTTAGTATGAGTGTTTTTATTTGTCAAGTTTTTCTTTTAAAATCAAGTTTTTTTTTGGTCAATGTCAAGCTTTTTTACAAATTAGATCTGGCAAGCCTAGTATGTATATACAATGTATATTCGATTTTTTTTTTTCTCAAGCACCACTTAATACATATTCATAAATACCTTGCTGATAAATTTTGTTGGAGCGTTGCGTTGATGGACTTTAAAGACGGTTGTGGTTTTCTTCTACGTACTTTAATATATGTACATGTGTACATAGATGTACACTATGTACTGTGTGAACTTTACAGGTGACACAAAGTTCATACGGAACCTATGCATGCATATACATACATACATATGTATGTACACGTTTTTTTGCGACCACTTAACGGACTTGTTGCTGGTATTTCGACCGTTATCTCATACCACCAAATTTTTTCTGTAGGTATTTCACTTGTTATTTTGCCCACAATTTCATACATATGTACATATGTATGTAAGTATGTACATATTTGATTTTTCTTCTATGCTTTTTACTGTTGGTTTTTGTTTTAATTTTATTGAAATTTTTAATTGTTTTCTAATCAACTCAAATTATATAAGTACATATGTATGTATATGTATATACCATACATACATACTTATGTCTTTTTCACTTTTTTGTTGTTTTTCAACCGCGATTTTTTTTTATTCTGTTTAAATATTTCACTTTCACATGTTTTTTTCACAACCCACATAAGCATGCTAATCTTTTATTTTAATTATTCTTTATTTAACCGAGTTTTTGTTTTATGGTTTTACTTACATGTGTTCTTATCTTATGTTTGACTTTCGCTGATTGATGAGTTTATTCCCATTTCAATCGCAATTTACCTCATTTTTCTTGATTTTCTGCTTCTGGCCACTTCCTTAGTTGAGTTTTTTGGATGTTTGCAATACACTTGACCCTATTTTAACAAATCGAAGGACCATGAATACTTTTGGGTAAGTATTTAGAATTCTGTATGATGTACATATGTATGTATGTAGCTAGCTGAGGGGTATATTAGAGAAGTGAAGCGGTGTTCTAGCAAAAGGTAAAATTAATTATATTTGCTCGTGATGAGGCAATTATAATTGCGGTAGTGGAAAAAAACAGACAGTGGAATTAGTGTATTTAGGCGCTGGTAATTAAGAGGGTATGCTCACCTTTTCCTTTTAATTCTTGTGGAGAAATAACGGGTTCACTCAACAAGTACATAAATTGTATTTATAGAGTTAGTTCAGGGTTAAGTGTAGAGGTAAGTATAGATGATAAGTAGACGATAAATCCGATATACAAGTTAACTCAAATAAAGTTAACGAACTCTTTAGGTTGACTAATTTTCTCTTAGTTGCACTTTTGGCTTTTTTGCTTTTATACTTTCTATTTAGCAATTTAATAATAAACCTAGTTTTTTATTATTGAACTGTATTTATCGAAATTGGATTTTCTTACGAAATATATTACACCACATTTTGAATGTGGGTCATTTAATTGTTATTGTTATATTTTTCCAAGAATAATGTCACACCATATATTGCAGGTGTTTTATTGATTAATAATATAAATTAAGCATTATGTTAGTTTAATTCTTTAGTATTACTTTTAATATTCAATAAACTGGTCGTTTGACAAACAAAAACATTATTATGTTTTTTTTGGACTTTTAATAGTAAAGTCCTTAACTTACATACGTTAGGTATGTATATGTGGAGTTGTTGGTAAGTATATATGTATGTAAATGTTTGTAGGTAAGTATCACACTTTGATTTTATAAATTCAAGTAACTAAGTAGATAAATCCATGGCAAAGTATAGAAGGGTTGAAATTAATTATGACACTTTAAGTTTATAATTTTAAGTAACTATACAAATTAAGGTTAAATATACTTATTAATAATAGTAGAAAAGTTTAACTTGGTGGTGCAAACGATGAAATGTAACTCACGATTAATTCTAAATTTTTGGGTCTTGATCGGATGATCGTTGAAGAAATGTTTCCAATTAAACGAAATTGACGGATTGGAAGTTTCAATTCCAACCATCCGGTCCCAAATTTAGTACTGCCAAATTCGCAGATTTACACGTACAAAAAACTTTCAATTATAATGCTTTTTATAATTTAATGTCGAAATGAGTTTGCTTTGCGGACACAAGCAGACATTCTGGCAGGACTGGTTACGTAACTATATCCTCGGACTTCAGGGCAAGGCCAAGTGGGGCGAAGAAGTGCCCAACCTCGAAGTAGTTGCCCGCCGTAACACTGGCTGACCGGGAGAGTCGTCAACGTAATCGCAGGGGAAGACGGTGAGTACAAGCATTATGAGTTTATGAGATACACTACAACGGCAAGGTCAGGGTAGCGGAGGTCAAAACCAGAAACGGCACATATAAGCGCCCGATTCATAAATTGGCTCCACTGCCATATGCTTGAAGACACCCAGTTCTTTAATGGGGTCTAATAATTTCAGGAAAACAGCAAATAACAATAATACCTCCAACAATAATAACAAAAATTAATTTTATATAATAATAATACCTATGTAAATAATAATCACCAGTCTTGTAATTTATAACAGTAGTTCATAAGTAAATAAGAAATTATAAAATATTAGATCACTTGCGAAGTAATATAAAAATCGAACGGTTGTGTTTTTTCTACATAAAAGTGTTTTTTCATAAGTGCCAATTTTTCAAGTTAAATTATAATTTCTTTAATTATTCGTTCCCTGCTAAAAACTATTAGGAGAAAACAATGCCATTAAAAATTTTGGTTTATTTTGTGATAACAGCGTAGCACAGAATAAAAATAATGCATCATTGCATTGGCCTGGCGAGTGGATTCTGGCTTAAACGAATCGATATCATTAAATGTCCTCCCAACTGGCCACACCAAGTTCAGTTCCGATTGCTCTTTCGAATTAATGAAACTTAAATATAGTCGCTCAAATGTAGATTATTACCAAGATTTTGAAGATGTGGTCAATAGATCTAGCAGTAGTAAATTTAACAATGCTGTGAATGAAAGTGAAGTAGAGTGGCGAACATGCGATACTCATTTCGAAGGATTTTACAAAAGATTACCAGTAAACTGTCGCGATTTTGTGATTTTAATTATTCAAATTCATTTCAATTAATTTTGTAAACGTTTGCATTTTACTTAACAAAACCAAATTGTATGTAAAGAACCTGTGGACTCTCTCATTGCACCAAGCGGTTTATCGTTAGATCGCAAATGGTATTTAAATGAGAATGTCAGGGTCTTTTTTTTTTTTTTTTTTTTTTTTTTTTAAAAAAGAGAAGTAACACTCAGGCAATTAGTATGCCTACCAACCCGTAGGTGTGTTACCTTCTTTGGGAAAGGGATAGTGAGAGAGGACAGATGGTGAAAGAGAGAGAAAGCTTAATTTTTGCAACTCTGATATTGCGCGCTGTGTTAGTTTTTAGATCAGTGTTGCAGCGCCTTTGATGTCAAGTAGGAGCATTAAATGTGTTTTTAAGCTTTTGTAGCCATTTTATTCATTATTTTACTTCGCCGGCGATTTTGCTACAATACCGACGAAGGAGGGCGCTGTGATGTCCGCTAGCATACACCAGTATCAATTGCTGCCAGAAATGTTCAGTGACCAGTGTGCTATGCCTTCATCACTTAAACACTCCGACAACAACAAATACAATGGCATACTCTAATGCACATCTGAAAAAATGCTGGATGTTATGACTTGTCTGAAGCTGGGCTCGAACCCACGTTCTTAGACATTATTTGCTTTGCAGTCAACGCGCTAACTACTTCAGCCAACAGCACCCTCAATGTACTGATTCACAGAAACGGAATTTTGTAGCTCCTAAACCGAGTGAACCCAAAGCGAAAAATAAATATGAACCTGCCAGCAAGAAAAGAAATTGAAGCACCGGATCACGAGAAAAAGAAAACCGAAATTGTCAAACGGAAGAAAACTGAAGTACCAGATCACGAAACACCGAAAAAACCCCCAAAAAATTCGAAGACTGACGAAAAAACAATTTAAAAACAAAAAATCAAAAAAAAGAAAATTTTAATGTTTAATTATGAATAAAATATTTTTATGTTATTTTTGAGCTTTTATTTTTCGGTGATTTAGCTTTTTCTGACCTTTTTAAAGAGTTGGTGTAGTCTCTTTTTCCTCCAGCTCCTGGCAACACTAGTCATAACAAAGTAAAATTTATTATCTCCAACGTGTGAAAATATGAGTGTTATTAAATTTTTTTCGTTGGGTTTTATTTGATTTGGGAGTTATTTTAGTATACCTAGAATTTCTTCTGCCGGGCCTCGGCAGACGCGTTCGTTGAGTAAAATGTTTTGCCTTCATTACCTCTGTCTGGTTTTAACTGTTTTATTCTTTAGTACGTCAAATAGCCGCATTACTGACTACAGATTTCCTGGCTAGCAGGTAATCGGATTTGCTTAAAGGTGTTTCAAATACCGACTTCGATGACTAGCGATTTTATATATTCGGCCGGCTGAAGGCAGCCCATGCTAGGAACCTTTACTCAGCTAATCCGCTTGTCGACTACACAGAAAACAATAAAAAAAAGATATGAATGAAAAAAAGCATGCTTAAAACATATTTTATAGTATTAAGACACAGACACAGTTTCGACTTTATTACAAAGGAATTTTTTTGTTTAATACACGGCGAATTCCGCTTACATTTTGCATGATTTTTTACAGTGTATGGATCTGATGGTGCATTTTATGTAAATTTTTTTTTTATCATAGGTGTCATGGATCAGGAAAAAGGACTACCACCTGTTGACGGTTGGTCTAACTGCATACAGTAGCGATGAACGATTTTCTGCAACCCATCTCAAACACTCAGAGGTATGAATTTCACCTTTAAGTATATCAATACTATTTAAAAAAATTGAAAACTTAAGCAGACATCGCTGATTTGTTCGAACAACTTCATAACTGAAATAATCTTGTGAGTTTAAAGTTTTAAATTTACTTAGAACTAGATGTGCTAAATGGGAAATCCCGGGAACCAGAAATTTTTAAATTCAGAGGGCGGGATTATCTGAACCCTTTTTATATTAAAAATTATTTGAAGCACCCTGTTATAAAAAGTTAAAATGATTTTGCTACGCACACATTGAGTAGAACATTTAAAAAATCAGTCAAATAAAAAGAGATTTCATGTAAATATCGTTTATATATTTACATATGTATGTGAATTGGAAAAACAATGAATTTTGAAGAACTCATATAAATAATCAAAGCAAAAGTTAGCTAGCTCCGTCCGCTAAGTGCAAGTTGTGCAAGAAAGTTTTTAAAGCATGACGGTTCAACAAGAGGCCTCTTAAATCATCTAAACGTAAGTCAACAACGGTTCTTTTAAATAAAAATTTTTATAAAGTTTTACGTACATAAAGGTTCATATAATAAAAATTAAGAAAATTACTGCGAGGAACCACAAAAAATTTTATAAATTACAAATTTTAGATTTTCGCAATATGAAGTTTTTCTGCTGATATAAGTCGTTTGATTGCTCTTGATATAATACCTTTTTCCCTGTTTATAACATCCAAAGAATCGCGTAAGTCACTATTAGCTCGCGGATTCGATATCTCAAAATCAAGAGATACCATAAAAAGTAAGTTCGTGGATTTTACTATAAATGTAAAGCAAATAAGAAGTAAGAAATCAATAAAATAAAGTCAGAAGGATATAAATCCCAGAGTGTGAAAACAAACAAAACTTTTCGCAATCGTTTCCTACGAAAACACAAACTTTAAAAATTTTTTCAATCGTTTTGTACATGAGCAAAACCAAAACAAATATCTTTTAAATGACAAAGAGCGCAAACAAAACTATTGACTGTTTACTCATCTGCTTGCTTTAATATCCCGTTACAATCGTACAATTGAGAGCAAAACAAATGCTCAAACGTATTTTTTGAGTGTTTCATTTCGTTCGTCATTGTATCATGAGCAAATCAAGCGGAAAACGTTTGCAAACATTTCTTCTTAAAACTTTTCTATTTTGTTCCCATTATTTTCTTTTCTAGCTGCGTACGTTTAAATTAATGTACTTTTAGTGCTCACAAACAAAAACAGTACAAAACTAAATGGGACAATCGTTCTCATTGTTTTTGTTTTGTATTTGTTTTACTCATTGGAAGGAGCAAAACAAAACGAAAGCAAACGTTTCCTTTATTTTCCTACTCTGATAAATTCAGCATTACGTCAAGCAAGTGTTATATTAATATTGTCGCTTACACGAGATTTGGTAACACTTAAGACTACTGTAAATTGTATTGAAAATATAACAAATAAATTAAAAGAACTCTCACTATGATCCGATATAATCAGTTTCACCCCTGATGATTCTATTATGAAAAAATTGGAAAGCTTATAGCTCAAATACAACAATTATGTTTTGCCCATGGGCTACATCTAGTACTGGTGGAAATTATTTATAAAAACACTTCAAAATAATTTTATGGAAGACGAAATGACCTCAGATGACGATGATGAAATTGATTTTTACTTAGTTGCATCTTTGGAAGTAGGTTTAAATAAGAATTAAATTGATATTACTGAGAAGTTTAATGTAAAAGCAGTTATTGAAAAAGTTAGAAAAATGATGAAAATATTTAAAAATTTCAGTCGTTAAGCAGCTCTGGGCTAAAGAACAGCTTTCGCGTCATCGTAATTATTTCTTAAGTGCGGTCAGGCTTGCGTGTGTTGTTTAGCCTTCGAGAGTTTTTCGTCTCGCTCGCACTGGTTGACTGATTTGCCACGGATAACCGTATAGTCTTACGGTTCTTTTGTGGAATTTCGTTGACAACCACGTTGCTACTACTTCCTATGTGAAGGCATAGGACGTGTATAGTCAGTCACAAAACTTTTTTAAGATACTGTTGATAACATCTTGGACATATGGTCTAGTTACCGGCGCCATTTTTGTGCAACTATATTCTGCAAATTTACTTTGCAGAATATATACCAATAAATAAATAAATAAATATTTAAAAATTCTCCAACCAAAACGGTATTTTGCACCAACAAATTTTTAGAAGAAGAAAAAGAAAGAGAGTTAAAGTTATTATTAGACTACAAAACAAGATGTTTGACATGGGTCAGTGGTTTGCTGAATTAGAAATTTCGTTGAAAAAACTTTAATAGATTAAAAATCTCAACAATTTGGGGATCAAGACTTCATTGTAATTAAAAACATGTTTAATATCCTACGTTCAATAATGAATGTGAATGTTGATATTGTTCTTGCATTTATGTTACACCATTAATCAAAAAACCAAGATTGAGCACTGAGCGGTACAAAAGAATTTTCTACTGCGCTTTTTTTTTGTTTGTAAAAAGAGAAGTAACTAACACTCAGGCAGTTAGTATGCCTACCAACCAGTAGGTGTGTTATCTTCTTTGGGAAAGGGTTAGGAGAGAGGACAGATTGTGTAAGTGGGAAAGCTTAATTTTTACAACTCTAATATTGCGCGTTGTGTAGTTTTTAGATCAGTGGCGCAGCGGCTCTAATGTCAAGTAGACACATACATTAAATGTGTTTTAAGCTGTGTAGCCATATTTTATTAATTATTTTACTTCGCCGCTGGATGTTATGACTTTTCTGAAGAATTCAAGTGAGTTTTTGTTGTAAAAAGTGTAAGAGATTTCTGAACGGGTTCATTGATCAAATAGAAGGAAAAGCTATTTGAAGGAGAGCTTCCTCGGGCTACCAAATTTTTACATTTCGGCTCACTTTCCATACACAAATGTAATGTGTTTACAACACATATTCTATGCCTACGTCACAACACAACAAAATAATGGCCCTGCACAATGCGAAATCTTGTTTATTTCATTGATGATGTTACACAAGATATCTAAATCAAATTTTTATTTCAGCAAAGAATTACATAAATATCTTCGTAAGAGAATTAAAGAAAGAAATAAGTTTATTCAATTATATAAAATTTTCTGAAAAATCTGAATATAAAATTAGAATTTGATGAAAATATAGAGTATGTGTTATAAAACTAGAAACAAAACCTTTGATATCACTCTTAGCAGAAAATGACAATCTAAATGATTCTTTGGAATCAAACGTAATTGATTCTGTCTCAGACGAGGAGCTAGAGATTAAAATATTTCTATTGCAAAATGGTTACTTTTCATGAAGTTTTGTTGCTCTAATTTCATGGTCGTGGCAGCACTGATCATGGTACAAACATAAACAATATTGGACAATAACTTGTATAAAAGTTCGCAAAGCAAAAAATTGTTAGCTGCGCTTACAGGATCATTTAGTTGAATACACCTTGGTACTGAATTTAAATGAACTTTTAAATTGGTCAGGTCACAATGAAAAAAACTAATTTTTTTTGAAATGCAATCTATACAAAATGGGGGCGTTCTCTACTTGCGGCTAATTTAACATTCCAAGTATGACTGTATTTAATTGTGGATTCACATGACAATCCCAACTACGGAATGCCATCAGTATAGAAGCACTATTGTTGAAAATTTTGATCATATTCAGCTTGCTGGAATCAGATGATTGTAAGTGTGGAGTTCTCTATGAGTTGACTGAAATTGTAAGTTTAGCTTTTCAGTGGAAACGATCGAGTGTACAAGATCTTCATCATTCTTATTACGCAAGAGTATCAATTCATGTTTTCCATTTAATATAACTTTGTTTAGGTCTTCGGCGATTCCTAAAAGCATCTTAATTGGTACAAAGAAATTAAAGTATCCATTTACAAGTTTCAAATCATCAATTTTATTCCAGCCAGCATTCTGCATTCCAGTGCTTTCCGTCGATGATAATGAAACTAAATTTGAAATGGTGCTTGTGGCTAAATATCTTGTATGGTAAATTTTAATACCATTCAAATACTCATTTCAAAAACAGTAAGGGAAGTTCATAGCTTTTCAGGAGCAGCTGCTTGGTACCAACGATATAGAAGAAGCACTTAAAAATTTTTATGAACTAAATCAAGCCCTAACTTCAGCGCCTGGTTTAGCCCACCTAAAATTTTAATAAAAGATTTTATGTACAATGTGATGCATCTAACTACGGGGTAGGGGCAGTGTTGCTCCAAAAAGACAATGAATATAACGAAAGGCCCATAGCGTTCTTCTCTACCAAATTAAATACTTCCCAAAAGAAAACCAATGTGACAGAGAAAGAATGCCTCGCTGCCGTTTTAGCTATTAAACTATTTAGGTCTTATACTGAATTGCTGCCCTTTACGGACATTACTGAGTCTTAAATGGTTGATGACCCTTAAAGATTTAAGTGGCCGATCAGCAAGGTGGACAATACAACGGCAAGGTTACGATTTCGAAATAGAACATCGAGAATAAAATGGTCGACATGTTATCTAGATCTGTCGAGGCCTTAGATGAAGCATCTGATGAAATCCTAGGCTTCCAAACAGTCGAATTTGAAACCGGCCAATACCGAGTACTAAGAGAGACAATAACAAATAACTCAGAAAAATTTCCAGATATAAAAGTTGTTGGAAATTTAGTGTTCAAAGAACTACTACGTCATCTGAAAGGATGGAGGAACTAGAGGAATTTAAATAGAAATTTTGGATACCGGAAACCCTTACATACCTACTTATACAAGAGGCCCAAGAACCGGATGATATGGCTCAGGGGGGTATTAAGAAAACACTGCATTGGCTTCGACTCAAATTTTATTGGGCTAATATAGTAATCCATGTTTAAAATTTTGTTAATCAGTGCCTGAAATGTAAAAATTGTAAATGCTTATATTTTTAGCGTTCTGGATTATTTCACAACATTCATGCCGCCGGGGAAAAACGGTTTCAAATCCTGAACAACAATATGCTATTTTTTAAAAGAATTTTTGATACATTTTAGATATTTTTATGACTTACTTTTTATTTGAAAAAGTTCGTTCTTTTTTTTAAGAATTTTTGATAGCTTTAAATTATTTTCAATATAAAGACAACATTGGAACATTTTAATCATTAGACTAGCAGATTTATGTAATAGTTGGCGATATTCTTATCAAGTTTGGGAGATTTTCTTCTTATTAAACCTTTTCTTACGTTTAGTCGAAGACCATTGGCTTTTTTATAAAGACGTTGAAACACTTCGTGGATGTGTAAAAACTGATTTAAGCGCTAATAAAGGGGTGTTCATATTTTTATAATGCATAAATTTGTTACGAAATTCATAATATATGGCTGACTTTATAAACGCAGTTTGCAACACTAGAATGCCTTGTAAGTTCATGCTTCCAGTGTTGCGTTGCAAGCTGTGTTTATGAAGTCCGTCTATGGAATAGAGATAAGAACTAACCATGCATAATCGTGATTAATTTTTTGTTTCCGTGGGACGGTGAGTGGCAACTTTTTTGCTTTAATGTAATTTTTTCCATTTGAATTCTTATTTTTTTCGTATTTCGTAGACCAGAGATGAAACTTAGAGGTTATGTTTTGGTGAAAATCAGCTTTTTTACTCCGCTACTTTCTGTTAAAAAGAGATAGCAATATAATGTAAGGACGAGGGAAAATAAACAAAACTAAATTTAGCATTTTGCAAGTAAGAAATAATGAATTGTATTGCAATTTACTTCTTCTATACATCATGAATGATTCTTATTTTATTTTTAATGTTATATTACCATTTGCATTTATATTGCTTATATTGATATTTTTGTACAACTTTTCTTATTGAGCCAGAAATTAATACGAATACAAAAACAAAACATGACAAATTCTTTGTTTACTACTTTCTGTGTGACAGAGTCAGCAAAACAACAACAATAGCATGCCGTTCGTGTCACCTCTGGTCTTCTTTGTGGTTCCGTGCGAGTAAACAATAAACCATTGCAAATGTTGTCTTGAATGCTATTTAAGACATTTTATTTTTTAGCAAATACTTGCAGTGCTGTGCACTTACTTCTTGTTTTGCATGACACATGCAATGTGTGCCAACAACAATAATAAACAATGAGCGATCATAGCTGATAAGTAACAAGTTGAACACAGTTATGACATGTATACATGTATACACAAAACAAACACACTTTATTTTTTTTTTTGTATTGTTATTGTGTGCGCTCGCTTAGATTTTTTATATGGTGTAGTGTGCAATAATCAGCTTTATACAGTATTATCATACACACTGCAGCATAGTCTTCAGTGTTGACAAACAACCAAGTGGTTTTGCGCAGACTTTTACTAAACAAACAACACACATCGTTGGCAATTATTTTTTAAGTGCAACCAGGCCACTGTTAGTTTATTGGCTTTCGAGAATTTTGCGTCTCACTCTCGCATGTGTTAACGGTCTACTTCGACTAATTGTTTCGCGCTATAGTTTTTTGTGTGAATTTTCCATTACCGCGTGCAACTGTTTTTAATAATACTGGTGGAGACCATAAAAACTCTAGGAGTGTATTTTAGGAATTCCACCTTCTATACGAAGGTATAGGTCCCTTGGAAGTTCCTAAAGGAAGCTCCTATTCGTGGGATACCCTAGCAATTTGCGTACTGCTGTGGCATTTTTTATTTTTAAATCAATCATCAATTTTGTGTTTCGGTAGTTTGTTTTTATGTAAGTATAATTTTTTTTAGTAGATATTGTCCGTTAAGTATGTTAGTAAGAATAGCTAGGTGATATGAAATACATATTTAAGCTAGCAGTTTATTATCAAAGAAGCGGTGAACAAGTAAAGAAGTAATTTTTAAAGAAGTGCTTATATTAAATTAAATCAAATAAGTGAGTAAAACAAGTGGGCCAGTGAATTTTTTTATAAAGGACTTTAATTTACTAAAAGATATATTAACCCGGAAATAGCTTGGGCAGATTGTTGTTCAATGGCAGCCTGAAAATATTCCTGCATCGGCTTCACACGAAAGTCTAAATAAGATAATATTAAAAAAAATATTTGGTATTGGTTTGGCAGCACTATACTAAATGTATAGATGTTGTTGTTTTTCTACAAACTTCTTACAACTACAATTAGAGTTGAAAAAAAGTCAGCCTAGGAAGAAATGGTAAAGTACGAATATAAAAACAATTGGTTGATTATTGAGTTCTTCTTACAACTTTGATTTTGTTTAAACTTTTCATTTGTTTCAATGAAAGTTTATTATAATATCTCCAGTTGTTCCAAAAAATATTTGAGTAAAGTTCCCTGATGATCTGCATTAGCAACAGTGAAATGCGCATAGGAACTAGCTACATATACCCCTCAATAATCAATTTCAAATTGTTTTTAATAAAAGTGTTAATATTTTACTACATACATATGTATGCAAAATATTAATTATGGGAAATTGTGCGATTAAAAATTTAATATATTAAAAAACAATGGTGTCGAAAAGAAAACTAAATAAATTCATTTTTAATCGTTATACTTCAGACCCGATAATATTAAAACTGGATGTCATCCCAATTGTTGGAACTGAAGGAAGTTTTGATTGGGTCTGCATTTCTGAGTTTTCCGAAACTAAAGACATCACGGTAACAATTCAATTCTCAAATTTTATGTTGGCAACTGTTACGTCAATTGTGCCAAGATCCAAATATATTGGCGGACATAGATAGGGAAGAGTAAAGACGAAAGCCACTTTGAGTCTCACAATTCAAAAGAAAAAAAAGAAAACATTTCCCGGTGCAAAAGTAAATTCCTAAATACATATATAATAGTCGTTTCTTAGATCAATAGAAAAGTGAAAGAGAAAAATGTATATATATATAAAAATATATAGCCTCCAAGTGATTATAACAAAAAATTAAATTGAATTTTTCATACAAAAGAGTAAGTAGTCACTTTATCATATCTTTGGAAGAAAACGCTAAGAAGCGAACACATTTGGATAATGATGAATCCATTAGTCTATTTTCCTTTGGATCGATGGACGACACATCAATAGGCGAAGTATTCGTAGAATTTTTCAATGATTTTAACAGTGAGAGTGGAGACATTATTCCAAACAATCTGCTGGGATATTATCAAAACTTTAATGACCAAGACGTGCACGAATATTTTTTTTTATTATTTTTGTAATAGATAGAATAGTATGTATCTCAATTATGAAGTAAAGAAAATACAAATGAAATTAAAAAATTTTCGAGAATTTTTCACTTTTGCGGTTACCTGAGTGCTACCTAAACGGTATTAATAATCATTCCTAGGAAGTTCATATGTTCCAAAAAGTTGTTTATTGAGATTTTAGGTACATTTTTGTTGTTGATTGTTTTCTTGAATTTTTAACGGTTTGCTACCTATGGACCTGAACAGTGAAAAAAGGTAAAACAAAATCGCATTTTTTTAAAGTTTTTGCGATTTTCATCTTGAAGATGAACATTTTTTAATTGAATATGTTTACAATTTTTGTTTTTTATGAAAAGATCTACGACTTTGCCCTAGAAAGTAAATCAAAATTCCGAACGATTTGCAAGATAAGAGCCTGAGAAAATGATCAGTATTTTGCAAAAATTAAAAGTGTAATTATACAGGGTTCTAAAATATTTCAAGCACCTGAATATAGAAAAATTGAAATTATAAGTACAAAACAAATAATAAAAAAACTTAATGTCAGGCCCAGGATAGAATAATCTTTTTGCCTTTTTTCTAAAATCAGAGAGAGTCATAAAAAAATTAAATGTTAAGACATTTTTAAAACAAAACTAAAACTCAATTTCATTGATTTTGTATATTTACATACATACATAGTGTCTTGACGACCCATCGATTTGTGTTGTCAAAAGTCGGAATGAAAAACAGCACTAAAAATTTTCGGTAGTTTTTATGTTTGTTTGCGGTTGAAATATTACTGAAAAAAATTAAATTTTTGGGATATGTAATTTATATACACCGTGTAAAAAAATTACATTTCTTTAATATTATACTAATAAACATACAAAAATATGTTTAAAGAAACAAAAAAAAAACAACAAATCTTTGCTTTTCCATTGTTTAGTAATTGTGCTTATTCACACACAATATGTTCATGTGGACATAAACGGATAACAGTATTAATGCATGTGTTCAAAAATGTATGATTGTATCGGTAAAAAGGAATGAAATTACAACAACCATACCAATCATGAATTCGAAGTTTTAGTATTTTATAATAAATAAGATATATTATGTACTTAAGCGCGGGAAAGACTATGAAATGTGTTCAGACATACTTACACGTTTATTGAGATTATCGCAACAAATACCATTATTGAGCTCAATATTTCATATAAAATTTAAATAAATTTAAAAATTAAAAAAAATTAGAATAAATAAATGGGTAAATTCGGGTTTGAACTTGAGCCAAAATTAATCGTTTCAATATATAGAAAAAATAAAATTTTAATTTAATTACTGTTCAATAAGTACGAAATCGCTATAAAATTGAGTAAAACTTGAAATACAACACTGTTCAAAAGTGTGTTTAGTGAGCAAAATTATCTACAATGGCAAATGTTAAGAAAATATTGAAAAAATATGGGGAGTAAAGTTGAGGGTAAGTTTATTAAATCTATGATTTATAATAAAAAATAAATAAACCAATTTCTTTTTTAAATAAATCTTTGTCAAAATTAAGATGAGATTGGGCGGAATGAGGCCAGTGAAACAGCCATTCTAAATATTTAGCCAAGCAAAATGGTTAGGCTTTGCGGACACAGGAAATCTACCATCAGGGTTACTCTTGTAGTCCACGGGATATACAAGTAAAGTTGTAGAACTTTACACAGCGGTATAGGTATTTAGTATATTCATATGTACATAAAAAACGTTATAAAAAATGTTTTAAAATTAAAATTCTTGCAGAAAATAATATGCGATAATGGGAGTATCTGGAATCATTTTCATTAGAAGAAAAGCCTTTTTCTCCTATTTTCATTTTTGATTAAAATTTGTTTTTTTTTATTATTATTAATAATTATTGAATATTTTTATTTATGCAGATGCTTCCAATTCAACAATGGCATTGTATCCTGTTGCACCATTACCGTTATTATCATCATGTTCTCCGTCTCCTGAACCGAATACGTCAACGCAACAGTACATAATATTAATTTATTTTTTAAATAGGAATTTATTTCCATTTTTGAGTTTTTGAAACAAAATTCAACGACCAAAATAAAAACAATTTTATTTTCTAACTTTCAAATGATTATTCATATTCATATGAACATATTGTGTTTGAATAAGCACAATTACTAAACAATCGAAAAGCAAAGATTTATTGTTTTTTTTTTGTTTCTTTAAACATATTTTTATATGTTTATTAGTATAATATTAAAGATGTGAATTTTTTTACACGGTGTATATAAATTACATATCCAAAAAATTTAAATTTTTTCAGTAATATTTCAACCGCAAACAAACATAAAAACTACCGAAAATTTTTAGTGCTGTTTTTCATTCCGACTTTTGACAACACAAATCGATGGGTCGTCAAGACACTATGTATGTATGTAAATATACAAAATCAATGAAATTGAGTTTTAGTTTTGTTTTAAAAATGTCTTAACATTTCATTTTTTATGACTCTTCTGTGATTTTAGAAAAAAGGCAAAAAGATTCTTCTATCCTGGGCCTGACATTAAGTTTTTTTATTATTTGTTTTGTACTTATAATTTCAATTTTTCTATATTCAGGTGCTTGAAATATTTTAGAACCCTGTATAGTTACACTTTTAATTTTTGCAAAATACTGATCATTTTCTCAGGCTCTTATTTTGCAAACCGTTCGGAATTTTGATTTACTTTCTAAGGCAAAGTCGTAGATCTTTTCATAAAAAACAAAAATTGTAAACATATTTAATCAAAAAATCTTCATCTTCAAGATGAAAATCGCAAAATGTATAAAAAATGCGATTTTGTTTTACCTTTTTTTCACTGTTCAGGTCCGTAGGTAGCAAACCGTTAAAAATTCAAGAAAACAATCAACAACAAAAATGTACTTAAAATCTCAAAAAACAACTTTTTGGAACATATGAACTTCCTAGGAATGATTATTAATACCGTTTAGGTAGCACTCAGGTAGCCGCAAAAGTGAAAAAATGTCCGAAAATTTTTTAGTTTTATTTGTTTTTTCTTTACTTCATAATTGAGATACATACTATGCTATCTATTACAAAAATAATAAAAAAAATATTCGTGCACGTCTTGGTTATTAAAGTTTTGATAATATCCCAGCAGATTGTTTGGAATAATGTCTCCACTCTCACTGTTAAAATCATTGAAAAATTCTACGAATACTTCGCCTATTGATGTGTCGTCCATCGATCCAAAGGAAAATAGACTAATGGACTCATCATTATCCAAATGTGTTCGCTCCTTAGCGACTACTTACTCTTTTGCATGAAAAATTCAATTTAATTTTTTGTTATAATCACTTGGAGGCTAACGAAGCTGATAAAAATGCCTATTTATGCCCTTAATAATTCTGCAATCAAGAACCGTGGGAAAAATGTTTTAAAGATTTTCTTTGAAATCAAGCCAAAATATGCAATCCAAGCAGAATAATTAATAAACCCAAAAGAATTTGATTGAAACTACAATTAATAAGAATACCTTTTCTTATTCTTCAAATAGAAAAAAAATATTAAAAAACTAAGGCCCAGTTTATGACTTCGTATTTAAATGGTATTTATATTTAAGTTCTATTTAAATACGAAATTAAGTTTTGCAGTACAAACTTAAATGAAACTTAAATAATATTTAAATGGCCAACCTTGCTTATTTAAGTTGTGCACACATACATACACAAACATATGGTTTTGCTACCTTGTTGTTGTTTCGCGCAATAAAGTAAACAAAAAATTTGCGGCCATTGAAAAATCAACATCTTTTGGGGTGCAATTTGGACTTCTTTTATTAATATTATTCTATTATATCTTCTTTCTTAATTGTTTTACACTTTTAAAACATTGCAGCAACCTATTACTGTTGTTATTTTCAGCCTGAAAAAGAATTCACATTAGAAATTTTTTTTAATTTTGTTCAACAGCTGTTTCTTCAAAAAAATTGAGAGAATTTCGTGATGCTGCCACATTTTTATCGTAATTAAATACAAACAATTATTTAACACTGAAAAACTGAAACTGTATTTAAATGCAACTTAAATTTAAATGAAAATTAACTGAATGCGTATTTAAATATGAAGTCATAATTAAATATCGAATTAATTAATTAATAATCGAATGATTTAATATAAACAATTATAGACAAGAAATCTATAACAATATTATTTATAATAATAATTAATGGCCAGGTGGCAAATTGATTGCATAGTATATTTTGTAAGCATTAATATAAAGATAAACTTAAATGAATAGTCAGACGGACATACAACAAGCACAATCACCTTCAAATCATTAACCTTAAAGTGACACAGTCCAACAAACATATAGGCATACTGACATATCCTCGTCCCGAGGTTATCTTCACGTATACCACAAAGTCAAAAAAAGATAACTTCATGACGACGATATATTCTCCACCACTCCAGCCTAAAAGAAATAATTTGAAAGAATGCAAACCGAACATAAACATATAAACAATAAACAGCTACACACTTACGTAAAAATTTAAATCAGCTTTAAGAAAAAATAAAGAAAGCCAATTTTATATATATAGAGTAGTTATTCATCATAGATGGGATTTCGTACTAACCGAAATTGATTTGACATGTGAAAATGAATAAGTTTGTACTTTTCGTATCCTAATTTGTTAAATAATACGGTTAAATAGTTGATATTCCTGATCACTAGTATCCACCGTCAAAAGTGGTAAAATTGAACAAAGAACGCTGATGAGATGGTGTAGCGACCTCGAAATCAGTACTGATCCGTTCTGCTAATATGATGAATAATAAAAATTGTTCTATATATAGTACTCTCTTAATAAAAAATATAATGAATTTATCCAAAAAATTTTCTAAATAAAAAAAAAAATTAAAAATAAATTAGAATAAATAAATGGGTAAATTCGGGTTTGAACTTGAGCCAAAATTAATCGTTTCAATATATAAATATTAATAAAAAAGTTCGACTAATTACTTATAAACATTAATCAAAAATCAAAAATTTTTAAGTTTTTGCAGCATTTTCATTACTGAAATATAGCTGGTACATTTTGACTCGAGGAATAGTTGGGTTTTGCTGACAATACATCTCATCGATCCGATCGTACTATACAAAAAGTTATTTCGCTATAGAAGCAGTGTCAGTGAAATCGCACATAACATGTGATTAGTGAAATCATTAGAAAAAGGTTATGCAGATGGTGGCAATTGACTACCGGCAATGTCATCCCCATGTTAAAATCGTCAGTCGTGTGCATTGCTAGTTGTTAATGGTAACGATCGGTATCTAACGAAATAGCTAGAAATTCGCTAGCTACGCCGACTGCAGGGTTGACACTCCATTAAATTTTAGTAGAGTAACTTCGGGTAATGTGGTCTATCATTTCATTTTTTTGATATTGTCGCTACAATACCGGTAGAAAGTAAAAGTAAAATTTTCCATAACATAGTAGATGTTGTTGTAATCCTGGAGGGTCCCGTGGGATTCGCAGGTATCATACGTCAATTGATTGATGAATGTAAACACTTTTATTTTTCTAATTCAAGACTTGTTTATTACTTTAAACTTAACAAAAGACTCTCTTTATTCTTTTCTTAAACCTAGCTATTTATACTTAATAGTTAATGCAAACTTAAACAATTTAATATTGTGAAATATCAACATTGCACAATTTAATATTGTGCAATGTCAACACTTCACAATTTAGTTAGTAATAAAAAATATAAATGACCTAAATATAATTCACTAATACAATTTAGTTAGTAAGCAAACAAGAATGACCTAAATATAGTTCATTAATAAAATTTAGTTAGTAAGCAATTTTATGAATATAAGAATAACACACAAATCAAAAACAAGAATGACCTAAATATAATTCATTAATACAATTTAGTTAGTAAGCAAATTTATGAATATAACTAAATTTAACAGCTTTTGATCCAATTGGCATTGCGCAATTTACCAACACAAACAGTTACACAATTAACAAATAGTGTAATCCACAGGTAGGAGGGTTGTTCAGTTCTGACTCACAACATCCCTCCCTCCTTGCTGGAAGAAAACATCTAGGTGTAGATGTTGGCCGACTTCCTAAACGCAAGTTGCAATGCATTATTTAAAAAAAAGCTTATGCAATGCTAAACATATCTTAAGTGCAACCTTGCGTTGCAGATACATTTTTTGCATTTTATCGGCATTTAGGAAGAAGAAAATACTTACTCAGCCATTGCAGTTCAAATGTTTGCATACAAAATAAAAATGATGCGCGATTTTGACAGCTGATACTCATTAAAATGAGTTGCCAAACGATTAGGAACATTGGACGTTGCCAGAAATTTTACATATGCGTTTACGAAGTGTATGCATTGTAAATATGCATCGCAACTTGCGTTTAGGAAGTCGGCCGTTTTCTCAATGTTTGGTATGCCTTGGGTCAGAAGATTTTTATTCTAAATCCTAAATGTAGTTGGTTTATTCTGACTTTAAATCTATTAGAGCTTGTTGCTGTTGTTGTAGTTGTTGGTATTGATGCTGGTACGTGTATTTGGATACTTCAAACGTGGGGGGAATTCTTGTCCTGTAAATGGTTTCCCACAATTCTATTCAACTCTGGGCCACGTTCCGGGAATTCATTGTTTATTTTGAGCCACTTCATCACTTTTCCTCCAATGTTCAGCAAACCACGTTTTACGCGGCCTGGCAGTAGTGTATGAATGCCGTTATCAATTTCACTTAGTTCTTTTATGATGAGTTCCCTATAGGGACTCGGTAGTATCTTTGGTAGGTTAAGGCGGACCTCGCTGACAGAGTCTGCTATTTGTTGGATATCGATGTGATGTAGGATGTAGTCAAATTTTGAGGCTATTTCTGCCGACCCCATGTGTATTTCAGCGTAACCATCAACTGACTCCAGTTTCTCAATGTGCATCTCTCCGTCCGTGAACCAAATTCCCACCAGAAGAAGTTCTAAAAGCTTTATGGTTCCCTCTGTGCTTATATTCCCTCCAAATGCTCCTACTAACGTCTTCAGCTCATTTTTATAAATTTTTATGTGTGGTGCTAACGCTTCATTTTTTACAAGTGTAGTGTCTGCTCCCGAGTCCACCAACAATAGTAGTTTTTCATTTCTTGCTTCACTACAAGGAAAAGTTATGTATGCATCATCTGTCCTCCGTTACTTGTAGTACAGGTCTTCCGTCTCCGTTCTTTTTTGGATTCTGAGTGGTGTGCATGATATCGCAGGAAGTTCCTTTTTCCCTTTACCTTTTCTTTTATATCATATTTTATTATTTTTATATTATTCCATGCCACATGTACGTGGTGTAACATCATTTCCATATAAGTCAGGAATTTATTTAAAATGTCTCTACTAGCGCGGCAAATTGATTTTCCCTTTAACTTGTCATTTATATTATATTTTATTATTTCCGTATAATTCCATGTCACCATTAGGTAATTTAACACTGTTGCCATACAATTCAGGACTTTCACCAAAATGTCCCTACTTTCGTGGCATGTCGATCCTGTGGGTCTTTTGTCAGACAACAAGGTGATGCGAGTATTTTTCCTCCGACGTGGCTTTCTTGGTGAACTGTAGCGTTTCTTCTCTGTGGTTGCTTTGTTGGTTTGTATTGTTTCCGTATCTGGGTTCCTATTTTCTGGTTCTTCTGGTAAATATATTCTATTGATATCCAAATTTGTAATGTTAAATGTCTTATCTTGTTTTTCGTGAGCGTCTTCCAAGTGTGGTGTTCTATTTTCTTTCTGTTTAGTACTGGTTTTATTTGTGTTATCTCTGTATTTATTGGCGTTCCAGTCAGTTAATTTTGACTGGGCCGTTCCCCGAATCATTCCTATAATTTTTGTGCATGTAGCCGTTTCTATTGCCGTTGTTATTGCCTCTATCATTATTATTGTAATTTCAGCTGCCGTTGTTACTATTTCCAGGGCAATTGGGTGACATATGCCCAAGTTGATTGCAGCTATAGCACCGTCGTTCTCTATCATTGTTGCCTTGGAAACGAGTTCTGTTTTGAGTGAACGGATTCTGAAAATTCTGCGGGGTGGATCTAAAGTTGTAATCAGCATACTCCTGCCGTCTGCCTTGATTATAGTGGGTACTGTTTCTTTTGTTAAAGCATTCGCTCAACGAATGACCTTGTCTATTGCAAAAACCGCAGTATTTTGTGGGGTACCTCTGTATATTATTGTTCGGTATGAAATGGCTAAATTTTCTGTTATTCAGAGATAGTTGTTGCACTTCTCTTACCAGTTGTTGAACCGTTTCGTGTAAAGGTTCCTCGCCTTGCACTGTTGTGACGTTCGGAAAATACATGCTACTGTCCAATAGATTTTGAGCATTCTTGATTATTTTTAGCAGGGTAGATAACTCGTCGTTTTCGTGACCAATGAAGTTTGATACCAGCTTGGGATCTCGTAAACCTCTTATGTAACTTCTTACAGCTGATTGGTTACAATGGTCTATCATGGACTTTCGATGGGAAACGTCTTGCCACTGTGATGCAATTAGTTCTGATACATTACCAAGGAGTGCCTCTAGTCTTTCTCCGAATTCATAAGCACTTTCCGTTGAACCTTGCTTACTATTAAAAATTAATTCCTGCACTTCTGTTAAAGATCTGGTTTTCATAAATTTTTCTCGGATGGCCATGCATAGTGCTTCTACTGTTGCGAATTCCTTATTGTGTAAATATTTATATGCATTTCCAAACAGCCTCGTTTTTATACACCTAATTATGTCGACCACATCACCTGCTTCCCCTAGTTTATCCTTCGCCAACATGCACCCTTCAATAAATTTATTCGCTTCGGTACTGAGGTCTGGTCCATCTGTTCCATAGAAAATCGGTACCACATGGGAAATAGTTTTCACAGTTTCACTAAAACTTGTCATGTTGTTGATGATTGTAAAGTTGTTAGCCGAAATCTCTTCTCTCGTTCTGCCTTCGCTTGCAAATCCTCCATATGTTTTAAATCCTATCTATTTAAATATATCTTCTCGCGTAAATGTTAATTCCCTGCCAACGAGCGAATATACTGGTCCCATTTGCCTCGAGTAGCTTGTTTGATCGTTGTTTAGTTTACCAATAGAATCGATACAACTTAAGGCAGCTAAAATAGCTAATTAAAACCTTTAGTAGTTGGTGCTATTAGCTTAAAAAACAACGAATCCTTTTAACAAGGATTATGTATTATGAAATTAAATTGAGCTAAAATAGCTTTCTAATATCACAATACTTTTTTCCTAGTCGAAAGGTATCAAACCTGTACTCTGCAAATTGAAATACCGGCTGCGCCAAATGTTGTAATCCTGGAGGGTCCCGTGGGATTCGCAGGTATCATACGTCAATTGATTGATGAATGTAAACACTTTTATTTTTCTAATTCAAGACTTGTTTATTACTTTAAACTTAACAAAAGACTCTCTTTATTCTTTTCTTAAACCTAGCTATTTATACTTAATAGTTAATGCAAACTTAAACAATTTAATATTGTGCAATGTCAACACTTCACAATTTAGTTAGTAATAAAAAATATAAATGACCTAAATATAATTCATTAATACAATTTAGTTAGTAAGCAAACAAGAATGACCTAAATATAGTTCATTAATACAATTTAGTTAGTAAGCAATTTTATGAATATAAGAATAACACACAAATCAAAAACAAGAATGACCTAAATATAATTCATTAATACAATTTAGTTAGTAAGCAAATTTATGAATATAACTTAATTTAACAGCTTTTGATCCAATTGGCATTGCGCAATTTACCAACACAAACAGTTACACAATTAACAAATAGAGTAATCCACAGGTAGGAGGGTTGTTCAGTTCTGACTCACAACAATGTGTTGTTTAAATATATGTACTTCAAATCAAAACTTTTATATATTTGTCCACATTACCCGGAAACAAATTATTAATCAAAAGTTATGAATTAACTGTAGTAAATTTTTACCAATTTCAATTTCGGGTAACAATAAATTGTTATTAGATAGTGCATGATTTACAAATAAAAGTGAGATTGTTTTTAGGAAGACATTTTTCGTGAGCACAACTTAAATCGCATTGCATTTCCTTTTGTAAAGTATTTTGCTCTATCAACGGAAGTGCCGGTTCTATCAAAGTTAATTCATGATTATGCCGTCGCATAACACCGTATAACCAACCTTTACCAGCACATTCCTGAAAAATAGAAAATTTATTTCGGGCGTTGTTTGATTTTGCCTGTTGAAAAGCAAGATATCTAATAATTCTTCTAGTAAGGCCAAATTATCGCTCCCCATATCTTTGGCATACTTTACCAAATCATTTTCCATCTCTTTATTCAAGACAGGCTTCCGCCCCAAAGGCTCAGTCAGAAGATCTGAAGTTTTGGCTTTACTCTTGCAAATTCTAATAAGAGTTGTTTTCGGAACACAAAAAGTTGTTGATGCCAATAAGGATCCCATTGTTTTCGCTTGGACGCCTTCTACAGATTTTTTCTTGGATCTATTTACGAATTTTTCCTTTCTTGGGCATTGTTTACAAAAAATGCTGAAATGAAGCTCTTACAGTTATCTGTCTGGTAATGTGGACTACTGGTTCACAAATTACAACTTTGAGTGGTCCACATTAGACGACATTCAGTTATTTTATTGAAGACATCATTTTCAAAACTAACTGAAAATACAAAAAAAAAACAATTGAAATTACGACTGAATGTATATTTTTGTTGTAGAAAGTAACGGAGCAGCTAAATCCCTTATACATATATGTACGTGAAATGCACGCTGTTCGACTCTTGCGCTGACAGAATGTTGACGACACGCATCAACAATCAGCACTTAACTAAAATGTCGACATTGCAGTTATAAATACAAAATTAAATTTAATGTTTATTATTATCAATTGGTAAAACATACACCAAGGCGGTATTGTCATATTTCACACATTTTCTAAAATAAGCGACTAGTCCACATTACCCGAAGTTACTCTACGTTTCCATTTGTGCCCCATAATTTTTGGTTTCATTTTGATCCCGCAATTCTTCATCTACTGGTCACTAAAGCTACTTAATAAATTTGTACTGAATAATTATATTACGAATTTCAAACAAAACGTTGCCACCGCAGAAAAAAATTAATATACATATATGTTTTTCTTAGGACTGGACTTTGCAGATAAAATTTGTGCAGCAGCGTGATGCAGGAATATATGAGTGCCAAGTATCAACACATCCTCCAACATCAATATTTCTGCATTTATTAGTTGTAGGTAAGTAAAATTAAGTAGCTAAAGCACTAAAAAGTTAAATAACCCAACTTTACCCTACCCGGTGGCACGGTTTCGAATCCTGAACTAGAATATGAATTTTTTTTTAATTTTTTATACATTTTAGTTATTTTTATTACTTTTTATTTGAAAAAGTTTGTTCCACAACTTATTTAAAAAACCACGGCACAATCTCATTTATAATATTTTTTTTTTAATTTTTGCGTTTTCTTCCAATTTTATGAACGCTAAAAGGTTTATTTATCGAAAATACACAGTATGTTATCAGATAGGATTTTGTACAGTGATAAAAAAATTGTATAATGAATTCAGTAAGCTGTCGACGTTTTAATTTGATATAATAATAATACCAAAAAAAAAAATAACTTGACGGTTTAAGAAAAAAATTTTAAAATATTTTAATTCATTATTTTAATTATATTTTTTCTTTGAAACTCGAATGATGTACGTACGTAGTAGTATTCTGATAGTTGTCTTTTTAAAATTTTGTTAACTTTTCCACTTACTTATCTGTATTGCGGTTGGAATAGACGATAAAGGTTTTGGTTCAATATAACCTGTATATCACTGATATAGAATCGCAATCGAATTTCGACCACTATTGATTTAAAAAAAAGAATTCGGTAATTCATATTCAGCCTGCTAAGAAAACAGATGGATTTAATTAAAAACAATTTTTATTTAAATCTTCTTCTGCGTTTGTAAAATTTTACTGTGTTAAGCATGGTACTCTGTTCATCGTTTCGTGCGAACTGCTGTCAAAAGTCCATATAAAAAAAATTCATGCGAAATAATTGCAAAAAAAATGGCCGAAGTTGTACTCTGTTCATCTTGTGGAAACATAGGAAATGTTTCTGGCAGCATTATTTTTTCAACCACAAAATGTTTCTGGCAACATATTTTTCAACTGCGAAATAATGTAAGCACCACTTATTTCGTACGGAATTTCAAACAACAGCTGATCATATATTACTTGCGTTGTGGTTTTAATTTTAAGTTTGCTGCGCAGACATCTTTAAAACAATGGAAAGTAGTCAAAATATAACGAAAATTGAAAAGGATAAAATTAAATTTAGTGACACAGAAAAGCGTCTACTTATATCAGCTATAAAAAAAGGAAAAATATTTGGGATAAGTCACATAAGCTACATTCTAACCGCAACGCTATACGAGCATCGTGGAGGGAAATTGCTAAGGAAATTGGAAAACCCGGTAAGTAGTAGGATAGATATTAATGTGAATATGATGTAACTTCTCCAATATAATTTATACACTACGAAGATGAAGCATGTAAGCAAAACTGGAGGAGCATTCTGGACAGCAAACGTTATTACAAACAAAAACGGAACGTGACAAAAAAATCTGGAAGTGGATGCGACTTAGAATTTTTGTCCGACGAATCTCAAGATCCGGGGGAGTTTTCTGAGGACCTTGAATTTATGACCGAGGCGTCGGAGCTAAGAACGTAAGTATTATTGTCATAAAATTTTGTTGCTTTTATATCACTTACATTCTTTATGAAAATGTTGTTTTCAGAACCAGTTGCTCAGAAGTGCTTTGCTCACCAGATTTACAGCCAGCCAAAGATATTTCTAGTGATTTGGATATGCTACCTGCTACTTCACCGGACTTAACAAAACATAGTTATTCATATGTAAGTAGACTCTAACTTTACTGTACATGCATACATATAAAACAGTAATATGCACTAGGAATGACCCAATGGATGTTCGGCCGAAAACTTGTTTTTGTAAACTTGAGCCTTTGTTCATTGTTCTTGTGTATTTTTTAATAATTAAATGTTTGTTTGATTGTTTATTATGCTTATGTACAATGATAGAACTTTTTCGTCATTTTTCATTATGTGAAATGTAATAATTTTAACAATCGTTTATTTCAAACTTTAGTAAATATGTATATTTCGAATAAAATAATTATTCCTTGCTTTTTTTTAGAAAAATTAAACAGTTTCTTCAAAAAATGCATATATGAATGAAATGAGAGAAGGTGTTTTAAAAGTGGCTGACGTGATGACAACATTGGTGGATTTGGCAAAAAACCAGAACCAAAATAATGACAACAAGCCGTTTTTAAATTATGTTGATTCGTGTTGTCAAAGTTGCCCAAAGAGGTAACAGAAGATGTGCAATCAAAAATTATTTTAATGCTTCATCAAGAGATCTCTGCTCAAAGACATTAATTGCCATTAATTATTATTCAAGAAACCCCAAAAGGACCAACATCATTTTCAACAATTGCAATGCAACCTATACTATGCAAATTCAAAGTCATAATTGCTTGAAGAATTGTTGAAAATGATATTGGTCCTTTTGGCGTTATATATATTTATAATTAATATTTTAGTTTAATTTTTTATTTATTATTTTTAAGGAAATGCTTTAAAATGCTGAAAGGCGTATATTTACCACCATATGTATGTAGAAAATTTAAAATTAGTTTTATATGAATTTTATTAAGAGTAATAGCTAATAGTTTTTGTGATTTTTTTTAAGACTGGCCACAAGAGGCACGAATTTATAAAAAGACTGAAAACATTCAATGAATTTTCTAATTAAAGCCTAAGATTTTTTATGTGTTTAGCTATAAATATTAGTGAATGACTTTATTTTGTTTTATGTTGTTTTTTGTTATATACATACATACATATATATGTTTATATGTACATATATATATATATATATATACATTAAAAATGAAATACATATAGTTATATTTTAAAAACGTGATTTTCATTGCTTTTAAAAATCATATTAATTTAATTCTTTGCCATGGGACAGAGCTAATCTCAGAATTAAAATAAGTTTTAAATTTGTTATGAACAATACGGCCCGATTCATCTTGTCTCCCATAATGTGCAACGTTCATTTTAGATGAAAAGTGGGAATCAGCTGGTAAATGATTTCTAAATTCCCGCTAACCAGAACTCCAGATTCATTAACATAATCTGCATACTTTAATGCTGAGTACTGCTCCAGCCGTGTTTGGGTCAAATAATTATGTAAATACATGCAAGCTCTAGTAATGTTATTTGCACGATCAGGGCCACAGAACATCTTTCGAGACAGACAGAAAAACTTGGAGCACATTATTCCAAATGCATTCTCCACACATCTTCTCGCTCTGCTCAATCTGTAATTAAAAATATTTTCGTCGTCGTCAAGACGTTTGCCAGATTTTGGTTTGAAGGGTTTCATGATACGTCGATTCGATGGAAATGCGTCATCTGCAACAAACACGTATGGGGTTTCGTTTTCTGCTTCTGCTGGAAAAATCAAACGGTTTTGCCGGATGGCAGCCCCAAGTGAGCATTTCTCAAAAATGTTTGCATCTCCCTCGCTACCAAAAGCACCAATATCTACATAAGTGAACCGATAATCACCATCAGCAACAGCCATTATAACAATGCTAAAAAACCCCTGCAAATTAAAATTTATTTTAAACAATTCGGTTGCTCGAACACAAAAAGTACCTTATAGTTGTAAAACAGGCTACCAGATCCTGGCGGACATTTTACCGCAACACGTTTTCCGTCTACTGATCCAATACAATTTGGAAAATTCCACTTTTGATATGTTTTAGAAATGCGCTCTAATTATTCTTTTGTCATTGGGGGAATTTGATCTTTTAGTACCGTAAATATCGCATTACAAACTTCGTCGATTATCAATCCAAATTTTTGTTTGCTAATTCGATAGCAACTAGCTATATGGCGCTGCAGTGTTCCACAAGCTAAGTATCTAAGAAAATACATTATATAATTAGCAGAATAATATCAATGTACATACATATGTATGTACTTACTCCAACACTATAGCCAACTTGTGCTTAGGTGAAATACCATCAGAAGGATGTGTGTTTCTCTTCGGCTGAAGTAAGTGCTCCACTTTGCTTAATATATCTAAGAACGCATATATATATATATATCCATAGGAAAGTTTTCTTTAAATACTTTCTTGTCTTTAACCATATCATCGAACTGAAGAAATAAAGTACAATATTTGCTTATGAGTAGTAAGTATATTAAGTACATGAATAAATTACGAAATTACACTTACATCTGAAGCAAACCTTCCTTTATCATTTCTTTCCTGAAGGTAGGGACTTTTTACAGAGCGTGTGTGTTCAAACAGCTCCTCCATAGATGCTGCAATTTGCATTAATTGACACGTTGCAGCGCAAGCTCCTAATATTATTTCGTTGTCCATTTTTCATTTTTTTTAAATTATTCACTTCAAATATAGACATGGTTTCTGTTTACATAAGAAAAACAGTGGTGCTTACTTCAAGGCAATAAAACCGATAAATTTCTTCTAAATCGTGGTGTTGTCACCACTTGCTAATTGTCAAAATTTTCAAACGAAATAATCAATGTTGCTTAACATTTTTCGCAAATTTGAACAGAGTACTTAGCTTTAGACAGAAAAATAAATATGAAAAATTACGATCAAAGCGCAAACAGAAAGTTTTTTGCTCTCAAATCCAACCCATAGACTCGGCTTATTTTCGTAGTATTTTAACATTACTCAGCGTCTAATTCCGTAGTGCGTGCTATCGACAACGCGATATTCCGCAAAACTATGATTTCTTAGGAGTTTTTACTGCCTGTTCGGCGATATCGAATCAAAATTTTCTTTCGTATACTTACATTTAAATCAAAACCAAAATTTTAGAAGTAATAATTCGAAAGAAAATTTTCTTTCGATATCAACGAACAGGAAGTTAATGAATGTAAGACCAGTTAATTTTATATGAATACGAAGAAGTAAATTTTTTATCTCCTAAGATCTTAACTTACCATTTTGTATATGTTGAATTGTGGAAAATAAGAAAATATGCAAACAAACTACAAATATATATGCAAATACCATTTTTAGACGTGGTACAGTTCGCGAACTGTTATAGCTAGGCCCTACAAATGTTTTGGAAATTATCCTCAAACATTCCGATTTTCAGGCAAATTTTAAAATATTTTTTTTCGGTCAGTTTGTTCCAAAGTTCATATGTATATACATATGCATATGAAAGGAACTGATTGTTTGAAAAATATTTGATGAATTTGGCGAACGATTCTTAGAATACATTTTAAGCCCACATTAAATTATTAACTTGGATAAGGCAATCTAGAAGCTAAATATAAATTTATGGAAAATAGGTATTTGCAATACTTTTTTTCAAAATACAAATGCATATTAATTTTTCTATTCCAAATACAAAATAGTTTTTAATAAAAGTATAATTTTCACAATGGAAATGATATTTTATGAGTTTTTTTTTACTCTATAAATTTGCTGTTTTTTAATCAATATTGAATGATGCAATTTTTCTGATATTCGTGTTTTTATTAGAATTTTCGCCATTTTAGAGATTTTTTTCAATTCTTTTGGCAATCGGCACAATTATATGATTTTTTTTACAATAAGTTTTGCTACTACATAGTTGCAATTTTCAGAATATGCGCCATTTTCGCGGGGTTTTTAGTTTCTTTGCTAATTACATTTGGGAGCTTGATATCAAATTAAATTCTTCCATCAAACTTTGCTTCCATTTTATAGAAAAGGTAATTAATTGAAGTGCTTTTGAAGATTATCTCACTGTT
Source organism: Gymnocheta viridis (assembly GCA_956483585.1). Lineage (NCBI taxonomy): Eukaryota > Metazoa > Arthropoda > Insecta > Diptera > Tachinidae > Gymnocheta > Gymnocheta viridis. The sequence continues at coordinate 27,435,961 of OY101443.1, forward strand.
GTTATAGAATGGAAGAAACATTTCTTAAGGGAATTTATATTGAAAGCAACAGTGAAATACCAAGTTGTGAATATAAAAACCAAAAATTAGAAAAAAAGCAAAGTACATACATATGTATACTGAAAGTTTCAATTATAAAATATTTGGAAGAGTTATCAAATTCTAGGTGGGAAGGGATTTCTCTGCTTTGTTATGTGTAACTAAAGGTATGGTCACATTTTCCCCAATGTTTTTCATTCAAATATGTTTAACCAAAATGTTTTGAACTCAGTACACAATTTGTTTTCTGGTCACACTACACAAATTTTTTTGTCACTGTTTATTTGTCCAACAGCTTTCAAATAACGTTATGTGCAAACATGAGAAAATATTTTTTCCCTGTGGTCACACTCAAATTAATTTTTTCCGATACAAAACATTTGATCAAATATTTGACAAAACATGCGACGAGGAAAAACAAGCCCTATGTATGTAAATTCTCTCACACTGCTCTCAAATTTATATGACAACAAAACAAATATTTCAAAAAGCTTTATTATTATCTCCGTGAAGATAACAAACTAAATCTGTTTCGCTCATTTTGAAGAGAGCGAAAAATATGTTCGCTCTTTACAGTTTGCAGAGCCAAATTTCAGTACTACCAAGTTTAAAAAGTGGAAATTCTTGCAGAAACCATTTAAAACAGCTATTTTATTGTGAATATATATGTGATCTTCTTTTTTGTATATGGGAGAGGATTTTAAAGTTAACAAACTAACTTAACAAACTATTTCAATATTCTTTATTAATAAGAATAAATCATAAATTTGTTAAAACAATACAATGAATTATGATGAAATACTTATAGCACACTATTAAGATTCAAGTAAATTAATTTATGTAATACCGAATACCTGGAAATATCGTTACATTCCGTATCTGGATACATTACCCTTATTATATATTTCATTCTTAAACAAAATCTAGGAAATCTTCCTGGACGGGACCAATTGCACGTGAAAGAAGACATTATTGCCTTCAATTTGGTATACAATTTATATAGCCCAAAAGTTTTTTGTTGAACAAAGTTTTAAAAATAAAAATATTTTTCGTTCCACAAAAAATACTATTTTTGCTATAATTCAAAATCTAGGAATTCTTCCTGGATAGGGCCAATTGCACGTGAAAGAAGACATTACTGCCTTCAATTTGGTATACAATTTATATAGCCCAAAAGTTTTTTGTTGAACAAAGTTTTAAAAATAAAAATATTTTTCGTTCCACAAAAAATACTATTTTTGCTATAATTCAAAATCTAGGAATTCTTCCTGGACGGGACCAATTGCACGTGAAAGAAGACATTATTGCCTTCAATTTAGTATACAACTTATATAGCCCAAAAGTTTTTTGTTGAACAAAGTTTTAAAAATAAAAATATTTTTCGTTCCACAAAAAATACTATTTTTGGTATAATTCAAAATCTAGGAATACTTCCTGGACGGGACCAATTGCACGTGAAAGAAGACATTATTGCCTTCAATTTGGTATACAATTTATATAGCCCAAAAGTTTTTTGTTGAACAAAGTTTTAAAAATAAAAATATTTTACGTTCCACAAAAAATACTATTTTTGCTATAATTCAAAATCTAGGAATTCTTCCTGGACGGGACCAATTGCACGCGAAAGAAGACATTATTGCCTTCAATTTGGTATACAATTTATATAGCCCAAAAGTTTTTTGTTGAACAAAGTTTTAAAAATAAAAATATTTTTCGTTCCACAAAAAATACTATTTTTGGTATAATTCAAAAGCCACGAATCCTTCATAATGATCTGGTAGCTATAACCGTGTGCAGAATAAAAGTACTGCCAAAACTGCAAACTGTTTTATTGTGGCAACTCTGTTTCTGCAAATACCGCGAAACTTAGGTTTTGCTTTAACTTTGTGCTTTGTGATCAGTTCCAATAAAAATGGTAAGTTCAAACAATTTTATTTATTTATTCATTATTATAACGGACTCTGGGTCTACCTGTAAAACCTGCACAGGAGCCGGTAAAGGTGGAGCAGGTCCGTAATAATAATATGGTCCATATTACGGATGCTGGGCCGGCTGATGGAAAAAGCGCTGCGGCACATTTGCCTGCTGCATGGGATTAGGTTGCTGGTTTGCGGGCTTCCGCATCGTACAGGTTGCCACAATGGGGACACTTCTCAAACTAAAAAAAACATTATCTTATTAATTAAATTGAATAAATAAATAAATTTGTTTGAACTTACTATTTTTATTGGAACTGATCACAAAGCACAAAGTTAAAGCAAAACCTAAGTTTCGCGGTATTTGCAGAAACAGAGTTGCCACACTAAAACAGTTTGCAGTTTTGGCAGTACTTTTATTCTGCACACGGTTATAGCTACCAGATCATTATGAAGGATTCGTGGCTTTTGAATTATACCAAAAATAGTATTTTTTGTGGAACGAAAAATATTTTTATTTTTAAAACTTTGTTCAACAAAAAAACTTTTGGGCTATATAAATTGTATACCAAATTGAAGGCAATAATGTCTTCTTTCACGTGCAATTGGTCCCGTCCAGGAAGAATTCCTAGATTTTGAATTATAGCAAAAATAGTATTTTTTGTGGAACGAAAAATATTTTTATTTTTAAAACTTTGTTCAACAAAAAAACTTTTGGGCTATATAAATTGTATACCAAATTGAAGACAATAATGTCTTCTTTCACGTGCAATTGGTCCCGTCCAGGAAGATTTCCTAGATTTTGTTTAAGAATGAAATATATAATAAGGGTAATGTATCCAGATACGGAATGTAACGATATTTCCAGGTATTCGGTATTACATAAATTAATTTACTTGAATCTTAATAGTGTGCTATAAGTATTTCATCATAATTCATTGTATTGTTTTAATAAATTTATGATTTATTCTTATTAATAAAGAATATTGAAATAGTTTGTTAAGTTAGTTTGTTAACTTTAAAATCCTCTCCCATATACAAAAAAGAAGAAGATCACATATATATTCACAATGAAATAGCTGTTTTAAATGGTTTCTGCAAGAATTTCCACTTTTTAAACTTGGTAGTACTGAAATATGGCTCTGCAAACTGCAGAGAGAACATATTTTTCGCTCTCTTCAAAATGAGCGAAACAGATTTAGTTTGTTAACTTAGTTTGTTATCTTCTCGCACGCTTATTATTTATAGCACCGCACAGTGGCTCCAATTAGACAAAATTAATTAATTGGTATTAATTCACGTAGTCGTAAAAAAATCAAAGTCAAGTTTTTGAAATGAAAGTAAAAAATTGTTAAATTTTGATTAAAAAAAAACTTGATTGTTCGACGTTTTTCTCAAAATTTTTTCAAAACCAAAATTAAAATATACACATTCTCCATTAAATGATTTTACATATTAGAATTTCATTTCATAAAATATAAGAATAAATATAATCAAAAAATGTATGTAAGTATGTACATATATTAAATTTGCCTTCTTGTAGTTGTTTCGGCAATTATAATAAAAATACCGGGCTTTGAAATATTGCAAGTACGCTCTGCGCCTGAATATAGAAAATAATTATTCTGAGCACACAAGTATAAAACAAATAATAAAAAAAATTAATGTCAGGCCTATGATATAAGCATCAATTTTGACTTTCTTCTGAAATCACAAATAGTCATAAGACATTTTTAAAACAAAACTAAAATTCAATTTCATTGATTTTACATAGTGTTTTGACAACCCATTGATTTTTTTACTTATTTTGCTTACGTGTCGGACTCAAAATTTTGAGTACAAATAACAATAGAATATACTTTAGTCAAGCCGAAATCGAAATTACTTTAGATAACAAATCCTGGAGCTTCTTAAAATGAGTACAAAATTCTTTAATCACCTGAAAAATCTGTAATCAACTAAAAAATTCATAAATTAAATAGATCATTTAAAACCGTCCGTATTTAAAACAATCTTTCTGTACTTGACTTTAGTAAATATGAGATTCTTGATCTTGGGATTGATTTTAGTACGTATGGATTGAATTTTTTTATTGTATGAAATATACAACTGCTCTGCGGTGTATAAGAAGCGCTTGTGATTACAAACCTGTACGTTGTAGGTATGAAATTCAACACAAATTAATAAAAATTAATTTTTAAAAGTAAATATTATTTCGAATACCATTTTTTGTCCATATTTTAGATGTTTATAGACAGACTTCAATTATTTTTGGTGGAAACCATCCTAGAACTGTACATAAGAAATCTGCTTCATCAAATCGACCGTAGGACAACTATGGACGCAAAAAACAACAGAATAGGGCACACAACTAAAAAAGTATTTTGGCTATATCTCATTAATTATTGGACTGAGTTTTGTTATTTTCAAACCGAACAATTTTATGAAAAATTCCAAGAGAATGGTCTGAAATTTAAGTCTATATGTCTTGTGGTTCTTCTTACACCAAAATATAGCAGACGGACATCGCTCATTCTTCTTCTCTATCTATAAGGATCCAGAATATAAATACTTTTTGGGGTCCTTGATCAATAATGAAGAAATTACTTATGGAATGACAAACCTATATATCTCCTGTCATCGCCACTAGTAAAAAATCGCTAAATTTACCATATTATTTTATAGTAATCTATTAGTACGTTTATGCGCACGGGTTTTTTGCAAATAAAACTGTAAATTGTTGCCACATAATTGTTTTATTGCGACTTATTAACTCACGAAAGCTATTCACGTTTAGCGCACTATTTGCAAATAAAATGTTTGAAGTTGCCACGCTTACAAATGTTTGTTAATAAAAAACAATAAATATATAAATATTTCGCGAAAAACATTGATAGAAGAGAATGATGATAACTAAAACAAATAAATATTTGTTATTTTATACATTTCAACTACTTTTTTTTTGCAAATTTACGGAAGTTTTCTATAGAAGTCCTACCAAGTTTTTGTATTTTGGCTATGGCGTATAAACAGTTAATTAACTTATTTGCAAATAATTTTATTTACAAATAGTGCGCGCATAAACGTAGTATATTACAAGTAATATCAGTTACATTTAATGTCAGCAATACATATTTTCGGAATAATACTTACCGCGCAATCTATAGATAACTCCATTTTTATTTGCAAAATATACATAGTTCTTACTGAGCTGGCGTGATATTCAGTTCTTCCGTCTAATATACTATCCTTTTCTACAAGACATATTAAAAGTTTATATTCTAGTGGTTTCCATACCAAAAAAAAAAAGAGTTTACAATATAAAAATTATATGAAATTTATTTTAATATTAGGTCCAATCCCGTAAGGTTCGTGCTAATGAGAGTAAGCAAGAATTCCTCTCGCTAATAGCCAAATCTGTTAAAAAGTACGGGAACACTAAAAACCAAATTTTTTGCCCAAAATAAAATGTCAATGCAATGTCTGTTAAAGGTAACATACATACATATGCACATAAGTATGCATGTATGTACATGCATTCACAAGAATAAATAACAACGGAAAACGCAAATATGTTTGTATGTCTATTCTACGTTAATATTTACATTTTGCGACATATTTTGAATGCTTATTTGATCAATATTCTTAAAAAACTGTTTTAGAAGAAGAAGAATATTTTTCTTTCAAAGCCGCTCTCATTTACCCAATCTTGCAGCACGGGAACAGTTTTTGTTCAAATGGAGATCCCGCGAGATCCCAATGATCCCGAGATCGCACCTATTAATTTTAATTACCAGGAATTTTATTATAAGGAATATTGGATAAATAAATTAAATTCAGCTCCAATGTTTCTTTGTTCAAAATCCAGTGGAAATAATTAGCCAGGCAATTACCTCTTTCAACATTTTAAAATTCTTTTTGTTTCATTGTTTCCAAACGGAACACAAAAAACAGAAGAGGTACCTAATAACACCTAAACCTTGTCAATCTCACAGTAAGTACAAAAAGTCTTTAACCAAGCCAACGATTCAGCATAAATCGCATAACCAAGATTGTTAGCCATGTCTAAATCCCCCTGACGAAAATATGACGACATGCTACGTTTGCCATAAGATATTGCACAAAAACTGTGTTGAGGTCGATGACGACATAACCTTTAAACTCGCCCAACTCACCTTTATTAAGTACTAGAAGTAGAGTTTCAAATCGTTCTCGTGCTTCGCAGTCTAGAATATTTGAGTTACAACTGCAAAAGCTAGAAGAACAGCGAGAACTGAATATGAAATATATAAATAGAAAATACAAACTTCTTAAGGAAGTCGAACACCACAATCTGTTCGAGACTGGGCAATTTGGAACACATGAAAACCGTTATGATACGATAACGCCTTAGCCACAATCACCAATGTTTTTATTAAGCAGCATACTTAACTAATGAAGTCTCTAATAGGTCAACTGAACTTACACAACAAGCCGCTAATAATAATACTAATATCAATAGTAGCAACCAGACCGCAAATAACTACCCACCAGTTTTAATTAACACGACCGTCGTATCTAGTTTCACAGCTAACACTGGCGATATACAGAAACCGATTCAACAGTTGAGTGCACAATGAAAAATGTGTACTTGCCAGATCAAACTACTTATCTACTTCACTTGTGCACCAAATAATTTTTCTTCAAATTTGGATCAATCAACTTGGAGAAGCTTGCCACAGTGTACAACATATGTTAGTACATCCATCAAATGTACCTTGTATAATGCAAATGCTTTACATGCCATTTGGCCAACCTGAAGAAATTATAAATTATATAAAACAAAGAATAAAATTAAAGAATTAAATGTTCGCGGCCTGTTATCAACTATTAATGCTGGCAATTTATACGATGAAATAAATAACTCATCACTTCTTCAGTATTTGGTACAAAAACTTCCTGCTTTGTATCAAATGCAAAGGGCAGCGCAAAAAACTCAGCTGATAAACCAAAATAAAAAACGTAATTTGTATGAGTTTGACAAATGGTTCTTTAACACACTTAGGTATAACCAATGCGTTTGTAATTAGGCGACAACATTAAAGCAGCTGACTATTCGTTGCGAATGTCAAAATACATACACAATACTTTTACTTTTTTTCTGTATCTGTTTTCTTTGTTTTATGGGTTAGGTTTTTGACATACGCAATGAAACTACACAAACAAAAATGCCTGTTTTTCTTGTATTGTTGTAATTGTTTTCCTAATGCTGTCACCTAGTTAATTACACCTTGGGTATAACAACTAGTAATATAACAAGTAATATAATAATATAGTGCAAGTAAAAATTACAAAAGAGAAAAAACAAATAACCACATCACAGTCGTTAAGCAGCTGTGGGCTGAAGAACAGCGGTGAGGTTTGCGTGTGTCGTTTGGTCTTCGAGAGTTTTTCGTCTCGCTCGCACTGGTTGACTGATTTGCCACGGATAACCGTATAGTCTTGCGGTTCTTTTGTGGAATTTCGTTGACAACCACGTTGCTACTTCCTTTATGAAGGAAAAGGTCGGGTATAGTCAGTCACAAAAATATTTATAAAATACTTTTAATAACATCAAGGACATATGGTCTAGTTACCGGCGCCATTTTTGTGCAACCATATTCTGCAAATTTACTTTGTAGAATATTGACCATTAAAGAAATAGCCACAACAAAGGGGCATATGTAAATACACATACTAACGATCGCAAGTGTTTTGTTTGCAATAACAACAAATGTAATGCAATTGCAAAATGCAAAAAATTTATTTCACTTAATCGTGGTGAAAAATAGAATATTATAAGAAAATATAAACTATGTAAAACGCGATTGTTTAAGCACAGTGGTGAACGCAAAAAGAAACTACAATATGGAGTAGATGGCTGTGAATATTATCATCACAGACTACTATGATTATCTATGATTATCATCATCCTTCGTTGCAAGATTATTCTAGTACCGAGTTAAATGACAGTGACATTAAAAACAACCCAAATGCTGATAAGCCTGAAGTTATTATTGTTCATAGTGGCGAATAATTGCAGGTTATGTTTAAAATATTACCGATTATGGTAATAATAAGAATTTGAATACTTTTGCTTTCATCGATGAAGAATCGTCTATAAGTCGAATGGCCGAAAGCCTAATCAGCGAACAGAGGTCATGGATCTATCAAGCCTTTGTGCCTAAAGTGGACCGGAGGTGTAGAAACATGTGAAAATTATTCGCAAAGTTTAAAAATTAAAATTTCAGGCCAAAGTAAAAATAAATTGCAATTAATGTAAATACGGTGACGTCGCTAGAATTATCTACACAATCATTAAGTTATGAGAATTGGATAAACAATTCCCACATTTGGACAATTTGCCAATTCAAAGCTATAAAAACGCAATACCAAAGATTTTAGTCGGACTTAACAATTTCAATCTTGGAATTTCAACCAAAATACGACAAGGTACTCTCCATGAGCCGGTTGCTATACTAGATTGGGATGGCTGATTTACGGGGCTGTTGATGTACACCAAGTAAGCATTTACATTTTCATGAATACGAATGTAAAGTCGATATAAGCTTAGATGAATTAGTTAAAAGTATTTATTCCCTTGATAGTGTAGGGATACTTATGTTGTAAAGATCCCCTTGTTAGCAAAGATGATGACAGGGCGCTTATTCTTTTGAATAAGCATACACGGCAAAAATCAAATTGTCAATATGAAACTCCTTATTGTGGAGATTCGATATTTTAAATCATCCAGATAGTTTTGATATGGCAATGAAAAGATTGTTCCACCTTGAACGTAAGTTATTGAAAAACATCAAACTTTACGCGGTTTTTAAAACTACTATTGATAGGTACGTAAATAAAGGTTACATTCGTAAGTAAAACAAGTAAGAGAGATATATTCGGCTGTACCGCATCTTATATACCCTTCACCATAGTATGGAGTGACGAGAGAAGTCACAATCACGAAACTTCACGCACACGAAATACGAAAAATAATTTAAATGGAACAAGCTATACCCCTCAATAATCAATTGCAATTGTTTTTAACAAAATGGTTAATGTTTTACTGAATAAGTAAAATATTAATTTTGGGAAAAAGTGCGAATAAAATATGTAAAACACTAAAATTTGAGAGATTCCCATAAAAAGCACCAGGAAAAAATTACATTAGAGCAAAAAAATTGCCACTCACCGTCTTACAGACGCACCCCCACGTGATGGAAACAAAAAATTAATCACGATTATTGGTTCTCATCTCTATTCCATAGTATAGGGTGACTGTATGAACATAGCTAGCAAAGCAACGCTGGAAGCATGATTTTACAAGGCATTCTGGTGTTGCCTTGCCAACTTCGTTTATGAAGTCAGCCATAAATTATGAATTTCGTAACATATTTGTAACCCTTTCTTGCCTAGAGTGCATTATAAAAATATGAACATCCCTTATTAGCGTATAAATCAGTTTTCACACATCCAAGAAGTGTTTCAACGTCTTTAACAAAAAGCCAATGGTCTTCGACTAAACATAAGAAAAGGTAATGAAGAAATTCTCCCAAAATTTATCAAAATATAGCCAGCTATTACATAAATCTGCAAGTCTAATGATTAAAATGTTCCAATGTTATCTTCATATTGAAAATAATTTGAAGCTATCAAAAATTATTAAAAAAAGAACAAACTTTTTCAAGTAAAAATAAAAGAAATAAAAATAACTAAAATGTGTCAAAAATTAAAAAATACCATATTGTTGTTCAGGATTTGAAACCCAACCCGTTAGCACGGTTTTGCATCCTTAACTACACTATGCAATTTTTTTAAAGAATTTTTTATACATTTTACTTGTTTTTATTACTTTTTATTTAAAAAAGTTTGTTCCACAATTTATTTAAAATACCAGGGCACACATTTATAATATATTTTTTTAATTTTTGCGTTTTCTCCAATTTTATGAAAGATAAAAGGTTTATTTTTTAAAAATACCCAATATGTTATCAGATAGGATTTTGTATAGTGATAATATAAATTCAGTAAGCTGGCGACGTTTTTATTTGATATAATAATAACACCAATAATAAAATTAACTTAACGGTGTAAGAAAAAAATTTAAACATATTTTAATTCATTATTTTAATTATATTTTTTCTTTGAAACTCGAAGGATGTACGTATGTATGTAAACTAGTGGTATTCTCTTAGTTATCTTTTTAAAATTTTGTTAACTTGTCCATTTATTTATCTATATTGCAGTTGGACCAGACGATAAAGGTTTTGGTTCAATATAACCTGTATATTTCTGATATAGAATTGATTTTAAACCACAATTGATTTAAAAATTACGAATTCGGTAATTCATATTCAGCCTGCTAAGAAAACAGATGGATTTAATTAAAAACATTTTTATTTGAATCTTCTTCTGCGTTTGTAAAATTTTACTGTGTAAGACAGAGAAATAAATATGAAAAACTACGATTAAATCGCAAACGGAAAGCTTTTTGCTCTCAAATCCAACCCTTAGATTTGGCTTATTTTCGTAATATTTTGCCATTAAATTGCGTCCAATTACATAGTGCGTGCTATCGACAATTCGATATTCCGCAAATCTTTGATTTTTTATCTCCTAAGATCTTAACTTATCATTTTGTATAATATTCCTGCCGAATATATCGGAATATGTAAAGCAGCAAGAAAAAAGCCTATGCCATACGATGTGACTTATTTGACACATGATTTTTTTTTTTTAAATTTAACAATATTGAATTCTGTAAAAGTATTCTTCCTGGACGTACCAAAGGTGATGCCAAAGTCACAGACATTCGTGCATTAAAATATACACCAAATCGAGACATTTTTTTTAAATTACGATTCACCAATTTATGGAAAATTCTGCCGCAAAGAATTGATCAAAAAATAGTTGGTTTAAAGTGGTGCAATTTAGAACAACTGTACCAAAACAGAATACCAATTAAACGTAAAAAATACGAAGATCTACAATACTTGAAACTTACTTTGCCTAAGGACCATCATCAATTTTATGATGATTTGCTTTCCGAATAATTAAATTTTTACTGATTTTTTTATATAACTTTTACTAGCAGCAGGAGTAAGACTGCAAAATTGTTATTTGTGATAATTTTTATATAATTTTAAGATTGTTTTTATAAATAATTAACTAAGAATAATTAAATAGCAGCAATGAAATAAGACTGCATATAGTTTGTGATCAATGTTAACAAATAAACAAGTACCTTTTTATTTTTGAAACTAAATTGTTTTAATTTTATTTATTAATACTATGAGGAAATAAGTTTAGTAAAATGTGCTAAGTCAGAAAAAAAAATACGTAAGAAAAACTGCTAACTCAATAAAAAGCTGATAGGGGTAAAATGCATGTTTTTTTTAGTTTTTTTTTGTCCTTTGCGTTGAGTAGTTATGACATTGAGGTTACTGCATTTACAGTTTAATAAAATAATGTTTTATTTAAAAGTTATTAGGTTTTTTGTCTCTCCTGTAAAATTTGAAAAAGATGACTTACCACATTTTCACGTTAAGCTAACGATATGTTGAATTGGGGAAAATACGAAAATATGCAAAAAAAATTAAATACAAATATGATTGCATATACTATTTTTGGAAATTTTCCCCAAACATTCCGTTCTAAAATTCCAAAGTTCATATGTATATATATGATAGGAACTGATTGTTTGAAAAATATTTGATGAATTGCGAACGATTCTTAGAATACATTTTAATTAAGCCCACATTAAATTATTCAATTGGATAATGCAATCTAGAAGCTAAATATAAATTTATGGAAAAAAGGAATTTGCAATACTTTTATTCAAAATACAAATGCATTTTAATTTTTCTATTCCAATTACAAAATTGTTTTTAATAAAAGTTTAATTTTCACAATGGAGATGATATTTTGTAAGTTTTTTTACTCTATTATTTTGCTCTTTTTAATCATTATTGAATCATGAAATATTTCTGATGTTCGCATATTTTTAAGAATATTGGCCATTTTAGAGATTTTTTCAAGACTTTCGGCAATTGGCACAATTATATGATTTTTCTAAATAAATTTTGGGACTAACTTCTAATATTGCAGTTGCAATTTTCCGAATATGCGCTATTTTCGCGGGGTTTTAAATTTTTTTAGTTTCTTTGCATTTTGGAGCTTGATATGAAATTAAATTCTTACATCAAACTTTGTTTTCATTTTATAGAAAAGGTGAAGTGCTTTTGAAGATAAACTCTCTGCTGTTTTAGAATGAAAGAAACATTTATTTTGGGAATTTATATTTAAAGCAACAGTCAAATACCAAGTTGTGAATATAAAATCCAAAAATTTGAAAAAAAAACAAAGTAAATATGTAAACTGAAAGTTTTAATTAAAAAATATTTGGGAACAGGTATAAAATTCTAGCCGGGAAGAGATTTTTCTGCTTTGTTATGTGTAACTAAGTATCCAAACAACATTTTAATTGTCAAGAGATTTTTTAACACATTGTACAATTACAATAATAATACCTGGTTCTGAAATATTGTAAGTACGCTCTGCACATGAATAAGCATTAATTTTGCCTTTTTTCTGAAATCACAAATAGTCATAAAAAATTAAATGTTGAGACATTTTCAAAATAAAACGAAAATTCAATTTCATTGATTTTGTATATTTACATAGTATAGTGTCTTGACGCCCCTTAACTTTCTTTAATATATATAATATAAAAAAAATTTGTGGTTATTTATATACGAAAAGAAAATATAAACGATAAATACTGTAATATGCATTCATATTATACTAATAAACGTACAAAAATAAGTTTAAGTTTTATAAATTTAAATTATGTGTTGAATGCATGGGGAATATATGAATGGGCAAATGAATAAAAGGAAAAAAAATTATTTCATACTACAACTATAATTTTTAAAGTGGTTTTCCCAAAATAAAAACTTTATATTCATATAATAAAACTAATTATCCAAGATGTACGCATTTATATAGTATATACATATGTATGTATAAATATACGAATGATTAATATTAATGAAAAAGTCATTTTGTAAAGAAAACTTCGAAACCAAAACTTCTCAGTGTACAAAATCAAATTGCGTATTCTTAAAAAGTTATAAACATCCGCAACACACCTGCTCTGCTGAAAATTAGCAAGCTACCACAAAGCACACAGAGGTGACAGAAGGGGAAAACAATATAAGATTATTTTCCGACTCCCTCTATATGCACAGGCACCGATAAAGAAATTCAAAAAACATTTGCATTCTTTGTGGTTTTATTTTCTGTATTAACGTATTTTACACAAGCTGCTTTGTGTTTTTTTATTCTTCCCAACACGGAATGATTGATTTTTGCATTTCCCACAAACTAATAATCATATTGGAGCTAAAAACTTCCTATTCACAAAATGCAAAGCACACACAAACCACAATTTTTTCCAAAATTTTATTGCAATTTTATTTTTTTTTGTTATGTTTATTTTCTCTTCTTCGCAGCATTAAGTTTATATAGTTGTCTCTTTCTTCAGCACTTCAGCTGATTTGGACCATTTGCAAATGTAATTTTTTACATGTTTGTTAGTAGTTTGTGAAGCTACTAAATGAAATTTATGATTCTCACACATTGGTTATTGTAATTAGGTGTGCCCTTGTGTTTATTTATGAAAGAATTTGTGGTTTTTTTGGACCGTTTTCTAACAACGAAATACAAATGTGTTTTCAAGATGTTGTAAATGGCTTATATAGGGTCCGCCAGATAACTTTTTTTTTAAACAGGGCGCAAAACATCGAGTGTAGCTTCGCCTGTGTGGCACGTAGCGCCGTCCTGTTGAAACCAAATGTTGCAAATATCCCCTCTTCAATTATTGTGAACAAAAATTCGTTCAACATGGCCCGATAGCTGTAACGGCCACTCCTTGCTCATTTTCGAAGAAAAATGGCCCAATTATGCCTCTGGACCAAAATCCGCACCAAACTGTGACTCGTTTTGGGTGCGTCAGCTTTTCAAAGTATGCGTGCGGGTTTTCTGTGCACCAAATGCGACAATTTAGCTTGTTTACATACCCAACAAGATCAAAATGAGCTTCATCTGAAAAGATGATTTTTTTGGCAAAATCGGCATCTTCTGTAAGTCGATCGCTGGCAATATTTCCCAGCGTTGTTCAAGCGATACACAACCATATTCGTTAATTATCTGACAAATCAGACATGAGCTAAGTGTTACCATTCACGAAATAAGCAATAGTTGAAAAAAAAACGGTAGATGGCGGACCCTATATAAGCAATGTCAGTGAATAAATTACGAATACCATATTAAAGATAACAAAAAGTAAATCGTTGATATTTTGACAATAAAATGTAATATGCTAATTATTTTCTTCGACCTTAGAATTTGTAAATATTTGTTCTTTGTTTCAGACTCTAGGTCATACCAATTATTTAAATAAAACTCTTTTGATGTTTTATTAAATTTGTTGTATAAATTTAGTCAATTTATTTTTTTTATAAATTTTTTTCAATATTTCGAGCACCTTCGGTGCTCTTCTTCAGGAAAAAACTATAATAAAACAAAAATACAAAAAACAAACAATTGTTAATATTTTTGTAAATAAAAATGTTTTTTTAAACAATAACAAAAAACGTAAACATTAAAATAAAAGCACAAAGAATCTTACTTTAAAGAATGTTCAAAATATACTAAAATCTTCTTTTTTGTTTATATTTTGATATTAAACATATAAACACATAATATCAAAATATATATATATGTATATAATCCCTTCCTTCCTTCCTATAAGAAGCATAGGCCCTCTGGGTTCTTTCTGTAAGCAGCACATAATTATTAATATTTAATATCTGCAAAGTATGTTTTTAAATAATGCAAATATACATATACAAAAGTTAATCTAAATAAAAGCCAAGAATGTTCGAATACTTGATTGCGATTGAATATAGTACTATTCTTTATTTACATAATAATAAAATTTAGCTTACTTACTAAAAAGAAATTAAACGAAATTCTTTATAAAATGATTTAATGATAATGAAGACAAAGATTTGCATAATATTTCATATAAAGTATTTCAATTTGATTTGATAACACTTTACAAAAGGAAGAATTTAGATTTTGTAATAAAGCGAACAAAAGTCAAACATGCTAACATGATAATATCGAAATCAAAAAGTATCCAAATGGGTTTTCAAGAATGCAAATGTGAAATGGCGATATTTTTTATTAAATCTAACAATAAAATGTACAAAACTCTTGTTGAATATTATAAAAAAGTTACAATATTTTTCATTTGCACTTTTGCTAGACTATTTGCATTAAACACTAAGCTTTTCATGTGTTAACTTATATAAACAAATAATTACTTTTATCTTTTTAGTAGCTCGATCAGAAATATCTGGACCAAGTATTAGGTATCTAACGCCAGGCTCCACCTTGAGACTACAGTGTCACGTAGTACAAAATACTGAGAGTTCAGAATTTATATTTTGGTATCATGATAATCGAATGATTAATTATGACTTGGACCGAGGAATCAATGTGTCCACAGAACCAGGTAAATATATGTAATCTAATAAAAAATCCTATTTTATATAAAAAGTAGCGTTATTGTCCAGCTAATCTATATATCTGGTGCTTATTTTACCAATATGTGATCATCTGGGAACCAAGGCGGGTTTCCATCCCTGCACTACAACAGGTGATGTCAAAGTAGTCGGTGTTGATATCCGAGTGGCGCTGTTGCCGTCATGTCATTGACTTGATTATTTCTTGGAGATTTATTGTTATTGTAATTATTACACCTCTTGGGAATAGTTTTTAGTATAGTCACGATAAGAAGTTGCTCGGAACTTTGTCAAATCTAATTTTAATTTACGCCAATTTGAACTTAACAAATTTCAATAATTTTTACTTTTTTTTCATTAAATTTATTTATTTATTTTAGTTTACAATTCATTTGCCTATAAAACCTTGCAAAGCCATAATGGCTTGTTTGCAGGTAAGAAGGTTAATTAAAATAATATTATTAATAATCATTGCAAGTCCATGAATGTTTTCTTGATTAATTTCTATTAATTAATTTATGATGTCTGGTGGCATCATATTAAAAATTGTCGGTAACATAACGTTTAATGTGCTTTTGCCATAATTGTTTTTAAATTTCTGGACGTTGTATCTCCATCAGCTTTTCTTCTGTTGTTATAGTTGTGGTCTAT
Source organism: Gymnocheta viridis (assembly GCA_956483585.1). Classification (NCBI taxonomy): domain Eukaryota; kingdom Metazoa; phylum Arthropoda; class Insecta; order Diptera; family Tachinidae; genus Gymnocheta; species Gymnocheta viridis. The sequence continues at coordinate 27,452,180 of OY101443.1, forward strand.
CTTTTGTAGAAATCTGTTATCATTGTGGAATTCAATTGCCATTGTAGCGTAGTATATACTTTTAACGTTCAATAATTGTTCTTCAGTAGCTTTATTTTTGGTTGTTTTGTCTGGGTTGTTTCTCGAGTTGTTGCCTTGATAGTTGTTGAGATTGTTGTGGGTACTGTTGTTAATATTGTTGGGATTGTTAATGTTACTAGAATTGTTGGTGTTGCTGTCATTATGGTTGTTGTCACTAGTATTAATTGTGGTATTATTGTTGCTGGTATTGTTGTTGTACGCATTATTGCTAATGTTGCTGGTATTATTTGAGTTGTTATTGTTGCTGTATATCTCGTTGTTGTTATATTGTTATTTATGTTGTTGTTGTTGTGATCGTCGTTATTATTGTTGCTGTAATTAATGACGTTGTTATTGTTGCTGTTGTTATTGTTGGGGTTGCTGATATTTCTGTTGGTGTTTCGGTTAGAAAATGTGGTGGTTTTATATGCATGACCTTTGTCTTTGTAGCGTTTATCACAAGTCCGTGATCGTGGCACAATCTATTTGCCATGTCCAGTTGGTGTTGTAGTATCTGTTTAGCATTGTTGATGTTTTGGTGAACTACAACAATTGCAGTATCATCCGCATATGCGAAAGTTTTGCTCCTATATAAAATGTTCATTAATTCGTTTGAGTAATAGATATATAGTATTGGCCCCAATTTTGAACCCTGTGGAACATCATAGTTAACTATTATTTCATTACTAAATTTGTTTGAAATTTTAACAGAGAACGTTCTTAAAGTTAGGTAGCTTCTAAACCATTCTAAGCAATTCCCTCTAATACCGTTTTTTTCAATCATTTTTAGAAGTTTAGTAAGGCTAAGAGTGTCAAATGCTTTACTAAAATCTATGTACAACGTAAGACAGTGATGGTTTTTGCTTAACTGTTGATTTATAAAATTTGCAAAATTACCAAGGAGTTTGTTTATATTTTTCCCCTTTTAAGGCCCGAATTGGTTTTTGCTAATGATTTTGTTGTTTATAATAAATTTTGTAAGCCTTTTACATACTATCTATTCCATAATTTTTTCAATAACTGGCAAGATAGCAATTGGTCTATAATTATTGGTTTCGCATCTTGTTCCGATTTTATAAATTGGTCGTATTATTGACACTTTCAATATATCTGGAATCATTGCACTTTCCATTATTAGATTTATAAGTTTTGTTATAATAGGGGTCATTACATTCGCATTTTTTTAAAGTCTTTTGGTCTTATTTCGTCAAATCCAGCGCTTTTATTTATATTAAGTGTATTAAGAATGTTAAAAATTTCCACTTCGTCTGTATTGTCTAGATATATGGAGTTCTGTAGCACATGTGCATTACTCTTAACTGTTTTGATCTCACAATTGTGTATTATTCGGTTAACATTTTCGTTAAAGTTTATAGCAAAGTTGTTGCATATGTCCGTTATATTAATGTTTTTGAAATTCTTTAATATTATGTCATCGACATTATTTGACTTCTTACCAATAATTTCATTTCTTAGTTTCCACGTTAATCGTATGTTACTTCTATTTTCAAAGAATTTATTTTTATAATAATTATTTTTAGCATTGTTTAGGTTGTTGTTTACTATATTTCTGTACTTTTAATATTCATTTTCGTATGATTTATTGTTTCGGCATACATACCATTTTTTATAAAATTTATCCCTATTTTCACAGCACTCTATTAAATATTCACTCATCCAAGGGTTCGTTATTCTGTTGTTGTGTTGTTGATTACAGAGTTTTTATAGATATTTTTAAATTTATTATATATTGCATTAAACATATCATTTGCATATGTTACATTTTCTAATTCTTGCCATTGGGTTGTACGTATCTGATTATTTACCTTTTGCTTGCATACTCTTTTGTTTTGTGTACCTTATATAATATTTGGTAATAATTCATTTTCTAAGAGCCAACAAACAAGTGTATAGTGAGCAGAAATATTGGTTTTTATTACTGATGCAAATGCGCTTGTGTTAATATTTCTACTTCTGACGAAGAGATGGTCAATACTAGTACACGTGTTCCTATTTATATCTTCTCTTGTACTCTCTTTTATTAGGCATTGCAATCCGTTTGACAATAGCGTATCAATATAGTGGTTTGTTATGAAGTTTTTTTTAATGAGATCAATGTTGTTTAAGTGTTAAGCATTTCATCTATTTCTTCAATGAATTTGTATTTATTAAGAGAAGGTGGTCGATAGATTGCAAATAACGAGAAGGTACCATTTGTTGTTTGTATTTTTATGTCAATTGATTCAAATGACGTGTAGTTCGTTGATATTTTGTCATATATTAAATTTTCCTTCACATATATAACAATTCCTCCTCCCTTGCCATTTCTATTTACGATAGTCGAATTAAAACCTCTTATTTCGTAGAATTGGGCTTCATCATCGGTAATGTTTGTCTCAACAAGTATAATTATTTTTATTTGTTGTAAAATATCATTAATAGAAGCTAGGAAGGGTGTAAAGTTTGTACGAAGAGATCGAATGTTTAAATAAATGAGTGATAGAGGACAACTTAGATAGGCTTTTCTAATTTCATTAAAATTGTCTAATTTTTGGGTGATTATATTATTTATATTTATTTATTTATTTATTTATTTGAAATATATAGCTCTTATATAGTTATAATTGTATTGGACTAAAGTGATTGATGTGTTTTTTATGCAATTAAATCAATATCACAAGCATTTTGTATTAAAATAGTAGCAGAGTTTTCAGATTTTTTGGCAACAATATGTCCATTGCGATATCATACAAATTTCCAACCCGCTTCTTTAGCTTTATTTTTAGCTAACCATAGTAGATGTGGATTATGTGCCGTGAGTTGGTCAATAATGTAAATAAAATCAGCATTTGCTTGATTTGGGTTATTTAAAATCTCTCCTTTGACTCTTCTGATTTTTTTCATTACTTATCTTTTTTTTAATTATGGAACAGAACTCAACAATAATTTTGTCGTCTTTTTGCTTTAATCGATACGCGTTACTGATGTCAGATTCTTTTACATCAAAATTAACAGTGGCAGCAAGGGTTTTCATAACGTCATTAGCACTTAGTTGTTTGTTTTGTACGTTTTTTATTTCAATATTTCTATTTAATAATTGTTGTTCCAATATGCTGTCTTTGTTTTCCATTTTTTTATACAAACATCTTTTTCTAAATTTAGTGATTTCAGTTCATTGATCTGAGTTGCTAAATTTGCCATGGTCTCTGTAAGTTTCGTAAGAGCATTTGACATGTCTTCTCTTAATAGGTTGTTTGATGCAGTGATAGTTGTAGTTAGTTGATCAATACTCCCTTTAATACTCTTCATGCCCGAATTCAGCTCTGTTACATCGTTTTGTAGCGAACAAACATTTGTATTTACTGAGTTTAATGATAGTGAGTCTTTTTTTTTTTTGCATTGAGTGTACCATCGGCATCATAATCCTCATCTCTCTGCTGTTTATTTTGTGGTTGTCCTTCAAGTACAATTTCTTTGTTAATGTTTGGTGATTTATTTCCTTCCCTGCAGTTGCGACATTTCAATGCTTTCTTTTTCACTATGTTCATAGAGGAGTATGTTGAGAGAAGTGGTACTTACCACCACATTGATAACATTTAACATGCTCCCCTGGAAGAGGCAGAGGCTTTTTGCAGTGAGTGCGAAGAGTTCCGATGACGGTTAAGTAGTTTTTATTGTTCATATTAAGAGTTTTTGTCAAATTTAAAAATAAAATTATTTTAGTAATAGGAACGGATTTTTTTTTTATTTTGCTGAAAATCTTCGATTTTTGTATTAATTTAATATCCAAACACAGATTTATGTAGCTTTCTTTTTATAGATATTTATTTAAATTGTTTTTGATTTTTTAATATGTATTTTCACAACGTTTAACGATTTTTAATAGCACACAGAGTAACACGTCTACTTGCGATGACTGAAAGAATCACTGTCTTTAAATCAATTAGCAAAATCAGAGCTATTACAAATTACAAGTTATAATTATCCAACTTATGCTAAATTCCATTTCACAAAACTTATAACAACACTTGTAAACTTAGTGCACTTCCTGATTCGCTTCTGACATGGTTGGGAGGGCAACATAGGGCGTAACATCTGCTGCAAAGAATAGTAGAAAAATGGTAGCATTAAGGGGGAATAGATTATCTGGTAGATTATTAGTTTTGGGTTTTTTTTCAGGTTTATGACCACCGAACTCAGTGGGAGTGTGGGACCTTCTGAGATGAGTTTACCGGTAATAAGAGCTAGGAGGAAACCTCATTGGTCACTACGGTTATATCGAATTAGTAAATTTGGCTTGAGTATTGACTGTTAAGACTATCGATCATGTTCGACACTCAAGCCGTCATTCAAGATAAAAGTAAGACACATAAACATGAAAAATAAGAAAATTGAATGCGCATTACTGCTAAAAAAAACTTTTTATAATGAAATATTTTAATTTTATCTTATTATCCAACAACTTTTTGTATTTTTTTGTCTTCACATCTCATATAAGCTTGTATTTCATAAAAGAAAGAAATAAATTGCTTGAAAAAGTAATTTTACGCTTCCTAGTTTTGTAGTTTATGTTACAAAAATATCTCTTGACTGATACTTTTTGGTACACACTACCAGTCAGAAACCAATATGGCCGCTTACTGCCACTCAACCGCAAAAATGTCTGTGGTTGACTGTTGACTGACGAAATTTGGGTTCACACTGTCGATCAAGCCGATATTTCAGCAAAACTGACACTCATGTTCGATGGTGTGTACCCCACTTAAGTGTTTGAAGACTACTCCTGCCACCTAGCTGTTGTCTGTTTGTGTTGGGGTGCTGCTGTTTTTATAAGTATTGCGTAAGTATGTTTGTTTGAAGATGTGTGTTTGCTGGACTGTGTGCCTTAACTACCATAACCCCGCTGACCAGTTCTTGCATACAAACCAGCTGCTCATGCCGTAACCCAAAAACCACTATGCCCGTACAAAATCCTGGTCGTGACATATCCCAGCTACATACAAAACCCTGCTCGTGAAGTATCCCAGCTACATACAAAATCCTTCTCCTGACATATTCCAGCTATGTAGTATGTTTCTGTATGTCCGGGAACAAGTTTTAAGTACAAAAGTCTGCTCATGCCTCATATATTTTATGAGCATTTATTTATAATATGAGTTTTCCGTGTATGTCAGGGAAGAGGTTTTCAGTACAAAAGTCTGCTCATGCCTGGCTTGGAAACGTGATCGTTAAAAATATGTTTCTTGCTTCATATATTTTATGAGAATTTATTTATAATATGAGTTTTCCAGCCCTGGATGGGAATTTGATATGTGGTAGTGAAATTCAAACACATTTTTTTTTAATTGATAAGAACACCTTTTTTTAAAGAGCATTAAATATATTCTTATCAATTTTTTATAATGGTTCATATTAAAACGATATTCGACTATGCCGAATAAACACATTTAAATTTTTAGTAAAAAATGTATAGTTTATTTATATAATTCTTATTCAAAATTTTATTTTCCAATTAAATCTTAAGCAAACAAATATGTGTATTATGTATTATTAAACTTTATAAAAGATAAAATTTTTCATTTAGATAAACTATCGAAATTTATTATTTTTCTTGTTTCTGCTTGCAATTCGAAATTTTTCCTTTTATAATTCAGCGACAGGTATCAGGTCCACATCTAGTAGTTTCTTTAGACCAAACACAATTCTCATAATGTTCACCAAATTTATTTTTATTTATTTTAATAACATTATCATTACATTTTAAAAAATTCCTAGTACATCTCACACTATAGTCCATATATTTATCCCTATCTGTAAATCTAATTTTATTTATATGACTATCTATAATCGTAGTCAATCTAGACCTAGCTATTTCCTGTTCCTCCCTATCCTGTATAGTCTGAATAAAATCTTCTCCATCCGTTATTAATTTCATAATAGATAAGATACAGAAGTTGGATAAATTTAATGTAGTTTATCAGATACCATGTAGTGGAAATACAAATGAGATATGTAATAAAGTATATGTAGGTACAACAAAAAATAAATTGAAGACTGAATAGCTGGTCACAAATCAGATCAGAAATATAGGAGTATTAATTCACAAAAGACCGCGTTATCTTCTCATTGCTTCAATTCAGATCATTATCCAAACTTTAATAATATTTCAATTTTAAATACAGAAACTAATTATAAGCGTAGATATTTGCTAGAAATGTTACGGATTATAAATGTTCCAACAGATCAGAGGATGAATTTTAGGGCAGATACGGCAAATGTTGCGCAGAGTTATAGATATTTATTATATAAAAACGGAAACAGGAAATACAGAATACTATATCCGTTTTTTGTTTGTTTTTGTTTTTTTTTAAATTTTTCATTTCTAATTTTGTCAATATTTGTTTTTTTCAAATGTAAAATTTTAAAATAATGTAAATCAAAATGAACAAATATTTTAATTTTCTAAAGAAGCCAATCAAAGATATTGGCGAAATATCGATATTTTTTTAAAAAATTAAAAAATAAATAATACACATTTTTTATATAAATTGACCTAAAGCTTGGAAAAATCTTTTATAACTTTTATATTTGTTAAATCACAGTGTTGAAATGTATTATTATTATTGTTACGAATATAGTGTAGTATTTTGTACCGTCCGCACGTGTCCCTTTCGTTGTCCGCGTTTATTGTGTCCACTATCCCTATTTAAGTTTTTTAAAAATAAATGTTTCGTCCGCGGCAAATGTGCTACATACATACATATATATATATATATGTTTAAAATCAAGAAATGATATAAAAACAAAAAACTTAAAATTTAAAAATATTGCCAATAAACTTAGCAATTAACAAAAAAAAACAGAATCCAAAAAAACTCATAAAATAATTTAACAATTACCACATACATGTGTTGGCACAACGGGTCGTTCTTTTTATACAATGACCAGATCAGGCCTTTTATGGCTCTTTTTTAGCATTGTTATTGTGCTTCCCATGTGACAAATTTCAAATTAGTTTATTTTACTGGTGCATTGTGTTAATTGTTGTTAGACTGTTCAGTAACGAAGGTATAACACTAGTCACTGGGCAGGTATAATAGCAACAATTAATTACACTGTTATCAGTAAAATAATACAAAACACGCTCGATTTTAATAGCCATTGTTATGACAGGGCGATTCAAAATTGACTTCTGCAACATACGTGGGCTGAGGGCGTATTTCTTCTCTGCCTATGCTCACGTTTGTGTCAATCGGCCGGACACCTTAGCATTATGTGAGACCTAGGTATCTGAGGATGCTGATCCACAGGATTTTCATTTACCAGGGTATCACCTCCTATCACTTTTTAACCTTCACAGGGGTCTTGCACTTTACATACGAAATGAAGTTGTGTACCAGTGCTTCTGGGTTAAATTCAAAATCAGGTCACATTCATTGCATTTCGGGTTTCTATATAGAAGCCCTAATGCGGGAAGGGATAAAACTGTTCTGGCTTCGATGCCCTTTCCGACTCCATATCGAAGATCCTGGAGAGTTGTCCGGACAGTGAAATTGTTGTTGCTGGTGATTTCAATGTTCACAACTCATCTTGGCTCCACCATTCGAGCCACACAACCCCAGAAGGGTAGTATATTGAGTTATTTGCAGCGCACAACATATTTCGTGCGTTGAAGGGCACCAACAAAATACTCTTGACCTGTTTCTAACTTCACACCCTCAAAAGTATGAAGTGAGGGTAAATGCACCTCTCGATAACTCGGACCATTGCACCATTTCCGCCTCCTTTTGGTCTTCAGAATTTCACAACGTTTCTCAAACAGCTACGAAACGTACAAAATACATATACGAAAAGGCTCGTTGGGCTGAGCTCAACGCATTCTTTAGGCATTTTAATTGGAAGCTTTGTTTCTTAGACAATAATGTCAATGCCATGAAGCAAATTTTTGAAGGCGTTATTTTGCAAGGAATGAAAGCTTTTATTCCACCTAAGCAAATATCCATTAAACCTAGAGCGAAATCGTGTTTTAATCTGACGTGCAAAAATGCAGTCAAATCCAGAGAGGAAGCATTCAGTATATGGCGTAGTAACAACAATGCCGATACTGATTCGCTACGCAAGAGGGCGAGATCTTTATGTGCCAAAGTATTAAGGCTCGAAAAAGCTTTTTACGAACAGCGCCTTCGTGCTAAAGTTCTTAATGCCCCTCGGGGTAGTAAGAGCTTTTGGTCATTCGTTAAAAGAGTAAAGGATAATGCTAGTTCCTCAATTTCAGCTCTTTTAAAGGATGATCAAGTATTCACTAACCCGGTTGATAAAGCTAACCTTTTGGCTGAATTATTTGCAAGTAATTCCCGCTTGCCGGAAACCACTCAACCACCGCCCGCGCTTGAAAGAGTATCTGTAACTATGCCAAGAATATTCTTTCGAGCCCGTGCAGTTAAAAAGGTTCTAGCAGATCTCAACATAAATAAGTCTCCTGGGCTGGATGGTATTCCAGCACTGGTCTTGAAGCAGTGCTCTTCGACGCTAGCGCGTCCGTTATCTATCCTTTTCAGTACATTGTACCATGCTGGTGAATTCCCAATGTGTTGGAAGGTTGCTAATGTAACGCCAAACCCCAAAAAAGCAGAGGCTAATAACCCTGAAAATTACCGCCCAATTGCAATTTGCTCTGCACTTTCTAGAGTTATGGAAAGTATGGTAAACTTCCATATTGTGAGATATTTAGAGTCCAACAGCTTACTTAGCGGTCGCCAGTATGGATTTAGTAGGGGTCGCTCTACGGGAGACCTACTGGCATTCCTCTCGGAAAGATGGTGTCATTCTATTCACCATTTTAAGGAGAGTAAGGTGGTGGCTCTAGATATTTCTAAGGCGTTTGATAGAGTTTGGCATGGTGTACTTCTGTCAAAACTTATTGCTTTTGGTGTCGGTAATGTCTTCTCTAGATTTATATAAAACTTTATAAAAAAAGAGATCGCACTATACGAGTTATTATAGATGGGATCTCATCAAACGAGTTCAACGAGTTTGATCGGTTTGAAAATAACAAAACTAGGTCCAATAATTAATGAGATATAGCCAAAAGACTTTTTTGTAATATTTCCTATTCTGTTGTTTTTTATGGCCCTAACTGTCCTACGGTAAATTTTATGAAGCAGATCACTTGTATGGAGTTCTACGAAAGTTTAGACTGAAAATAATTGAAGTCGGTCCATTAACAACTAAAATATAAGCAAAAAAATGGCATTCGAAATAATTTTAGTTTTAAAATTTTTTTGAAAAAGTTGCGTAGTCACAACCGCTTCTTGTACACCACAGAGCAGTTGTATTTTTCATAGTAGTTTTCGCGTTTAAGAACATAATATATCTTATTTATTATAACCCTTGTCCTGTGTAAAAAAAAATTACGTATAAGGTGTAAGTGGGTCAAATTTGCCCAATAGTATTTTATTATAAAAAACATTAAATTACACAGTATTACAAAATTGAATGAAGTAGAAAAAACTGGGACCGGATATTATTTTTCTTGTAGGGCTTGTCGAGTAAAACTAGATTCCAATAGTGAAATATGCCGGACACCTCCAAAATCCGGATTTACGGTTAAAAACCCGGTTTTTGTACCTTTGCGCACTTATAAGCCTGTAATTTTGTTGATAATGATCTGATTTTCAATTTCTTACTAGATTTGGAAAGAAGAAACTGAGATCTTTCGAATGACATATAATTTATCACATCCCAGGTTTTTTTTTTGTCACACTGTTAATGGATTAATAAAATTTGTATAAAATGTTTAAAAGTTTATTTTCATGTAAAGTTAAATAACTCATTCAATAACTTATCTATTTTTAAACCCAAATATGCGTTGTAATCGTAAATAAACGTACTTTTTAAATAAATTCAACAGTATTATAGTTTCTTAATAAAATAATGTATAAAAACGTCACCAAAGTTTAAAAATTTTTGAAAAATCTACAAAATTATATAAAAAATCGAAAGATTTTAGATTCTTCTTTCCAAATCTAGTAAGAAATTGAAAATCAGATCATTATCAACAAAATTACAGGCTTATAAGTGCGCAAAGGTACAAAAACCGGTTTTTTAACCGTAAATCCGGATTTTGGGGGTGTCCCGGAAATTTAAAATACAGAATCCTGATCTACTCGACAGCAGCTACTAGAAAAATAATATCACGTCCCAGGTTTTTTTTTTGTCACACTGTGTTATGTATCATTTTTACAGTTTTCACATGAAAATATTACATTTGAATGGCTTTTACAAATAAAATTATTGCAGTTAGTACATTTATTTGAATATTTTGTACTGGATGAACGTTGGGGGCATATATAACATCGGCCCCTCTTTGGAGCGCTCTTCTTAACCACTTTATCTTTTTTCTGCAAACTTCGTACAGTTGACTTGGCAAAACTGCTTCTCGGCATTATGGAACGACGTGATATTTCGTCATGGACAAGGGCATTACCTAATTCTTCTGAAAAAAAGACGACGTCGAAAGTGTTTTTGTTTGTTCCATTCAGCGTCAATGGCAGTATAGATAACAAAAGCGTTATTTGCGCAAATGTCCAACATGTTGTAAAATAAGGATTGTGGCCACCTATTTGATCGACGCTTGCAAGTATAGTTTCAGACTAATTGATCAAGTATAGTTTCGGACTTCGTTCTGTTGTAAAAATGGATTATTTCGGGTTTTTTGGTACCAGAAACAATTTCATCGCTATGATGTAATGTACTTAATAAAATGACAGAACGATTCTTTTTTGGCACATATGACACAATTGTAGTTTTGTTGGTTACATCAAAAAGGAATTGCGAGTAATGTTGTGGTTTTCCTTTTAGGTCGGTGAACTTAGGTGGAAGGAAGGTTTTGTTTTTTCGAACGGTACCAACGACTGTTAGTTTTTTTTTTGTAAAAGTTCAATTCCAAGTTCATGGGAAGTAAAAAAATTATCACAGGTGACGTTTCTGTCTTTCAAATCCTTTACCAAGTCCTTGATTTTTTTCTGGCTGGCAATTTCTGTCTTTACCTGTATACACCTGCATTGACCATGCATAATTTGTGTCCGAATCGCATAGAGCCCAAATTTTTAACCCGTATTTGCCGGGTTTGGACGGTATAAATTGTTTGAAGGGACATCTTCCTCGAAATGTAACTAATTGCTCATCAATTGTTACGCATGGACCAGGATTATACAGTTTCCGTAAATTATATTCCCAACGGTCCCAAAGGTTTCTTATTGGAGCAAGCTTATCACGAGCACGTCTTTCAATTCTATCGATTTTTTCATCAAATAGGATTACTCTTGTTATGTTTTGAAATCTGTAAAGAGGCATAGTTGCTTTGAATATAGGTCTTCCGTTTCTATCATTCCATAAATTTTCCAAAGCTTCACCATGCGAACGATAAACACCAGCCAACAAAAGAATACCAAAATACGCCTTCATTGATATCTCGTCAACTGGCTTCCAGTTTTCGCCATATACAGAAACTCCTAAATTTCAAAAATATATATGAAGCGCCTAAATTCTAAAAAAACATATTACAATGTAAGTTTATAATTTACCTTCTAAATTGGTCATATCTATGATAATTTTAACGATTTCCCTGGTCATAAGCAAATCGAAAGATGATTCTATAGAAGTCATTCTCGTAATTGCGTAGAGTGGGTCCAGGTTTAGTATCCATAATGTTTTCAGCTGCACGTCTTCCAGCATTATCTAAATTTGGAATCGGGGCTGTCCAAACGTATTTTTTGTCTTTAGAGATAAAGTTCATTATCATTGGTTTCATCACTATCACTTTCACTCAAATCTGATTCACTTTGGTTATATACGGAATTAATATCTGTTATCACACTATCATCTTCATCTGACGACAGATCGTTAGCTATTTCATCATCTTCTGATTCACATAAGAAATCATGACTTTCATTTTCGTTCAATCGCGACATTTTTTAAAACAACCGCACGCTTTGAAATTGTATTCAGAATAAAAAATATTCATATTAAAGTTAAAATTCTTATTTCTAAAATAACGGTAGTTTTTATGTACAAGTAGATACACACTGTAAGCTTTACTTAATTTTAAATGATCTTTATTGCTCAAGAGTCAAAAATATAATAATCCATTACATTTGAAAAAGACGCTTAGAAACTAAAATGACTTAACGATTAGCATTTATATATCACTGTATTGGTACATTAAGTATGCCATTCCAATGTTAATAACCAACATGAAGGAAAAGGACAAACACACAAAGCATTCACTTCATGTTCCTACACAAATAAAGAAACCAACGAATGGCGTACTCAAGCACCAATACCTTTACAATAGTTCTAAATAATATACATGTAATACGTTCTACTTCATGATTCCACTAACAGGGAAATCACCAAACTACACAATGGAAACGCGTGTTACGGCAGAAAACAAACATTAAGGCGGTTCACTGACCACGCAATCTCTGACTACTACCTACCCTACAACTCGGCCATCCTGACCATGAAATCACCTGATTTCCCTCCTACCATCTAGGGCCGATCGTCCACCAACCCTTGGTCGCATATTGGAAACAGCCCAAACGCCCCTGTAAGGTGTGCGTGACTGCTGGAATCCCTCAACATCCTCAAGCAAATACCGGTCATTCCTCAAAACCCTTGATACCCGGTAAGGACCCTTAAACTTCGGAATTTATTTCCTGGATACCCCAGCCGTCGAGTCGAAATTCTTCAGCATCACGTAGTCGCCGTCCCTATATAATACAAGAGGTTTTCTACGTCCATCCACATATCTCCCATTATAATCCTGTAACCTCATCTGTCTCTTGGCTGCCTCAAACGTTATTACGCCTAAATCCTGTTCGTTCACGCCACTAACCTCCTCCAGGCATTCCCTTAATACATCGCTGGTAGTACCACGTTAGCCGACACCAAATAACATTACGCTAGGGTGCTGGCCAATAGACTTCTGCACGGTGTTGTTCAACGTGTACTAAACCTTCCCAAGCACCTTGTCCCAAGAAACCCCCCTTTCCGGATCCACCAGTTTTGCCAGCATGGGACCAATTGATCTGTTAACCCTTTCCACCTGCCCGTTTGCCTGTGGTGAGCCAGTGGCCACCAAAATGTGCTTAACATTGTTACCCGTCAAAAAATTCCTAAAATCACCGGAAGTGAAACATGTCCCGCGGTCACTAATAATACACCTAGGTCGGCTGTAAGCCCTAAAGTAATCCGTCAATGCCGATATGGCCTCCCTTGTACTAGTTGTGCGTGCTGGATACAGTCTCACAAATTTAGAACATGCATCTATTATCACTAATATGTGTTTCATCGTCCTACCGTTGTTCACTGGTCCAAAGTGATCAATATGAATAGTATCAAAAGGGATCTCCGGTTTAGGTATATTATGCAAAAATCCTTCACTCTTTTCACTCTTCGAGGAATAAGCTATGCAGTCAATACAATTCTCCACATGCCTACCAGCTTTCGCCCTAACCTTAGGAAACCAATAACTCTTAAGAATGAGGTCAGACATCTTATCCACCCCCACGTGCCCCATGTCATTGTGATATTTATACAAAATGTGCTCCTCCATCTCCTCAGGAACATAGAATAGTAAACTCCCATCACTACCCTTTCGATACAACACCCCGTTCCGCATCTCATACGAATAATGCTCCGATTTCTGCAGACTTTGCTTCAAATCCATTAGCCTCTGATCCCTATTCTGGCAGCTAATTAGATTCTCCTCAAAGGTATTCGACTCAACCACCAGCACATTAGTACATCTGCTAAGGGCATCAACATGCTGCATCCGGCTGCTAGCCCGATGCTCCAATTCGTATTCGAAATTTTGAAGCTCCAAAGCCCACCTTGCAATCCTCGGATTTATGTCCTTCTTGTTCAGCGTCAAAGTCAAAGAGCTGCAATCCGTTAAAATTTTAAATCTCCTGCCGTGAAGGTAAATCCTAAAACGCTTCAGCGCGTAAACTATCGCCAAAGTCTCAAGTTCAAAGCTATGATACCTTGACTCCGTATCCGTAGTCCTCTTTGAGAAGTAAAATATTGGGTGAAATTTATTGTCATATTTTTCTGCAATAAAACAGCACCGAAACCAATGGAGCTCGCATCACAGTGGAGCTCAGTCTCATCCCTGGGATCATAAAGCGCAAGCACCGGCGATTCCATAAGCTTGCTCTTAAGCAATTCAAAAGATCTTAGCTCAGCATCCCCAAAAACAAACTTATTGTCCCTTTTAGTCAAATCGTACAAAGGTTTCGCCAACATCGAAAAATCTTTAACAAATCTTCTGAAATAGGAACAGAGTCCAAGAAAACTCTGCACCGAGTGCGCCCTATCCGGTACCGGAAAGTCTCTTGCCCTCAGCCCACTATCGTCAGCCCTTATACCATCCCCATCTATGGTGTAACCTAAATACTTAATAGAAGTCTGAAAAAATTCACACTTATCAATCCTGAGTTCCAAGTTATTATGACACAATCGAATGAAAATTTCCCTAAGAATATCAAAATGCGCCTCTATACTATTTGTTGCAATCATAATATCATCCAAGTATATAATCAGCTTGTCATCCCTAACAATGTCCGCAAAAATTTTATCCACAAACCTCTGAAAAACAGACGGCGCATTCTTCAGGCCAAAAGGCATTCGCAAAAATTCAAATTGTCCAACAGGTGTAACAAACGATGTAAATTTCACAGAATCAGGATGAACAAATACATGAAAAAACCCATTTTTCAAATCCAATTTAGTAAAGAACTTCTTCCCCGAAAGCCTGTCCAGCAGATCATCTATCAATGGAATCGGTAAGTTGTCTTTCAATGTCACCTTATTTAATGTCCTATAATCTACACACATACGCAAGTCTCCTGTCTTTTTTCTAACTAAAACGACAGGTGAAGCATATTCAGACTCGCTCGGCCTTATGTACCCCTTCTCTAACTACTCATCCAACAGTCTCACCAACTCATCCTTCTCTGAATATGATAACCTCCTAGGTCTACAATTAAAGCAGCGATCATCACTCAAATTCAACTTAATCTCACCATAAACATTTAGCCTAGATGGGCGTTCAGGTTTCAGATAGTAATCACCATACATACAATTAAGTCTTGATGCATCATCGTATCCAATACCCTTTCCAATAATTAAATTAAAATCATCCGAAACCCCAACATCAATTGACAAAATCGCCCTCCCAAAGTCCTCCCTACAACCCAGATCGCCCCCTTGAACACAATCCTTATCCCTTTTCCTATCACGTGACACCAGCATAAAGCCAGCCTTAGTCAAAAAATCCCTTCCAGGACGCACTCGTATGACGATGTCTCGTCAGAAACGACAAGCATATCCAAATCCACAACCCTACCATTAACCTCAACAAAACACTTCAATCTACCACAAATATCCAATTCAGACCCGTTTATTCTAAAAAAAATATCGTTATTACAGCGCAAAATGTTATTCAATTCCATATGTCTCAAAATGTTTGTCTTCTTCACAAAACTGACCGCGCTCCCGGAATCCATTAAGCATTCTAAATAGAATCTAAATTTGAAATCTATACTTAAAGAGAACTTATAATACCTTACATATTCATTATTTTCCAGAATTTGTATACTTGTCTTCTTTTCCGGGCAATTAGAAACCCGATGTTCCATGCTTCCGCATCCGTAGCATGCTCCCATCTGCCTTTTTGGTTTTTGGGAATCCGCAGCAAAATGTCCAAACGAATTGTAATTGAAACACCGAAATGAGTTGGCTTTTTCCGGATTTAACTGCTCACTTTTCACTTGTACACGACCACTTTTTTCAGCTCGATTTTTGAAAATGCTTGAAGGAGTCTTGTTTTGCTGGTGTAACATTGAAGACTCGCTTGTACACGAAGCTGAGTGTCGGGAATACCTCTCTCTCCTCTTCGACGCCAAGTTTTTTCGACAAAAGTATTTTTTCATTATAATACTCATAAAATGTTTCACCGTATTTCCATTTGCGGGCTTCAAAATTTCTTTTCATCATTAATTTGTTTTCCTTTTTTGAAAAAACTTCCTCCAACTCGCCCAGGATATCTTCAGTTGTAGCCTCCAAAAAATCAGACCTTGAATGAAGCCACACTTGGGCCTTGCCTTTTAGTTTGCACATTATTAACATTCTCCTTGTGCTTTCATCAACGTTGTATACATTACTAATATTTTGAAGTTGGCTAACCCACAATTCAGGAAACTTCTCACCCGCGTATTCAGGGATCATGTCTCGAAGGACGTTGAACTGTATCTTCATTTGGTTTGAGCTCTGTAGTAAATCAGCCTGTTGTTTTTGATTATCGTGCTCCTCACTTCTAACTACGGACACATCTCGTCTCCTTTCAGTTTCAGCAATCATCTTCATAATATCATTTTCCTTTCTTAGCAATTCTTTTTCTCGTTGTATTAACTCCAACTCCTTTCTTCGCACATTAACGAAATCATGGCCAATGCTGTTTTCTGTAAGTTGTTGTTGTTTTTTTAAACGATCTTTTGACTGTACTTTTTGGCTCTCATCTACTTGACTACTGCTCCCTTTTTGCAGTACAGGGCCACAAGCTAGCTGACACTCATTTTCATCACTATCATTTTCACTTTCCATATTACCATTTTCACCAACATTGTCTACCATTATCAAATCAGACTGCTCCATGCCCTTCGGGCATTCACCCCTCTTCTCAGCAGGCACCTCACTCAACCGAACAATTAACGAACTTTTCGTTCCATTTGAAGCCAGCCAAGATGTTGCAACCACCGACGCAACTGCGCTGAAGTGTATTCACTTGCAGAAATACAATTATTCTCCATTTTTTGCTTCCTTTTATTTTTAAATTAAATTATCAATTGACTTTCCTTTGTATATTAATGTCAAGTCTCTTGCTCTATTTAAAAAAATTTCTCTGGATTCACTAATCCCACTTCTGAAATTGTAAGCTTTATTTAATTTTAAATGATCTTTATTGCTCAAGAGTCAAAAATATAATAATCCATTACATTTGAAAAAGACGCTTAGAAACTAAAATGACAACGATTAGCATTTATATATCACTGTATTGGTACATACATAACCAACATGAAGGAAAAGGACAAACACACAAAGCATTCACTTCATGATCCTACACAAATGAAGAAACCAACGAATGGCGTACTCAAGCACCAATACCTTTACAATAGTTCTAAATAATATACATGTAATACATTCTACTTCATGACTCCACTAACAGGGAAATCACCAAACTACACAATGGAAACGCGTGTTACGGCAGAAAACAAACATTAAGGCTGTTCACTGACCAAAAAAAAAACTATCATGCAATTTGTATTGGGCAATTTTTACCCACTTACACCTTATACGCAACTTTTTTTATTGGGACACTCTGTTAGGAGATAGGATTATTTTTGATTTTGCATTCTATATATTTTCTCCAATGATTAAAAGTCACGAAGTTTCAGAACAATATATTAATAACTTTTCAAAATAAAGCAAAATAAAACTAGTTTTTTTGGTTTTGACCCACTTACATCGGATAAGGGATAAAATACTAAAACTTCAAATTCTTAATGGAAATTGGTGTGGTTGTTGTAAATTGGCCCTTTTTGTCACACATATATTACACACACGCTAAAATGCGTTCATGGGCACATGTACACATTGTGTGTATGCATGTGTAAACTAAACAGTCTTAAAGTAAAGATTTGTAGTTTTTTTGTTTGTTTCTTTAACCATTTTTTGTACGTTTATTAGTATAATATTATGCATGCGTATTACAGTATTTTTTCTGGCTTATATTTTCTTTTCGTATATAAATAACCATAATTATTTTTTATATTATTTATCTATATATATAAAAATAAGTTGCATTGTGTTTGTAATTGATGTTCTCTGGAATGCGTGAACCGATTTTGTTTCTGCAAAGTTCGTATGAAAGGTGACGTCAATACCAAGGTTTTAGTGTATAAACGGTCTCTGTATGTGTATGTGTTCACGAGTTATAGCCATTTTAGTGGGAGTGCCACCTCCCATTCAAAGTAAATATTGATTTTTGTATATCTTTGGAACGGTAAAAGTGGAAGGTTCTGAATTTGGTTTAAATAACTTCGTAGTCAATGCACATTATCAGTCGATATATGGGCGGAATTGGATAAGTGGGAGTGGCACCATCCATACAAAGTAAATATTGATTTTTTTTATATCTTTTAACGGTAATAGTTGAAGTTTCTAAAATTAATCTAAATAACTTTGTAGTCAATACATATCATTGGTCGAAATAAGCTCGAAATTGAATAAGTGGGTGTGGCACCTCCCATACATATTAAATATTGATTTTCGTATATCTAGAGAACGGTAATTGTGAAAGTTTCTAAATTTGGTCCAAACAACTATGTGCTCAATACAAATTATCAGTCAAAATGTGGGCGGAATGCCATAATTGGATATGGCATCTTCCATACTTAGTAAATATTGATTACTGCATATCTTGAGAACGGTAAAAGCGATAGTTTCCAGTTTTGACTTATTTAATTTCTGTGTTTTTATTGGTTTTTATTTACATTGTTTCCATTGTGAGCATTCACATTTTTTATTCATTAATATGTAATCATTCATTTAACTTCTAGCAAGTTTCCTATTAACTATCAAATTTTATACCGAACTTTAAATTGAATTGTATGCTTGCAATTATTCTATTTTTTAATTTTGACTGCATATATGATACCAGTGCATAATATTCTTACAATCTAAGGTTATCAAACATTGCTTCAATTGCGTTAATTTTAGTTTTCCCCCCGTTTTGAACAAGAATACGGTGTTTTTAAAAGAAATTTTAACGTGATACGTTGTCTGCCTGTTTCACAATTACTCAAACCATTAATTTAATTTATAAACTTAGCTACTATTGTAAATCACATCTTCGGGGATCTATGAAATAAATTACATACAAACACATCACTAAAAACTTAAATATTTAAATACATTAAGCACAGCAATGAGCTTTCTTATACGTTAACTTAACGGATATTTCAAACATTAAATCAAACAGCTAATATATACATGTAATGCTGTAACGGACTTTTTCTCCAAGGTCGCTAGCTTTTGAGTGCATGCTATGACTGACATTTCATGATCAGCTGATCTATTTATATTCTTAATAATTGTATTATTCAACTAACGTGTCTCAATTTTTTAATTTCGAGAATAAATAAAATTTCAATTACTTCATATTTAATTGGTGTATTTAATTTTTTAATACAAAATGGTACGTGCGCGCAGTAATTTGGGGCGTCAATCAAGTAATGCTAGAAATGTTACGGCATATAGAGCATCTCAAAGTGACGAACAGCGTGCAAATAATACTTTGGCTGCTCGAAATGTCATGGCACGTGGTAGGGCTCTGCGAAATCCAGCTCCACGTCCGTATGTGCGACGTACTTTGGAGCGTGCTGCATTCAATTATGATGCAAACTTTGATTACGTTTCTCATGGCAAGGTTTTAATTGGACCAATGAGTACTGTTTGCAGTCATTGCAAGGCATTTAAGTTTAAACATGAGGTATCTGGATTGTGTTGTTCAAACGGACAAGTTAAATTACCAGAATTGAATCCACCACCGGAGCCCTTGCATAATTTGATAACTGGTAGCACACCAATTTCAAAGCATTTTCTGGCAAACATACAAGCGTATAACTCCGGATTTCAAATGACTTCATTCGGAGCGACAAATATTATTCGGGACAATTTTATGCCAACGTTCAAGGTATTTTTGTTCGTTTTGATATTTATTTAGATAATCGTGAAACGTACTATTATGAAAATTTCAATCTTTAATAGATTCAAGGACAAGTTTACCATCGACTTGGTTCTTTGTTACCCTTTCCTGATCAAAGCTATCAATTTTTGCAAATATACTTTGTGGGTAACTCAAATGTTGAAACCGATCGTCGTTGTGATATTTCATCAAATTTGCGGAGGGATATTATCGAGCGTTTGCAGAATATGTTGCATGCTGAAAATGAATTAGTGCGACTTTTTCAAACTGCTCTCGATCAAATGCCATCTGATGAATATGCAATTGTGATTCGAGCTGATAAAACGCCTCCTGGGCAACATGTCAGACGATTTAATGCGCCCACAATGGATGACGTCGCTATTGTAATCGTAGGCGATGAATTCAATTCCCGTGACATTGTGCTGCGCCGCAGAAATATGCAACTGCAACGAGTATCTGAAACTCATCGCTGTTATGATGGATTACAGTATCCATTGTTGTTTTGTCGAGGAGAAGACGGTTATCATTTTAATATTAAAATGATCAATCCTTCTACCGGTTAGTGCATTTAAATTGTATTTAATTTTAATCGTTTTTCGAATAATTCTTCATTCCAGGAGCGGAATCAAATAAAAAAGTTAGCGCAATGAATTACTATTCATATCGTCTTATGGTCCGTCAAAATGATATTAACCATATTTTGCATTGTCGTAGACTTTTCCATCAATTTGTTGTTGATATGTACGCCAAAATTGAAAGTGAACGACTAAATTTCATACGATTTAATCAGAAGAAATTACGTTCGGAGGAGTATATCCATTTGCGTGATGCTATAAATAATGAAGGTAATGTTAATGATCTTGGGAAAATGACCATTTTGCCTTCAACGTACACAGGCAGCCCACGTCATATGCATGAGTACGCGCAGGATGCAATGACTTATGTGCGTCATTACGGTCGACCAGATTTATTTATAACATTTACGTGTAATCCGCAATGGAGTGACATTAAAGATAATTTATTCGCTGGCCAAAGTCCAACCGACCGCCATGATATCACTGCCCGTGTTTTTAAGCAGAAATTGAAAGCGCTTATAGATTTTATCGTGAAATCTAAAGTGTTTGGTGAAGTGAAGTGCTGGATGTACTCTGTGGAGTGGCAAAAGCGTGGTTTGCCACACGCTCACATTTTAATATGGTTGGTGAATAAAATCACACCGGATGAAGTTGACAATGTGATATGTGCTGAAATTCCAGACCAAATAAGTGATCCTGAATTATATGATGTTGTTGTGCAAAATATGATACACGGTCCATGTGGAGCATTCAACATTAACTCCCCATGTATAGTTGATGGCAAATGTAGTAAACGTTATCCAAGAGCTTTGGTTTCGGATACAGTCACTGGAAATGATGGTTACCCATTATATCGTCGTCGATCAACTCAAGACAATGGTAGATCAGTTACCATAAGAGTAAAAAATCAAAACGTTCACGTCGAAAATCGTTGGATTGTGCCTTATTCACCTTTATTGTCGAAAGTATTTAAAGCTCATATTAATGTCGAATACTGCAATTCTGTCAAGTCCATTAAATACATTTGCAAGTATGTAAATAAAGGTAGTGATATGGCCATATATGGAGCTACTGATTCAAATAGAAACGACGAAATACATCAGTATCAAATGGGGCGTTACATTAGCAGTAATGAAGCGATTTGGCGTATTTTTTCATTTCAAATTCACGAGAGATATCCAGCTGTTGTTCATTTAGCTGTTCATCTTGAAAATGGCCAACGTGTGTATTTCACTTCCGAAAATGCTGCACAGAGAGCTCTATCACCACCTCATACAACTCTAACTGCATTTTTTAAATTGTGTGAAGTTGATCCTTTTGCCAGAACGTTATTGTATGCAGAAGTGCCAACGTATTTTATGTGGAATGCATCAAAAAAGGAGTTCCAACGGCGCAAGCAAGGAAATCGTGTTGATGGACATCAAAATTTATATTCAAGTAATGCTTTGGGACGTATTTATACTGTGCACCCAAATAATGCTGAGTGCTTTTATTTACGTTTGCTGTTAATAAACGTACGTGGGCCAACATCATTTCGACAGTTAAGGACAGTCAATGGAGTTTTGTGTACGACATATCGACAAGCGTGTCAACAGCTCAATTTGTTGGAAAATGATATTCATTGGGAACAAACACTTGCAGATGCAGCAGTTGTCGCTCATCCTTATCAAATTCGAGCTTTGTTTGCAATTATTTTGTCTACCTGTTTTCCATCGAATCCATCTGAATTGTGGACAAAATTTCAAGACTGTCTATCGGAAGATATTCTGTTTCGAGTGCGTCAAGAAAATCGTAATCCTGCAATGGATTTCACGCCGGAAATTTACAATGAAGCATTGATTTGTATTGAAGATTTCTGTTTGTCGATTGCTAATAAGGCATTAGCACAATTGGGAATGCCATCACCTAATCGTGCAATGCATGACATTTTTGAGTTAGAACTGCAACGTGAACAACAATACGATCGCAACGAATTAAATGCTTTTGTTCACGCAAATCATTCGAAATTGAATGCGAAGCAAAAAAAGGCGTACGATACTATTATGCAAGCTGTCAATAGTGAAGCCGGTGGATTTTATTTTCTGGATGCACCAGGAGGCACCGGAAAAACGTTTTTAATTTCATTGTTGTTGGCAACGATACGTTCCCAGAATAAAATTGCATTGGCATTGGCGTCTTCTGGCATTGCAGCCACTTTGTTAGATGGTGGTCGGACAGCACATTCTGCTTTAAAATTGCCATTGAACTACCAAGTTAATGAAACTCCCACATGTAATGTTTCAAAAACATCTGGAACGGCAAAATTATTGAAACGTTGCGGTATCATTATTTGGGATGAATGCACTATGGCGAATAAGAAATCTGTTGAAGCTTTGGAAAGAACAATGAAAGATCTCCGAGACAATTCAGAGTTGTTTGATGGTGCGTTGATTTTATTGTCAGGCGATTTTAGACAAACATTGCCTGTCATTCCTAGATCGACAGCTGCCGATCAAATTAACGCTTGCTTAAAGTCATCATATTTATGGAGATTTGTTAAAACATTGAAACTCACTACCAACGTTCGTGTTCAGTTGCAGAATGATCCATCTGCTGATAAGTTCTCTAACCAATTGCTGAAAATTGGGAATGGTGCAATGCCTGTTGATGACACTGGATTGATAACATTTCCAAATGATTTTTGCCATTTCGTACAGTCAAAAGAGGAATTGATTGAATGTGTTTTCACTAACATAGCACAACAGTATACATGCCATGCATGGTTGAGTGACAGAGCAATTTTAGCGGCAAAGAACAAAGATGTTACTGAATTAAACATGGCTATACAATCAAAGATTCCTGGCGAATTGGTGTCGTACAAGTCTGTCGATACTGTTACCAATGAAGAAGATGTTGTGAATTATCCAACAGAATTTTTGAATTCGTTGGACTTACCAGGATTGCCTCCGCATAATCTCCAATTGAAAGTTGGAGCCACTATTATTATGCTTCGCAATATCAATCAACCCCGTTTGTGTAATGGTACAAGACTTGCTATTAAAAGGTTGATGGCTTATGTAATCGAAGCTACTATTTTAACTGGAAAATTCAAAGGCGAAGATGTATTCATTCCACGCATCCCAATGATTCCAACTGATATGCCATTTGAATTTAAACGACTTCAGTTTCCTGTTCGCCTTGCGTTTGCGGTTACCATTAATAAGGCGCAAGGCCAATCCTTAGGAATTTGTGGAGTGAATTTAGAGTATCCAGTTTTCTCACATGGACAGTTGTATGTAGCCTGTTCACGCGTTGGCAAACCATCGGTTTTGCATATTTACACCGAAAATGGAAAAACAACAAATGTTGTTTACCACAGAGCATTACAATAAAAGCAATTTATCACTGATTTAAATGAATTCGAATTGATTTTTTTATTTTCTTTTTTGCACTACGAAGTGTGCAGGGGGTTCGCTAGTATTAAATAAATGTAATGGATCGTCAAGACACTATGTACGAGTAAATATACAAAATCAATGAAATTGAATTTTAGTTTTGTTTTGAAAATGTATTAATATTTCATTATTTATGACTATTTGTGATTTCAGAAGAAAGGCAAAATTGATGCTTACATCCAGTGTTAGACTTGTGTAATTTTAATTATTTTCTATATTCAGGTACAGAGCGTACCTGCAGTATATCAAAACCCGGTATTATTATTTTATTTGGACAATGTGATAACAAATCTTTTGACAATTAAAATGTTGTTTGGATACTTAGTAACACATAACAAAGAGGAAAAATCTCTTCCCGGCTAGAATTTGATAAGAAATGTTTCTTTCATTCTGTAACATCAGTGAGTTAATCTTCAAAAGCACTTCAATTAATTGCCTTTTCTATAAAATAAAAACAAAGTTTGATGTAAGAATTTAATTTGATATCAAGCTCCAAAATGTAATTAGTAAAGAAACTAAAAAAAAAACCCGCGAAAATAGCGCATATTCTAAAAATTGCAACTGCAATATTGGAAATTATTTCCAAAATTTATTTAAAAAAATCATATCAAAATCGGCATCCAAAAACATTGAAAAAATCTCTAAAATGCCAAAAATTCTTAAAAATATGAGAACATCAGGAAAATTTTATGATTCAATATTGATTAAAAAACAGCAAAATTATAGAGTAAAAAAACTAAAAAATATCATTTCCATTGTGAAAATTAAACTTTTTTATTTTGTATTTGGAATAAAAATTTCAAATGCATTTGTATTTTGAATAAAAGTATTGCAAATACCTACTTTCCACAAATTTATACATAGCTTCTAGATTGCATTATCCAATTGAATAATTTAATGTGGGCTTAATTAAAATCTATTTTAAGAATAGTTCGCAATTCATCAAATATTTTTAAACAACCAGTTCCTATCGTATACATAAGTATGAACTTTGGATTTTTAGATCGGAATATTTGAGGAAAATTTCCAAAAATAGTACATATGTATATGCATACATATTTGTATTTTTTTTTGTGCATATTTTCGTATTTTCCCCAATTCAACATATACAAAATAAAATTCGATTGTGATTCTATATCAGAAATATACAGGTTATATTGAACCAAAACCTTTATCGTCTGGTCCAACCGCAATACAGATAAGTAAGTGGAAAAGTTACGAGTTTCAAAGAAAAAATTAGATTAAAATAATGAATTAAAATTAAAATATGTTGTTATATTTTATAATTTAAGATTTTTTCTTACACCGTCAAGTTATTTTTATTATTGGTGTTATTATTATATCAAATAAAAACGTCGACAACTTACTGAATTCATTATATTATTACTTTATCACTGTACAAAATCTTATCTGATAACATATTCGATATTTTAGAAAAATAAACCTTTTATCGTTCTGGTTTTTTAAATAAATTGTGGAACAAACTTTTTCAAATAAAAAGTAAAAGTAATAAAAACAACCAAAATGTATCAAAAATTCTAAAAAAATAGCATTTTGTTGTGTTCAGGATTCGAAACCGTGCCACCGGGTAGGATACGGTTTCAAATCCTTACCAACCATTTATTAATTTTTTTTTTAATTTTTGATACATTTTAGTTTATTACTTTTTATTTGAAAAAGTTCGTGTTTTTTAAAGAATTTTTGATAGCTTTAAATTATTTTCAATATGAAGATAATATTGGAACATTTTAATCATTAGACTAACAGATTTATGTAATAGTTGGCGATTTTTTTAATCAATTTTGGGAGAATTTCTTCATTATTAAATCTTTTCTTACGTTTCAAATCATTTCTTTGTTTAGTCGAAGACCACTTATTGATAAAGACGTTGAAACACTTCTTGGATGTGTGTTGTTGTCGGAGTGTTTAAGTGATGAAGGCATAGCACACTGGTCACTGAACATTTCTGGCAGCAATTGATACTGGTGTATGCTAGCGGACATCACAGCGCCCTCCTTCGTCGGTATTGTAGCAAAATCGCCGGCGAAGTAAAATAATGAATAAAATGGCTACAAAAGCTTAAAAACACATTTAATGCGCCTACTTGACATCAAAGGCGCTGCAACACTGATCTAAAAACTAACACAGCGCGCAATATCAGAGTTGCAAAAATTAAGCTTTCTCTCTCTTTCACCATCTGTCCTCTCTCACTATCCCTTTCCCAAAGAAGGTAACACACCTACGGGTTGGTAGGCATACTAATTGCCTGAGTGTTACTTCTCTTTTTTAAAAAAAAAAAAAAAAAAATGATTACTGTATTAATATTTGTTATATCAATTGTTTTATCTGAAAAATGTTCCAGTTGCTGTCGTAATACTCTCTTACTAAAACCAAGCAAAGATCCAATTGATTGTTCTTTACGGAAATAGACGGGGTCTATTGTACTTTTTATAGATGTTACAAACGTACTAAAATTTCCATTAATATAAAGATCACCTTCATTAGTCATGATATTTATCTTTAATTAAATCAACTACATCAGAAAACTCATAAGATCCTACAGGAATCTCTATTATATAATCACCAATATGAAATAAATTGTTTTCAACATCAACATTTGGTATTGTGTGATAAGTATCGAAGCTTATTAATCCACAAACATAATTCTTATCAAACACAATGGGAGAAAAATAGTTTGCCACAAATACTGAAGAATATCCGTTTAACGTTAACTTAAACTTTGGTTTTTTTTAAATTTTGAAAATATTACACAGTGTTACAAAATTGAATGAAGTAGAAAAACCTGGGACCGGATATTATTTTTCTTGTAGGGCTTGTCGAGTAAAACTAGATTCCAATAGTGAAATATGCCGGACACCTCCAAAATCCGGATTTACGGTTAAAAAAACGGTTTGGGTGTTATTGTAGAGCAAACACAAATTTTGTAGATTTTTCAAAAATTTTTCAACTTTGGTGACGTTTTTATACATTATTTTATTAAGAAACTATAATACTGTTGAATTTATTCAAAAAGTACGTTTATTTACGATTACAACGCATATTTGGGTTTAAAAATAGATAAGTTATTGACTGAGTTATTTAACTTTTCATGAAAATAAACTTTTAAACATTTTATACAAATTTTATTAATCCATTAACACAGTGTGACAAAAAAACCTGGGATGTGATATAAGTGCATAGAGGTACAAAAACCGGTTTTTTAACCGTAAATCCGGATTTTGGGGGTGTCCCGGAAATTTCAAATACAGAATCCTGATCTACTCGACAGCAGCTACTAGAAAAATAATATCACATCCCAGGTTTTTTTTTGTCACACTGTGTTATAGACCGTATCTAAAAGAGATTTTTCATTAGAAGAATTCACTTCATTAGGCGTCATTTTTATTGTTCTATGAAATGTATTACTATATTTATCAACGAGTTATTTATATATATTTATCCATTTATATGATCCTTGATAGCTAAACTCTTTCCACATCATGGTTTTTAATGTTCTATTAAATCGTTCTACTATTGATGTTTTGAAAACACTATATGTTGAATAATGTTTAATTGGATATGATTTCATTAATCGTTGAAATTGATTATTATAGAACTCTTTACCATTATCCGCTTGCAAGTTTTTTGGATGACGATTACTATTATTCAAAATACTTTTCATACCATTCGTTACATTTAAAGCAGTTTTGTTTTTTACCGCTACAGCCCATGCTTTCTTTGAAAATGTATCTATTACTATTAACTCCCCATCACAACTAGATCCGCTTGCCATAAATCATCAATTCCTTTAACAATAACTCGTCTTCTTTTAAAATTTTTTCTCGCTTGTTTATGTAACTCATCCACTACTTCTCTTTTATCAATATTTATATTATATATATATATATATATATATATATATATATATATAATTTTTTAATTTTTTTTAATTTTTCTAACTTTAAAATTTTTTTTGAAACTATAGCAAGGTTCTGAGAAATACTTATAAAAAAATTAACATTTCTAATATAAAAAAAAGAAGTAAAATATGGCTTTGCCCAAACCCTTCCAATCACTAACCTTAACTGAATAAAAAGTCACTATTTTCAGAAAGGTGATGTTCAAGTTGGGCATTCTTATCATGGCTTACACAGGCATCTTCACATCACACGCCGAGCAAATTTTTCGGTACGATGTTCCTATTGTCACTGTAAGAGCTGGAAATGCCTGGACTATCAACGGCAACTTTAAGCTGGTTCACGTCATAAAACTGGACGAATACGCGACAATCGCTGATAATGTGAGGACGCTGGTTTAAAAACACATACCGCCTGGTAGAACAAAAGAAATAATTATATACCATTTAATGCAAGTGCAGAAAAGACTTATGGAGTTGGGAAGCATAAAAGGCAGAATTTTAAGATCAATTGACTGGATCGGCTCCGCTTAGAAGTGGGTGGCTGGCAATCCAGATGCTGCAGATTGGGACTCCATTTTAAAAAGCCAGAACGCCATAATTACGAACAATAATCAACAGTATAGGATAAACGCACAACTCCTCAACGCCACTAACGATGTCGTGCAGAAAACTAACGAGCTCGTTAATAGAATGCACGAAATCAATATGGGAAAAGAGGCTGAAAAACTTGGGCAGAATACCATGAACCAAGTCCTTGTCCTGAAGGATGCCGTAAACGAGGTATGAGGGCTTGTCAGTTAGCCAAGAGTGAAATTATCAACACAAATCTATTAAATAGAGCTGAAGTCGATGACATTATTACAGAAATGGAAACATTACCATACGCTGACGCTGTAGAAGCCATCGAGCACGGGAGCCCATCGATATACTCTTTATTTTATTACTTTATTACTATATGTGCTCTCTATTCCGAAGCTGAAAAAGGATCTGTATCACCGAATCATCGCTAGAGCCACGATAATAATGGGCAGACAAGTCGAGTTACCATTTACCGAATTACTTGGCAGCCAAGATGAAACATTTGGTGTGAAAACCCCCTGTTTAACCATTAACAAAGTGACCGTTTGTCAACAAACATCTCTGACGCAACTTGAGGAAGGAAGCTGTATACCACGTCTGCTAAAAGGAGGGAAGGCGAATTGCCGTTATAAGGTGACCATGGCACATATAATAGAGATGATCACAACGGATATAATCTTTCTAACAAATTTCAAAGGTACCATGGGAGTACGAAGTCGTACGGAAATACTTAATGGCAGCTACTTGATACAGCTGTTCAACGAGAGTATAACGATCAACAATGAAACATTTTCTAGCACATCTGTCTCCAGATTACAACCACTACCTCCTGTCCTTGTAAACGAGGCCAATGAGAAGCTGCTTGTGGATAACGATCAAGTATACAATATAAGTTGGGGCAATGTGTATAAGCTTCAATATCTGGGTAACAAACTAAACCTGTCACTCGAATCACACCTTGCCATTGCGGTTGCCATGAGAATTTGCGTGGGCATTCTGTGGCGCAAAATAACTGAAAGAGTCAACTTGCCATCACTCCAAATTCCACAGCCAGACGATCCTGCCTTCCAAACAACATAGGTGATCTGCGGAACGCAGATGCTTGAAGAGGGAGGAGTTATCAACAGCGCTAATACTGCCAACATAATTAATATAGCTGACTCAACGTCTACAAAGTTCACTAGCCATTGCACGCGTATCTAGCATAATTGCCTGCTTGCATTTATTTCATGAGAAAGTAATATTGCTAAATCAGCGTCTCATATTCGCGCGTGTTGCTGCGGCCTAATTATTGTGTAAGGTGACGATAATGGAAATAAGAAGTTGAACAGGCAGTCTTGGTTGCGCGCTGAATTAAATAAGTCGAGTTAAATTAAATAAAAATAAAATAAAGGTTTTATTTAATGAAGATACAAGTGTTTTATTCCTATAAAGAAACAGGCGCAGTTGGAGCGCCTTAATATAATTTTTTTGGTATCAGACACTGCAGAATCCTTAACTCTTAATGTTTTCTTTTTTTTTATTATTGTTTTTGACTTTTTGTTGTTTGTCAAGCCTGATATAAATGATACACCGTAAAAAATTTTTTGTTGCTCATTGTTATTATTATTTGTATGATTTTGTAAATTGTAGTTTTTAAGTTTGTTTTTAGTGTCATGTATTAGATTGTTTATAAGATTTACTGGAAAGCTATTTTCTTTAAGTATTTTTGTACTTTTATTTGTATTTTTACTGTGAAATTGCTTATCACTGATGTTTAGTACTCTAAAAATAAAACTTTTTGCTGTATTAATTATTTGTGATTTTGGTTGTGTTGAATTGAAATTCATCAGCCTTCCTGATGCTATATGTTTTGAATACCAATCAAATATAATTTTGTTATCTTGTCTGTGCAGCATTATGTCCAAGTATGGTAATTTATAATTTTTCTCCATCTCAACAGTAAATTTTATTTTTGAGTAGTATTTATTCAATACTTGGAGAATATCATTTGTATCATCAATTTTGATTATATCCAAGATATCATCTACGTACTTTACTATATATTTTAAATAAATATTTTTATTATTTAGTTCAGCTAATGCTTCGTCTAGTAAACCATCAAGAATCACATCTTCTATTGTAGGCGATAATGGATTTCCCATTGGCATTCCGAAAGTTTGGTTGTATATTTTCCCTTCATACTTGAAGTAGTTGTTGTCATTGAGACAAAATTTTAATATTTTAATAAAATTGGATTTGGGAATTTTCGTAAAGTTTGAAATTATATTCCATTTCCTCATGATATTTTTAATGGCGATATGTGTTGGGATGTTGGTAAATAATGACACTACATCAAATGAAACTAGAATTTCATTACTATCAAGTGTGATGGATTCCAGTTGAGTTTTTAATTGCTGCGAATTTTTTATATTATATTCTTTAGACGTAATGTTTTGAGTAATTTTCCCAATATATTTTGACAATTCATAACAGGGGACATTCATTGAAGAAACGATTGGACGCAATGGGGTGCCTTCTTTATGAATTTTTGGTAGGCCATAAATTCTGTGGGCTATCCCTGAGGAACATAGTAAACGATGTTTTTCTTAAATGTTGATGTTATTATTTTTGAATAAATGTGTGACGATGTTTTTGTTTTCTTTTTGTAATTTTATTGTTGGATCACTCCTCATTGTTTTATACGTGACTTTGTCATCTAGCATGATCTTCATTTTTTCTCTGTACTTTTCTTTGTACATCATTACCGTTATGTTACCTTTATCAGCTTGTGTTAGCATAATGTTTTTGTTTTCTTTAAGAAATTTTTTGCTTTTTTCATAAGCTGCTATTATGAATTTTTCTTTTGGTGAGTTCCTCATTCTCCTTCTAAACGTTGTTATATTCGTTGCTATTTTTGTTCTCATTGCTTCTTTTTCCATATTTTCCCCAATCGTTTGAATGTATTGTTCTAATTCTGCGATAACATGAAGAGGAGAGAAATTTTCCCCTCTTATTGGGAGTGAAAACTTTTTCCCCAAGGATGTTATCCACATACATTCAGTTGGTATAGCAGTGCTTGTCTTATTGATGAACCAATTTCCATTGAAAATAAAACCATGTAGTTTGAAGTATTTTTCTTTGTGTGTATTCAATTTAGCATTTTGTTTCTCGTTCGTGATTCTCTGTATGATCTTGTTGTTTGTTTGTGCAAAAAGTTGTTTTGGTCATCTGCTGTGAGTGTGTTGTTTAAGTGCATTTTCAGATGGTAGAGTTTTCTTTTTATTAGTTTAATGTTGGTATTTGCCTGTGATATTTCCAGGCTTAAAAGTTTGTTATGGAAATTATTTTCTATTATTTCCAATTCTGTTTTTATACCCTTCACCAAAAAATTTGAAAAGGGTATATATAGGTTTGTCATTCCGTATGTAATTTCTTCATTATTCATTTAAGATCCCATAAAGTATATATATTCTGGATCCCTATAGATAGAGAAGTCGAATAAGCGATGTCCGTCTGTCCGTCTGCTACATTTTGGTGTAGTTAGAATTAAGGCCAAAACACAACATAGAGAAATAAATTTTATACCATTCTCTTGGAATTTTTCATAAATTTGTTCGGTTTGAAAATAACAAAACTCGGTCCAATAATTAATGAGATATAGCCAAAAGACTTTTTTTTGTTATACTTCGTATTCTGTTGTTTTTTATGGCCCCAACTGTCCTACGGTCAATTTTATGAAGCAGATCTCTTGTATGGAGTTCTACGAAGGTTTAGACTGAAAATAATTGAAGTCGGTCCATTAACGACTAAAATATCAGCAAAAAATGGCATTCGAAATAATTTAGTTTTAAGAATCTTTTGAAAAAGTTGCGTGGGGATTCAATCCAACAACCTATTGGTTGGTAGCCACGACCGCTTCTTGTACACCACAGAGCAGTTGTATTTTTCATAGTAGTTTACGCGTTTAAGAACATAATATATCTTATTTATTATAAAATACTAAAATTTCAAATTCTTGATGGAAATTGGTGTGGTTGTTGTAAATCTTCCCTTTTTGTCACAAAGATATCACATCACATACATACATACTGAAATGCGTTCATGGGCACATGTACACATTATTGTGTCAAATGCAAAGGAAATGATGAACAAAGCTGTAATTTAGTCTATATAGGAACAACAAAAAGATCATTGGAAACAAGAATGTGAGATCATAAAAACGATATCAACAAACAGAAAGAGTCAGCAGCACTATCACAGCACATACTTAACAGTGGACATACAGCAGATTTTGAAAATGTTAAAATACTTGACATTGAAAACAAAGGGGGAAAAGATACACCATAGAAAGCTTGCGAATACAACAAAACATCAACAGAACCTAAAAGAAGACACGAACAATATCAACACCAGCTATAGTGTTCCAATAAGTAAATTTTGACTGTGATATTAAATTTATACAGCCACTTTAACCAATTAATGTAATAATTATTTTTTCTAGTTTTGTTACTAATTTTCTGAAAAAATGCTCTATATATAATTATATACATTTAGTGTTAACTATTACTATGTAAGTAGATCATGAGTTTAGTGTGATTATATGTAATTTATAAACATTTTTAATTTAAAATAGACGAAACCCTTGATAAAGTCAACAAACAATTGACGAAACGTTGAGTAAAAATGTAATAAAAAATCTTTTATTGACATCAAGTACGTTAGGCCTTATTAGCTAAAGATTTAATAATCGATAAACACAAAAAATTCAATACATTTGATTGTGGGCATTTGTGTTTAAAATTTCTATTTAATAAATACAATTTAAAATAAAATGAACAAAATGCGTTTTTTTTATTTATTTGTTTTTATTTGCATACATACACATTTATTCTTAGCAATTGCGTTTACGACTAATTAGATAGTAGTAATTTCTTCATCTTTGTTTGTTGATACTGCTGATACTGTTGGTTGAACATTTATTTTATAATGCCCCCAAGCATACGTATCAACTCCATTTTCGTGTATAAATCTTTTATCATCTAAATAACTTAATGTTAGTTTACTTATATGTTGTGTATACAATTCGTGAATTTTTGATTTAAATACATGCATTGTATTATAATATAGTTTTTTCTCTAACAAACATTTTCGAAAATCATTAATAGTTAATTTTTTTGTAACGGAATTTTTTACACCTTTAATTTTTTTTATTTCTTTATCAACATTATCAATTTTTACTGAATACATTTTTGCGCGTAAGCCAATGAATTCCTTAATAATTTTACCATTACACTCATCTTTCATCATTCCTAAAACTTTTTTATTAACTAATGAGAAATTAAAAACATTATCTTTAGGATATTCAGATGTATCAAAATGATTTTTTATATCATTTCTAATATCATCATAAAGGTCATTTGTTCTAACATTATATATAAAAGAATCCGTATCCATATAATTGATATCAACATTTTCACTGTACTTGGGTTTCATGTAATCATAATGAAAATTATACATTTTCCATTTTGATAATTCCAAGACTGTGAAGCCAATGTAAATGGGTTTATTATATTCAGTTCGCACTCTACGCATTTGAATGGCAACCATTTCGTTGTGAATTTGAAGACAACTATGAAAATTAGGTTTAGCAATGAGAGCTCTAGCTCCTAATCATTTACCTCTTCTCTCCCACTCACATACTATTTTAATATCTTTTCTTTTATCAACGTTTTCCATTGTCTTACCATATACAGCGTTGTTTAGTAATTTAAAAAAGTTCCGTTCAAATGTGTTTATAGCTAAAGTTCTATGGTAATTATTTAAATCGATATACTTCTTCAACCAATTCGACTGATTAAATTGAAGAATTCTATGAATTTTCTTTAAAATCAACCCATGTTGAAGACATTGTTGAAGATTGCGATAATGTATAACATAATCGGTTTTACTATTTAAATTTGTTATCAATTTTCGCTGTTTCATGCTTAAAATTTTCTGGTCTTCTGAGCAAAATGGAAAGTCATTATGATTGTCGTGTAGTGTAGGTGAATATTCTAAGTCTACTTCCAATATGTAAGCAAATTCGGAATCTTCCTCTACACTATTTACATTAAAATTATCACAATCTTCCAGCCACTTGAAATTGTTAATGGGGAGGTATTGAGACATAGCATAACCATACAAATTATTTACATCTAAATATATTAGATAATTTGACTCTTTTGTAGAATCATAATCACTAATATATTTATTATTGGCTATAGAGTGTCGTTTACTACACTGAACTATACATCCGCTAATACCTCGTACAACAAAATTGTACATGTTAATATCTGTCAACAATTCCAGCTCTATTTCTGTTGTTTTCAACATTGCATCCCAAGATAAGCTCGGAGTAGTGAAATATTGGCAAGGATCTAAATTGTAAATGTTTTTACAAACTTTACGAAAATTTTCAAATACATCACAAAGCAGTAAAATATCTACTTTTAAATATAATAAAAGATAGTCTAATAGTTTAGTACATTTGAATGTATCCCAAACCTTTTTAGCATGTTCGTAATCATCTACACTACACGACTCATTAGTAAGTTTATTAAAGAAACTTGAACGGGGTGGTAGTTGTGTTTCTTCAAGACGATTCACTGAATCTAGGTAATCATATGGAAAGACACCTTTACGTTTCATTAAATTGAACTCATTAGAATTTTGGTAAGCTGATTTTACTGTTAGCAAATCGTCATCGAACAAGTATCCCGCTAATTTTTCCAAGTTTGATGGCATAAACCGACAGGAATGTAGAAAACGTAATTCTATCGTATTTTGTTCATTTACATGAATTCTTTTGGATATAGAAACATATAACTCCTTATTCAAGGGAATAACATTTATATGACCTTCTATAGATGAAAGCTCCCTTATAAACAAATGACAATCATATGAAGAAAGGTTATGAAAAAATATAGGAATGAATTTCGCGATTTGGTATTCTAAGTTACATTTGCTATGCGCCGGGCCTCTATATTCACCCGTTAAATGACAATGATCAGCCACTCGATCTTCAAGAGATAAATTTTTTTACATATGTGACAAATGCGATCCTGGTTTTATCTTATTTGTTGATGTAGTGATAAGGAATTCATTGGTTTAACTATAGTTAAATAATTACTATATATATCTAAACAATCTTGAACTAAATTATCAAAAAAATGTTTTGGTGCGTTATCACCACTATATATTCTAAACATATCTAGACTAGCATTAAACAAACATTTTACATAATAACTATAGGCAAATGGTATTTGCTTTTGTATGGATTTTACATTAACTGAATTTTGCATATTTACTGATTCTAAAATGCATGCAAAATCAGCGTACACCACGAAAGGTACATCCATTTGCTTTTTTATACTCTTAAAACTTACTAAGTTATAAGATAACGTAGTAACGATCTTGTTGCAGTGTTTCTTGTGATTTCTTAAAGACGTCTCAGTACGGAAATGAATCAAACAAGTGTTGCATAGACCCTATTTTCTCTCTTTGTTGTTTGTCTTCTTATCAATCTAAAATTACACAAAAAAGTAGAATAATTTCTTTTGATTATTTTTTTTTAATATAATATAAATACCTTGAAAGATTTTTAATCCAAACGTAGTGAAATCTTTCCCCTTCTTGTAAAAGTAATAGGTTAATGTGATTAACTTTCTCTTCTGTTGTAAAGTAATATGGACCCACAATATTATCACCATCTAAGCCAAACACGTTTATACTTATTTCAGGATTGCTGGCTTCAAAGACTCTAATTTGATTACCTGATATCGGAAAGTCTAAGCTTTTGAAATTTAACACAATATTATTTTCTAGTGTTATAATTTCATCTTTTATGTTGTCAACTTTGTAGGATGTCGATCTATTTGAATTAATTTCAGTTGGACATAGTGCCGATATTATTGCCCACTTGAAACAGTACTCATCTTTATTTTGCACATTGACGCACGCAAACTTTCTCTGTATTGTTGGTGGTAAAGGAATATACTGAGAACCTTTGATACATTTGTATATATTAATGTTAATTTCTAAACGCAATATTCCAATTAATGCCCAACCGCTAGCCCGCTCTTGAAATTCACTCATCTTTTTAATAATGATATCACATTGATCATTGTAAACGTTAACAATATCATCTCTTGTCGAAGATATGCTAAGAATAGTCATTTTAGTTTGATGAGACTTTACTTCGATGGTGCATGAATCGTCTTCTGCCTTAACCAACACATATTCACTAAATAGTTCAATATTAAATTTTATGTTTAAACGTTTTTGAATCTCATCATTTAACAAATCAATCACTTTGTCTCCTCTAATTGCAATAAAAAAATGTTCAGGTATTAAATCGGTTTTGTTTTTATTTTCAATTAAATATGAAACAATACGATTGTTAAATGCTGATTTTATACACTTAACGTCATCATTATTCACTTTTTCAACACAGTTTAGTTTATGCTCATTTGTTCTTTTGATAATGCAAATTTGTTTTCTGAATAGATTTTCTACACTCTTTGCAGTAGATATTGTTTCCGTTATTGCTATCGCCTCTTATACAGTGGAACGAAGAAGTTGGCTTTTCACTATCATGATGCAATCGGATATGTCTTCGGATATGAATTTAAATTATATACTTTGTGACATATCTCACAAATAAAGTTTGCCATTTTTTTACTTTTTTTTGGTATTTTAAACAAATTGTTTGAAGAATGTTTTGAACAAGAATGAGCTTGGGTTCCGAGAATGAACGTATTTAAACCCTAAGTTGTAGGTGAGGGGAGTTCTAGTTGGCGGAGGTAACCTTACATAAGTCATATTATTATCAAAAGATTTCAAACACATAACTATTTAATTTAAAAAAATAAAATAAAAAATATCCAAATAAGTCTCATTTTTATTTACGTCATTGTGTAAATGTTATTCAAAACCACAAATATTTAATTAAAAAACACATATTTACGTAAACTGTACTATACAGTCACATGTATTAAAATTATTGAAACCGCATACTATCCCCTCTCCTATAATGTATTTACATCTCTTCTCCAACAAGTTTTGATATAAATATCTCCGATTTTTTAATAAATGGATTCATTCTTAGTCTGAGATTGATGATTGGTGATTATATATATAACAATAACAAAATAAACAAAATGAAGAATACAATTGAAATTTTAAACAACATCGGTGATAAGAAATATTCAAAAACTATACCATCACTGAGAGATTTTCCGCTGTGTGAGGCTTTGGAAATCAAACGATGTGAAAGGAAGCTTACATTATATGGACTGCGAATAATGTTAGAGCTAGAGAACCATATTTTTTTCACCTGAAAAATATACCTATATTTCTGATGATGTCATGATGGATCTCTCATCGGGATTATATTGCATAAAAAAAGTTCCAGCTGGAATATACTATAAGATTATGTTTGAAAAGAAGTAATAAATAAAGAAAGAAACATACAAACAAAAATAACTTTTTCATATATTAATGATAAAATAAGAATAAAAGAAATACTACCCTTCATAGATATGCACAGTTATATTAAAATAATGAGTGAGAATAGATTTGTAGTCATCGATGTGCAAGGATTTCACATTAACAAAAAAATGCATGCAAAAGAAGTCTGCATTTCAGTAGCTGATTTTGAAAAACGAACCTTTCTTATTGAATCATCAATAAAATACTCAGAATTAACTAATAAGGATAGGGTTACAAATAAATCGTTGTACAATAACTTGCATGGATTACATTTGAATAGTGGCAACTCTACCCTAAAAGAGTTTATAAAATACCTAATAGTAACTATGAGAAAAAGAGGAGAAGAATACTCTGTTGTGTATGTTAAAGGTCTTGAAAAAGTGAGATGGTTAAAAGAACTACTACTTGAAGAAGAAATGGAAACATGTATAATTAATTTAGATGATTTGTGCTGTCCAAATATAAAAACTTTTTATAAAAATAATTTCAATGTGAATATTTGTAAAAATCATAATAATAGTAATATTAATTACAAACAAATTTTGTGCTGAGAAGAATGTGATTTTATTAAGAAATTTTATAAATTCATATTTAAATAAAGAAAATCTTGTTAATCAGTAATAAATAAAAAACATTTAGTTTTTAATTTTATTTTAGTTGTTCGTTAACCATTATAAAGACTACACCTCACCACTGTTATTTATTTTAAAATGGCATCACCAGCAGAGTTAGCAGAATTTTTAGTAAAATATTATAATCAAATTAATGAGCAACATGTAAATTTATTTCTTTTAATTATTGACGAATTGAGAATGTATTTTAACACAAACAGCCTTTTTTTGATTGATGATAATAATCACATTCATAAATATTATTGTGAAAATATTTATACACAATCTTACAACATATGCCGATGTGAATCTACAATCAATATATGTCAACACAAAAACTTTTTAGTCTTTTTAAACGTATTTTTAATGATGATAAATCTGTAAAAAGAAATTCCTAATAAAAGTGAAATAAAAACAATTTATATATATTTTAGTTGTTTTATTTATTTTATTAAATAATGATGTTGAATCTGAAAATGAGAAATCCCTAATTCGAGTGAAATAAAAGTACAATTTGTATTTATATTTGTTTTCATATTTTATTAATAATTTTTATAAATCATCATCATCATCACTTCCCATAACACTATGGGAAGTGAGATCAATAACATTAAACTGATTTTCTAAAAATTGTGCGGGAGGAATATTACTAATATAGAAACGGGGGAACCGCTTACATATTTTATTAATATTTAAAATATCTTGCCTACACAATGGACACGTTAATTTTTTCCATAAATGGAAGCAGCTCGTACATATGAAATGTGTGCAACTAAAAAAGCACAAATCTGCCCTTTGTTTATCTCAAAGCAAATTTCGCAGGGACTTTTAATGAAATATTAATTTTCTAAAGGAGCTTCATTTTTATTTTTATTGGTTTTTTCACTTAATAGATAAATTTGGTATTCCAGGGCAGCAATGTCCTGTTTATCCTTTAACCTTTTTATTTTTCTTTCAATTTTGTTGTAACTATTTAAGAAGTCGACCCACTTTTGCTCCATTTTAGCGAGTCGAGGTCTTTGTTTAGTTACCTGCTTATTGTGCTTTGTTTGTGTTGTGCTTCAGCTATCCTTTCATCCACTTCCATAGGTAATGTGCTACCTGTGGTGGTGATGATGATGTTGATGCTGGCTGGCTGGCTGGGGATGGTGATGCTGGCGCTGGGGGTGGTGTTGCTACCACTGAGACTGCTGGTGTTAAGCTCATTTGCGATGTTGATGGTAGAGACAATTGCGTTTCCTCCTCATCATTAAAAATATCTTAAAGGCTTTCCATTTTTTTATTTTCTTTTGTTATTGCTTATTAATTTACAATTAATGAAAATTTATTTGAACAACTTCCCCTTTTATACCAATAATTATTCGATTCATATACACACATATATATGTATATATATATATATATATATATATATATATATATATATATATATATATATATAATTCTTTTCGAAATCAAAGTAGCTAAAAATTTACCCACAATTTTACAAAAGTAAAAATATATTTTCACACTACCACAAACATTTTTTACATATCAACTTATAATACGAATATACTAATTATTTATTTTGGTTAGTCTTATTTTTTTCCCAAACCAAATAGCTTGTTGATTAAAAAAATAGCAATATATTTCTTATTGGTTTTTATTAGTCAAGCTCAAAATATTTTTAATCAATTTTATTCTCAAACCAAAAAAATGCCACTATATTTAAAGTACACATATTTGTGGTTAATATGTTTGTTAACTAACTCGTTTGTTAATTAAATGCTTGTTTTAATCTCAGCACATAAACTGGATTAAAGTGTTAAGGTTTATTCAACAACAAACAGTACTTGAACCGAGTTGTTTGCAGAAATGATTTGATGTAGACTCTTTAATGTTCAATAACGAAAAGGCTCTCTTTATTTAAATTTTTCTTCTTTTTATACAGAAATATTGATTACTATTAATCTAATAAAAAAAATGTTGTTTACTGTTAATTTTACATACTTAGCAGTTAAGGTATTATGTATCATATTTTAAGTTCATTGGCTGTGTGACCATGAACATGAGGCGAACAAAATACTTAGCATGCAATTTAATGTATAAAAGGTGATCGTACTACAAAAAACAAACAAATTAACAAAAAATGCATAATAGACAAGAGTGACTTACAAACAGACTACATAATGAATAAAATTGTAATAAAATACTTAAGAGTGCAAAGAACCTAAAAATGCATAATAAGCAAGAGTTAATCAGACTTATAAAGACAAAAGAATAAAACCAAAAACTAATAAATTTATAAATAACAAACTATGTTAATTATAAACATGCTCCCCCCGTTGAGCGCAGCTCAAAACCGGTGTTGAATCGCGGTTTGTTGAAGATGCTGGACTGACATTTCTTATCTTCTTGAGTTGAACTGCTGGGTAAACCTCTTTTGGTCTAAATATGGACTGTGAAATCTGGTGTGGGTTGCAAGTTACGAGGAGCTGGAGTTGGTGTGACGTTGGTATTCCTTTTAATGATAAGATAAACAATGATGACACCAGTAATGAATAAGGTGGAGTAGCCGATCGTTATGTGGTGGTAGTTTTGGGCTTCAATTTGGTTTGGAAGCTGGAAAATATTTTGTTCTGCTAATGAGGTTTGTAATTCTGTTAAGTTTTGTATTTGTGAGATGTACTCGCTTTCATGTATTTCATGTAGAAGGGGTTTGACAAGGTTTGTATGTGCTTCATCCGAGATCTCCCAAAACTTGGTGTATGATGTTTTTATTGAGCTGGATATTTTCTGCCGTGCTTGTATGGTTGTGGAATTGTATTGGAGCACGCATTCTGGTTCTAAACCAAGTAAACCTGATCCTGTGAGAGTTAAATGCGTGATCTCTTTTCTGCATACAATAATTGCATGAGATGAAGACGGTGTTGCATAGATCCATTTGTTCTGAAGTCGTAGTGGGATCCAAGCAGAATTTGCTGTTAACTGCTGTAATGTACAGTCTGATTTTGTTTTGTTTATAAACAAATTGAATTCGCAAGCACATGCTGCTGCACCTGGCCTGTATTGAATCTGACCCTTTGAACATATGTATATTTCTTCTTTGAGGGTAATGCATACGTCGAGTTCTGAGTTACTTATGGTGAAATATGTGGCTTGAATCCTATTGATTGCCAACAGCGGAGAACATGGTTTTATTGATACCAGTGTGTTGTTAGTCCACCTTGGGATTGGTATGAGATTGAAGAGATCGAACGGTTCACTCTCAATCAGTGGTAAAGTAACAATAAAAATTGCTGTGGTCTTTGCGAGTCCTCCT
The DNA here is from genome assembly GCA_956483585.1 of Gymnocheta viridis. NCBI lineage: Eukaryota > Metazoa > Arthropoda > Insecta > Diptera > Tachinidae > Gymnocheta > Gymnocheta viridis. Next base: position 27,494,000 of record OY101443.1, read on the forward strand.
GTGACCTTCATGAGTTTGTATAATTGTAAGAGATCTTCTCTTTTTGCAGGAAACTGGAGTGATTCGGGCAGATGAAGTGATATTTTGTCTAGTTCATGTTGCAGTTGTATCGGAGTAAGTAATGACGGGCTTATAATGCCATGATGTGTATTTGTTAGGATATCAAGAATTAAGGATTGAGTTTGGTCTAAAGTGGCTGCCATAATTGTGAGTTGTATGCATAATGACGAAAAAATACGATAGGTTCTGTCTTTTTCACCGTAGCTATTTATCCGATTGTATATTTCTGCTATTTGGGTATCCATTTTATCAAACCTTTTCTTTACCGCTTCTTCATCCAATTTAATTATGTTAATGGTAGAATCTATAATTGATGTTTGATTCTTTAATAGATTGAGTAAGTGAGCTTCATTTTGGTTAACTTGCGCTATTGTGTGTTCCATTGTTTTTGCATATTCGGAGTCTAGCACTCCAAATAATGTATGCGCAATGTTTCCCACAAGATCGATTGCAGCTCTTTTATGTCTTTTCCCCCGGAAAGTAATGTGCTGTCCATGAGTAGCCTAGCCTCAGCATGTTCAAAATAATTGACTAGGTCTGTGCATGTTGCTTTTTGTTGCATTTCTTTGCACAAATGACTAAGTGTCTTGGTTCCATTTGAGAATAGCGCTAGTTCAGACCAGAACCCCTCCAAATCATAATAAATTAAAAATTGCCATTCTGTGGGTGAAATAAATGCGTTCCGATTCCCTCATAATAAATTCCAGGTTGTGTTCCAAATTGTTTCTCGTAGATATTTATTCCTAGTACCAGTGGTAACAGCATCATAGTCATTATCATTAAGGGAATATTTGAATTGATGGAAGTGCGTCTCCTTTTCGTGGGCATTTCAGATTCATTATCGTTTGCTTCAATTGCTTGGTCTTGTACAGATATTTCGTTATCGTCTTCAGTATTTATTGGTAACGGCGCTAAACGTGTAATAGGCCTTCTGAAGTTGCCGGTTAATGTTTTAACATCAGCTACTCGGACGAGACCGTCATCTCCTTGATGTACCTTTATAATTCTACCCAATGGCCACTGTAACGGTGCTGTGTTGTCTTCTTTGATTATTACCATATCCCCGGTTTTAATATTGTTTGCTTGAGTTTTCCATTTATGTCGATATTGTAGTTCATTCAAATATTCCCGTGACCATCGTCTCCAAAATTCGTTCTTGAGATGAGTTACTAGTTTCCACCTGGTCAATAAGTTGCCTCGTTCTTGTGTGAAATTTGCGTCAACTTGAGCATTGAGGGGTTCCCCAATCAGGAAGTGGCCCGGAGTTAATGCTGCTAAGTCATTTGGGTTTTCTGACATTGGGCTTATTGGTCTTGAATTGAGAATTCCTTCAATTTCAATGATTACCGTGTCAAGTTCTTCATACGTGAGCGATGCTGTTGACACACTTCTGACGAGAAGATGTTTTGCTGACTTGACCGCAGCTTCCCACAAGCCACCGAAATGTGGTGCTCTTGGGGGTATAAAATGAAACGTTATCCCTCTCGATGTACACTCTCGGTTAATTATTTCTTGAGCTGAGCCAGAATGGATAGTTTCTGATAGTTCTGTTAATTGATTCTTTGCTCCTACAAAATTGGTAGCGTTGTCACAATAGAGATTTCGGCATTGACCTCGCCTACTTACAAATCTTTTTAGTGATCCTATAAACGATTCGGTGGTAAGATCACTCACTAATTCCAGGTGTACCGCCTTGGTAACAAAACAGCAAAACACTGCGATGTAAACCTTTTGAGGCCTTTTCCCTCTGACTTTATAATGGACCCAAAACGGTCCGCAAAAATCAACTCCAGCGTTGATGAATGGCCGAGCTGGTCTGACACGCGCCGCTGGTAAGTTGCCCATAATCTGATGGAGCAGCCTTGGCTTGGCCTTGGAGCATCGTATACAATGTTGTACAATCGATCTTGCTGCGGACTTTCCCTTGATTGGCCAATATCTTTGTCTAATGTATGACAGGAGTGCTTGTGGGCCGCAATGTCTGTTTTGTTCATGCACCGTTTGCATGAGTAACCTTGAGATTGGGTCATTGTAGGGAAGCAGCATCGGATGTTTGGCGTCATATGAAAGGGAAGATGTGCTTAATCGTCCTCCCACTCTAATTATACCATTTGAATCCAAGAATGGGGTAAGGTTGCTGAAAGGACTTGCCTTACTAACTACATTACTTCTTTTTAAATGTTTTAAGTCGTCTTCGAAATCTGACTGCATTGCTCGTACGATAACTACAAGGGCTTGTTCGAGTTCCATTACTGTCAAGGCGAGTTCTGGACGGGTATTTATTTTTCTTGTTTTGTTAATAAATCGTAGCATATAGGCTACAATTCTTTGCAATGTTTGAAATGATCCCTTGTGATCAATGTTGTAGATTATTGGTGTTGGATTCTCAATTGCTAACACGGTAGCTGTTTTCTTCCGCTCCATGTTACCTTCCAGTATATCTGTGGCCTTCGAGTATCTTTGTGGCCAAACTGCTTCATGCCCATGTAGGAAGATTGGGCCATGGAACCATAAGTTGCATGATGGTAATGCCTTTGGAGACAGTCCTCGCGATATGATGTTAGCAGGATTTTCTTTTGAAGTTACATGTCGCCATTGTTCGGCCATTGTTAACTCCTGAATCGCGGCTATTCGATTGGCCACAAACGTTTGATGAGATGATGACTGCGAGTTAATCCAGGCCAAAACAATCATTGAGTCTGTCCAGAGGAAGGTAGGCTTATCCTCAAGTTTTAAGTCCTCTTTCACTCGAGCCGTTAGTTGAGCACCTAAGCGTGCTGCACAGAGTTCAAGACGGGGAAGGCTTTGTTGTTTTAAAGGTGCTACTCGTGATTTTGAGCATAGTAGCCTTACTATTATTTGGCCATTTTTTATAACTGACCTTATGTATATTGCTGCCCCATATGCTCTCTCCGAAGCGTCTACAAATGTATGAATTTGAATTCCTGATGCAATCTGCCCTTGGAAGATGTGTCTCGAAAACTTGAGGTTGTCTATGTGTGTTAAGTCGTTCCGAAAGTTCATCCATTTTGTATGTAGTTCTGCTGGTAGGGCTTGATCCCATTCAAGTTTCAATTGCCACAATTCCTGAATGAACATTTTTGCCGTGACTACAATTGGAGATACAATTCCCAGCGGGTCGAATAATCGAGCCAAATCTGAGACAACTGTTCGTTTAGTAACACGTTTGGTATCACCCAAACATACCTTTATACGGAACTCATCGACTTTTGGTACCCATGTCAATCCCAAGGTTTTGACTGTTTGATGATTTTCGTTGTTAAAATCAATGTTTACTTCTTCGTTCGTTGAGACGTTTTGGAGTAGTTGGTGATGATTTGCGCTCCACTTTTGCAAAGTTAGGCCATGCTGTTTTAATATGTGCTTCAATTCTTGCTGAATGGTGATTGTTGTACTCAAACTATCATCCCCTCCCATCCCATCATCGACGTAAAAATTGTTGAGTAGAAAGTTGGCTCCAAGAGGGTATCGTGCTATATTCTTCTTTGCGATTTTTTCCAGGCATTTAGTTGCTAAATACGGTGCAGCTCGAGTGCCGTAGGTTATTGTGTTCAATTGGTAATGCTTGATTGCTGCAGTTGGACTCTCTCTCCAAATGATGGTTTGAAATTTCCTGTCTTCCGGATGTATAAGCATTTGTCGATACATTTTTTCCACGTCTGTGGTAAACACAAAGCGTGGTATTCGAAAACGGAGTATAATGGAAAAAAGTTCGCTTTGAACGGTTGGTCCAGTGTACATTAAGTCATTTAATGATACACCAGTAGAAGTCTTCGCAGAGGCATCAAAGACTACTCTTAATATGGTTGTCGAACTTTCAGGCTTGAGTATGCAGTGGTGAGGAATGAAGTAGTTAGGTTTATCTATGGAATTGGTGTCTATTTCGGTCATATGTCCTAACGACTTATACTCTTCCATGAATCGTATGTATTGCATTTTAATTTCTGGTGTCTTTGCAAGTCGACGCTCTAAAGCAAGAAACCTGTTGAATGCTATTCCCTGAGACTCCCCAAGTTCCTCGGGATTACTGCAAAATGGCAAATCTTCCATTCTGATCGACTGCATGAGTATTTGCGAAATGATTTTCACAAAGCTTTTCTGACGTAGAAAGTGTTTTATCTGCTGCTTCCACCTTTTCTAGCTCCCATAGTTGAGTAATTGTTTCTTCCAGTTTGATTTCCTCCTCAGTACACATTCCACAGGTTGTCGATGATAGCTGAATTTCACCAACCCTTCCTGAAATGACCCATCCCAATACCGTATTTTGCAAAGTCGGCAGCTCCTTGCCCAATTTTATTTGTCCGATTGAAAATAACTGATGATAAAACTCTGCACCTAGAAGCACATCTATTTTGTCAGGGCGATTGAATTCCGGGTCTGCAAGTTTGATGTTTTTGGGAATTGGCCAATTGTCAATGTTAATTGTTTGCGACGGTTGTGAAGATATTATCTGAGGAAGAACAGCTGCTTCGAGTTGCGTCGTGAAGTTGTTGAGTCTAGAATGTAACGTGATATTGACTCTATGCCGAACCTTAGTGTTGCTTGCTCCGATTCCATTTATATAGATAGAAGTTGGTTTTGTTGAAAGTCCTAAGCGCTTAACTAGTCGCTCACTGACGAAATTAAGTTGAGATCCGGAATCAAGAATTGCTCGGCATTGTATTTCTTTTCCGCTTGCCTTGACGATGATTAATGCTGTGCTAAGAAGAACATAATTGCTTGAACTTGAATTTTTAGCTGTGGTTAATGTGGCAGCTTCTTGTGCATTCAGAGTTAGGCTTCCGTTAGATGTCTGGTTCTTTGAAGCCACGTTGCTTCTGGTTTGTTCTGAGGTTTCTAGGTGAAGAAGTGTGTTGTGTTTTTTGTTACACTTCATGCAGCTTCTAGAAATGCAATTCTGTACGTTATGGCCTGTTTTTAAGCAATTGAAACAATATTTTTTCTTTTGAACGAATTGAAGCCGAGCTACCGGTGATGATTGAAGGAACATCTTGCAAGCAAATAAGGGGTGTTTGCCGTTTCTGCACATGACACAGGAATCGTCTTGAGTTACCACTGAAGTGCAAACCTTCGAAATTGGGTGTTTCTTTTTGACCCCCATTGCTTCAATGGACTGAAAGTGTTTTTCCAAAAACATCAAAAATTCTTTCATTGTTGGAACTTCTCGTGGTTGTAATAGAGACTGTTCAAAGCGCAATCGTGTGTTTCGATCTAGCCTTTTCAGTAATAAATGCAGCAGAAGCGGGTCCCAAGATGATGTATCAATTTGAAGGTTCTGTAGCGCTAAAAGGCACTGCTGAGTTTTGTCATGAAGCTCTTTAAAGTTGTCACTTATTCTATCATCTGCATCTTCGACCAATTCATGAACTAATCTGCTGACTAGTAACCTCTTGTTGTTGTAGCGGTCTATGACCATCGTCCATGCGGCTTCAAAATTTTCTTCTGTTGCAGCAAAATGCTTTATCAAGTTTGCTGCCTCTCCTACTAAGTGTGTTTTTAAGTACCAAATTTTTTGAACTCTTGTCATTGGTTGATTGACAACCAGTGATAAAAATAGATCATGAAATTCCTGCCATTTCATCTGGTTTCCATCAAATTTGGGTATAGTGATTTTTGGCATTGGAATACTTTCTGTCTGATGATGAACAAACTCTGATGGCTGTGGTGCTGTGGACCTGCTGGTAACTTTTTTCACCATTTTTCTTACATTGGTTTCCAGTGATATGAATCGTTCCATATTATATGCTTGGTCTGTTGGATCGTCGCATAATTCGCAAATCTGTAAATGTATGTCTTCAATATTTTGCCACAATGTGGTGGCATTGGAGACATCTCTTTCTGTAAAATCGTCCGTCAATAAACGCTCTAGCGCTGCCATCATCGCACTCTGTCTACGGATCAGTTTTGTGATCCCACTAACAACTTCGACCTGGATCCCACTAGCTCCTGTTGATGCTGCTTCTGCACCTGTTGTACAAGACTGTTGCCCTAGTGGTTGGTTTGAGGTTGGTGTAACCTTTAACATCATTTGTTGTAGAACTCCTGTGTACTGGTCCACGATATCTCTTATGGCTTCGTAGTACCCCTTGGCGAAATACTCATGATCCATCGGCAGATATTTTAACAGTCGGATTTCGTTGTCGTTGGCCTCAAATGCTGACCACTCTGCCTCCAACCTTTTCAACCGTTCTTGAAAATACCTTTCAGTTGTTTTCCTTGATAACGGGTCCTTCTTGTAGTTCCTAATGATCGTCTCAATCCTCTCGCCGATGGCTTTCTGTTTTGTCACCAGCTCCTCAAGTGTTGCCATTTTCCTCTTTTAAGCAGGATCACGTCGGGGTCACCAAAATGTTAACTAACTCGTTTGTTAATTAAATGCTTGTTTTAATCTCAGCACATAAACTGGATTAAAGTGTTAAGGTTTATTCAACAACAAACAGTACTTGAACCGAGTTGTTTGCAGAAATGATTTGATGTAGACTCTTTAATGTTCAATTACAAAAAGGCTCTCTTTATTTAAATTTTTCTTCTTTTTATACAGAAATATTGATTACTATTAATCTAATAAAAAAAAATGTTGTTTACTGTTAATTTTACATACTTAGCAGTTAAGGTATTATGTATCATATTTTAAGTTCATTGGCTGTGTGACCATGAACATGAGGCGAACAAAATACTTAGCATGCAATTTAATGTATAAAAGGTGATCGTACTACAAAAAACAAACAAATTAACAAAAAATGCATAATAGACAAGAGTGACTTACAAACAGACTACATAATGAATAAAATTGTAATAAAATACTTAAGAGTGCAAAGAACCTAAAAATGCATAATAAGCAAGAGCTAATCAGACTTATAAAGACAAAAGAATAAAACCAAAAACTAATAAATTTATAAATAACAAACTATGTTAATTATAAACAATGTTCAACGTTAAACATTTCTTCTAGCAAAACATTTTCCCATTAGTTTTTATAAGTCAACGACAAGTTTTAAGTCATTTTATTCAACTTGTTGATAAAATATTTTTGCTTCCATAAACAAACGAAAATCACAGCACCTGCGCCTACTTCTACTAAAAGTCACTACACATTTCTCCAGTACATTTGAAAAATTTTTCCAATAACCTATTTTTAAAAAAGCAATTACCACAACTCTTTTTTTATTTTAATACAATAAACTGTAGTTTTAAAAAACTTGGTGGTTAATACAATTATGAAAACCATCATTAATTTAATTTCACACAACCTATTTATTTTTTTAATAATTATTTCCTATTGGTTTTTTTTATTAGTGAAGATAAAGATTATTTAAATTAAATTATTTTATTCTCAAACCAAAAAAATGCTATTATATTTAAAGTACACATATTTGTGGTTAATAAGTTCAACGTCAAACATTTCTTCCAGAAAAACATTTCCCATAACTTATTATTAGGCAACGACCAAGGCGTATTTAATCAGGTGCCATCAATACAGCAGCTGACTATTCGTTGCAAATGTCATAATACATACAAAATACTTTTACTTTTTTTTGAATCTGTTTTCTTTGTTTTATGGGTTAGGTTTTTGACATACGCAATGAAAATACACAAACAAAAATGCCTGTTGTTCTTGTATTATTGTAATTTTATCCTAATGCTGTCACCCCTATATAAATACACCTTGACAACGACAAGTTTTACATCATTTTATTAAACCTTTCCATACAATATTTTTGCTTCCATAAAAAACGAAAACCACAACAACAATTGCGCCTGCTTCTATTAATCAAAAACTCTACTCTTATTAGCCCCCCTCCCTTTCCCTTTTATTTATATTTTTTTTATTAATTATTATTTTATTAAGTTTGCGGGTTTTATTTCTAAAACACCCTACCATCGACAATGGTCGCATAACACCTTTTTCAATACATCCAACGTATCAAACTAATCAAATAACTTAAATTCCGCCTGTAGCGTAGGCATGAGCCAAATTTTGTATGGAAAACACTGATACCGAACCATCCAATATAACCTACTGTAAATTCTTGTCTAGATAGCTTGTGACACCCAATAGCATCAGATCCAACCCAAACTACCATGTTGGAGATAGCTTCAATTATTAAAAATTTGAAAAAGAAGAAAGCTCTAGGAATTGACGGAATAAACAACAGATGTTTAAGAGCACTGCCAAGAAAAATGATTAAATTTCTTACAATATTAATTAATGCGTGTCTTAAAGTTTGTTATTTTCCAAAAGATTTTAAAGTTGCTAAAGTCATTCCAATTAAAAAACCAAACAAAGATGCCGGAAATCCTACATCGTACCAGCCCTTTAGTCTACTGAGTTCTATTACCAAAATATGTGAAAAAATAATTAAAGTTAAACTGACCCATCGAATTAAATAATATTATTCCTCCGCAACAGTTCAGTTTTAGAAAAGAACAAAATACTGCTCAACCCTTACTAAGAATAAGGAACCCTGAAAAGTAATACAGTATTCCAACAGATGGAAAATCATGTCAAACTAGCAAATCACAGGCAATATATTTCACTAGGAAGCGTAAAGAATGCTATATTCTACAACTTAATATTAACATACAACAGTCAGGCCAATGGGAAAAAAGCGTAGGTGAAATTCTAGATACTAGGTTGAAATTTAAAGATCACATACCTTACATCATAAATAAAATAAAGTGACACGTATCTTGTACACGTTCATTAATTGAAACTCAAAACTTAATATTGCCAACAGGAAACTTATCCTAAAAACAATTTTCCTTGCTGTAATGTTTTATGCTGCGCCAGCATGGGCTAATATCGCTAAATGTCACACAAAAGATCTTCAAATTTCTCAAAATAAGCTACTAAAATTAATGTTCAACTTACCCTGGTTTTTCTCTACTACACATCTTCATGCACTAGCAGATATTGAATTAGTCGAATCTAAACTAGATAGACTCTTACAGAACTTTAATCGCCGTTGCACTTATTCGGAATTTAAACGCATTAATTAACTTGCTTCATCCTAATTAGCTTTAAGTAAATTAGGTTTTATTTGAAAATAAAAATAAATTCAAATAGGTTTTCTAAGTTTTTTCCTCCCAACCTTTTGTATATATATATTCTAATTTTCAAAAATTTGTATGTTGATAAAAATATACTCTTGAACTCATCATATGTAAATATTATAAGCAAAGATAATAATGTAAATATTATTGTTGTAAATAAATTGAATTGAAGATGGAAATATTTTACACCATTGACCGCCCTCCCAACCTTGATCATCCACCTTAAAGGTAGCCTTATCAAATAATGTTTGGATGACCCCTATCATTTATCACTACGTAGCGCTAGACTGTCGAAAGAATCAAAACGAAAAGGTTTTCAAATTCATTATAGTTATTTTATTTGCAACCAAAAAATAATACGTCAAACATAAATTATGTTTTTGTGTGGGAGATAAATTCATCAAATCTTCAATATATTAAAACAATTAGTAAGAAAATAAGTGTTACGATAAGTTTCACTAGGTAGAGTTGATTTTAAATTTATTTCGCTTGATTAACGCTTAAATGCACTTATAGTAGTTTTAATATTTTATGTAACTGAAATTCTATTTGACTAATAATAAGAGATAAATAAATTAGTGGCCTTGTATGTACCTGCCAAACATGTATAAAGCGAAATTAAAACTAGGTCAAATTAAGGTAGGTCAGGAATGAAGAAGATGAAAGGAAGAATAAGGACTATGCAGACAACGAAACTACAACAATATATAAGAATTTATGATAGTAATTGGTGCGATAGTTTTAATATTTTAAAAAGTTACCAAGTAACTAAATTATTCTTTTTATAAATCTACAATACTGATTTAGTGTTTTACTTTGCTTTCTATGGTATTTTTCTTAATTCACTTTGGTTTAAACTTAGCGATATAATATTTATTTTTTTTTGTTCTTTTCTCTTTTCACATCAAACTCAAATATTGGCAAATATGTACTATTTTTTTCACTTTAGTAATTCTTTTTTTCAAGATGCGATATAGATTTTTATTGGATTTTTCTTTCTTTAATTAATTTGTGCTTACCGACCGCAGTAATGAACAATGCTAACTGACTTTACATATACATTTTTAACCAACTTACATTTGACTCGATTCAGATCCATCGATGAATGGCCATTCAGCAATGATTAGCTAATGTTGGGGCAAAAGACAATTACATAGATAATAATTAAATATTTTTATTTTTTTTCATTTCCTTTTACTCGATGTATTTCCCTTTAATTTTTTATTTTTTTCCCTTTAATTTTTTTTGGAACAAAAAAATATAATATAGAGGTAGGGTATAAGAGATACTAGAATCGATTTCGCTTGAGAATTCCTTATTCTATATTTTGTCGATATCCCTCGAATTGGTAAAATGTAGTGTCCACGCGATAAGGACAATTATGCAAATTTCTTGGCTGTTGCTCCCTTAGAGCTGATGCCTACAGATGGAAATGTTATCTGCTTGATACGTGACACCAATCTTAGATTAATTATTGACAAGGTCAAATATGTATGTATTATACGTTTTTTGTTTTGGTGCCAATCCAATATTTATAATTATGGTTTAGAAAAATATTTTTAGTCAAACAAATTTATCTTATACTCTTACCGCTTATGATGCGGCACCAAAATTTATATTTAATTAATTTTACGCTGATTTGCAAGTAGGTGTTGCAAATTTAACAGAAATGTTTTAATTTAGAAAACCCCTTAAATTATACTCAGAACACGTTTTCTTTTCTTCGAAAAACTTTACTGATCTGGACTTATTCCCTTAAATCAAACCGTAAGAATAACGCGTCATCAAGTACAGGAGGAATTTATATCTTCATCCAATATGTTAATCATATTGCTTAATAAAAATTAGCACACATGCCATATTTGGCAGATCGTGCGATTATGTAGGATAGTGAATCGAGGCATTTAGTGTTAGTTTATTATGTATAGTGTATTTTAGATTGTTTTTTGTAAATTTGGTTAGCCCAAAACTGCCAATATTTCCGATTGAAGGCGGAACTAAAATTGTAGTGCTATTGAAAGAAACCTAATTTTTGTGTATTATAAGTTTTTTTGTTAAGATTTTGTGATTTAATTAAATTTGTTTTTTCTTCTGTTTGTAAACTTTTCATACCATATAATAAGGATAATAAGGCATTTTTTTATTTAAATAAATTTATGTTTTTTATAACATTTAAAATTTAAGAGAAAAACGTTTTCATTTGGATGAAGTACGTACCCAGAATATCTGAGTGGTATACTAAGATAAGTATGTATTGAAGTGACCAAACTTTGTTTGTGCTGTAACATAGTGATTCGTGTATAAATATTTGTTACCAAGGTAGGGTTAGCACCAAAGGGGGATAAAATACATCATACATCTTCACCGTATTACAGTGCAATTATTTGTCTATTCCAATAGGAGTTTTTGCTGTCTGTTTTGTCTTTTCGGTATAAATTTTTATGTTCAACCCTAAGCCGGAAGTCGCGAGTCTTACCTTCCCTGACACCCCTGAGCAAGGTGATGATTAGCTACTTATCGGCACGTAATGCAGCATTTAGACTACTGCCAAAGTTGGCAATTTTTTTGTCAGTTCTTGGCAGTTACGTGTAAACGTCAGTAAAAGTATGCAATTTTTATTGCATTATAAAATGCCATTTGAAATGACAGTTGGTAATGCCACAAAAACTGTCATCGTGTAAACACCCTAAATTTGCATGTTTGCAGTTAATGACAACCCTGGCGAAAAAATGAAAATTTTCATTTTAAACTGACAAGCTTGGCAGCACAAAAGGCGTTTTTTGCAAAATGGAAATGTAAGTTTTACTTTATTTATATTATGTATAATTATTAACTATTACATTTACTGTAGCAGTTTATTTGTTTAAACAAACAATAAAATAAAATATAACGAGCAGTTATAATTCCAAATACATTCTCAACTACACGACGAGCGCGCGAAAGTCTGTAACTGAAAATTCTTTCCTGGGTAGTTTGCTTTCGAAAATTGTATGGCTTCATTATGGAGGTTTTCAATGGGAAAGCATCATCTGCAACCATGACATATGGAACTGGAGTATTTCTTCCAAGGAGTGGTTTGGGTTGTGGTAAATTCAAAGAACCATTTTCTAAAGCCTTTGCTAGCATGCATCTCGAAAAAACACCTCCATCACTCTCCCTGCCTTTTGCCCCAACGTCTATGAACAAGAAGTTATAGTCCGCGTCGACCATGGCCATTAAAACAATACTATTTTTAAGCTTATAGTTGAAATATGCGCTACCAGATTTTGATGGTTGTTGCACATCCACATGTTTACCATCAATGGCTCCAAAACAATTTGGGAAATTCCACTTTTGCCAAAATCGATCGGCAATCTCTTCCCATTCAGTAGGCGTGTTTGGCATCTGATAAAAATAATTCGTTTATATTATACCTTAATATTAAATATTGGAATATGAGAACATGTAATTATGTACTTACTTTCAAAAATTCATTTTTCAATGGTGCAAATAGTGCATCGAAACAATCACCAACGATTTGGCAAATAACTGCTTTCGATCTTTTAAAAAGAAACATTAGACTGCTATAGCTGTCTCCTGTAGCTAAATACCGCAGTGTTATAGCCAGTCTTTCACCGGCAGGAATTGCTTGTCTCATCACTGTGTCTTTTTTAGTTATTAGTGGCGAAACCTTTTCCAATAAATATTCGAAGTCATCTGCTGTCATACGTACAAATGACTTAAATAATTCGGGATCTTGCGCCGCTAGCTTATTGCGAAATGAATGATAAAAACCACTTCCTTCTAAAAACAGTGGGCGCATCCACTCTGAACGCCGTTTTCTCGATCGCTTCTGGTTCGCAGCTTCTTCCTCTTCTAAGAGGAGTAGGGCACCAGCACAAATGATAATATCGTCTTCACAATCCATTACATAAGCAATTATTAAATTTATTAATAAGCACAGGATTTAACAATTTACCATAACAATCAAAATAAACTTTGTGAATAATTTTTGTGATAGCTGCTGTCAGTTGTGTAAACAGGGTTGGCAGTACACTTGGCAAAAAAAAAAACAGCTGTTCTATAAAATTACTGCCACCTACTGACAATTAAATTTGATGTCATTTTCTACAACGTGTAAACACTTGGCAGTATTGCAATGGCAATTAACTGACAAACCTGTCAGTAGCCGGCAGTAGTCTAAACGCAACTTAAGCCAAGGGTTTTGGGACACATTCGGTGACCATAAAAATTGAGTTTTGGCCGCCTTGTCGAAATGGTCCACTGAGCACCGCTCAATACAACAGCGCAAACAAAGTAGGCTTTACCACAGATGAAATATTTATTTATTATTTAATTATTATTTATAGTCTTATGTTTATTATATAGGAATGCATTAAGTTACGAGTATACAAATGTCTAACTATAATTATTATCAATAAAATAAAAATTAAAACAAAAAGAGAAAAAATTATAAAAACAAAAACTTTAAATATAAATTGACATGTACAGTAGTATTTCTAACAAACATTATCAATTATGCATAAAAATGAAACAAACATTTTTTGAAACTATTAGCATTGCTATTATACTGCTGACATGGTGGAAGAAGGTAGGCAGTGATAATGAGGTATAATAATATTTCGATTGCGTGGTGACTGAAAAAATCTTATTTTTCATATAAGTAGTTCGGAGGTTTGGTACTAGTTATTTTAAGCAAAAATACAAGCATGCGAATCTTTAACAGACTTTTAAATAAAACTCCATAAAGATTTTTGGAAAAAGAAGATACATGATCAAATCCGCAAACATATCTTACAATATTGTTTTACAAAATATTCAATTTTCTTCTGCTACCTGTGTCAGAACTTCCAAAGATTTCGCATCTATATATTAGCCCGGAGATAACGTATGTTTTGGCAAGTAAAATTCTTATACTAAGCATTGTGAGGACCAGAGAGCTCTTAGCTTTATATACGTTTGACTAACCAAACAGTTAATATGATTATTCCATGTTAAATTATTATTAAAAACTATTCCGAGATTTTTAGCTGCATTAATGTTAGCAGAGAATAGATTTGTTGTTTGTTTGATGTATTTACAAAAAAAATTAATTTTCAGTTTGATTTAAATATAAATTTAATATCAAAGCAATAAGTATTTCAATTAGAATTTCAGTAAGTAGATTTTGAATAAGTAGAAGAACGAATAATTATTGAACAAATTAAAAAGTAATTATTCCGCCTCTAACATTAATAATGTTTAATAAATTTTTCATGTTTTCAAATTTTTGTTTTAGTAGTGGCTTTGTAAAAATATCAGCAAATTGCTCTGTTGTAGATACATATTTCAAATGAAACTTTACTTCTATGTGAATCGATCTTTTGTAAAATTGTGGATTCTTGATAACTTTAATGGCACTTTGGTTGTCTAAATAAAGTACAGGATTGTACATTGTCACACAAAAATAATTTAGCAATCGCTGAATCCAAAAAAGTTCTTTTACGGTTTCACATGCTGCCATATATTCTGATTCTGTAGTCGATAGAGCTGTTGTCTGCTGTTTTCTTGAAGACCATGAAATTGAGCCACCTGATAGCATTAAAACATAACCGCTAGTTGAATATCTCCAGCATAATCGGAATCTGAATAACAATTTAAAGTCATATTATTAGCTTTAGCATATACAATTCCCTGATTAATAGTTCCCCTTAAATATTAAAAAATACGATTTCCTCCAACAATTTGATCTTTATTATAAGAATTAAAAAAATGACTTGCATATGAAACTGCAAACGTAATATCAGGTCTTGAAACTAAAGCTAGATACATTAAAGATCCCACCGCTTCTCTATATGGAAAGTTCACTTGATTTGATGTAGAACTTACTTTCTGAATATTATCAACCGGTGTACTTACAGGCTTAGCATCTTGCATATTAAAATTTGATTGACTAATTAATATACTACCTGGTTTTTTCATTATTTCCATGCCTAGATAAAATAGTGAATTAAAAATTTTTATCTCGAATTCACTTTTTAAAAATTTGAGAAATTCTTATCCAGTCTCATGCAACTAAACCATCGTCAATGTATATAGCCAGTATTAATTTCTTGCGGCTAATTTCTCCAATAAATACACATGAATCTGCATTACTAACTTCAAAATGAAATTTCTTTAAAATATCTGTAAATTTCTTATTCCAGCATCTGGATGCCTGTTTTAGTTCATAAAGGTTTTAATATTAAGTTTACAGACTTTGTTAGTACGATCAGTATATCCAACAGGTTAGTGCATAAAAATCTGTTCCTCCAAATTCCCGTATAAAAATGCCGTTTTTATATCAAACTGGGTTAAAGAAAAATCGTTAAGTGCACTTAAGGCTAATAATACATAATAGTTTTCCTTACTCTCAACATTATGTTTTCTCGACCTTAGGTTGTATCGACTGAACTGTGAATCATGAGTATTGCTTCTTTCAGTATCGTCAATATTTACTCCTGCACTTCTGGAATTTCCAAATTCCCATCTATGATATTTTCTGCGTCTTCGAATTCATCATCAGCTATAGGAATAACGTATTTTCATCTTCAATTTTATGTTCTTTTTCTTCAATATCCAAACTAGCATAATTCTCAACTCTGAGCCATCGTAATACAATTTTCCCTTATCACAATATTCCTTGAAATTTCTATACCATACACGATAGCCCTTCCTGTTCTGCTGATAATCCACAAACACATCTTTCTTTGACTTTGAATCTAGCTTTTTACGTTTTTCTTGCGGTACGTGAACATATGCCTTGGAACCAAGAATACGTAATATGGATATATCAGGTATTTTCTTAAACCATAATTCAAACGGACATTTATCTTTGTGCTGAGTCTTTTCTGTTATACAACGTAAATACTACATTATTAACTGCTTCGTAAATAAAGAAGTAAGTGACATATTACGTAAATATAACATAATGGGAGAGCTGAGCGCGATAGTAGAAGCAGCTAGATCAATGATACATACAAGGGTCTTTGTTTAAATTATTGGGTTGAAGCAGTTAATAATGTAGTATTTACGTAATATGTCTCCGATTTCTTTATTTACGAATTTCAAACCATTATCCCATCCACTTCCATCCATCCACAGCTTCCACTTGATCTAAATATATAGCAATTGCTTTAGAAACATCAGACTTTACTTTAAGGCAGTAAACATATCGATAATTAAAATAATCGTCTTGAAAGATAAGCATAAAACGTGCACCGCCAAATGACTTTACTTGCATTGGTCCACAAAGATCTGTGTGTACTAGCTCTCCATCTTCTTTTGCTCTGTTATTGCTTTCAGAAAATGGGAATCTATGTTGTTTAACCATGATGCAGCCGTCGTGTTTCAACGTGTTCTTTTCCTTGATCACATTATCTTCCGTACCATGTTTGCAAGGAATTAACTTCGACTGCAACATTCATGTTAGCATCATATTCTTCAACTTTTATCAAGAGTTTAAAAAGTTTGGAGTTTTCCCTTAGAAAAGAATATTCATTTCTATCTGCTTCTGGACAGTAAACCTTATCCAAGCATATATTAGTAGAAAAAAGATATAGTTTTATGTTTGGTACATAAAGTACATTTGACAGGAACTTCGATCTCCATATCTTGCCATCATAATCTTTAATATAAATATCACCTTTACCCATTGCTTGAATAATATTACCTTTTCCTACTCGAATACTTTTGGGAACTCCGAACTGAACATAGTTTTTGAACCATTGTGTTTTACTAGACATGTGATCACTTGCACAAGAATCGACAAACCAAATATTTTCATCAAAAGTTGTTAAATAAATATATTCACCAACAAATGCTTCACCAGTATTGTTACGATTTCTATTTGGACAACAACGTTTCCAATGTCCAAATTTTTTACAAATAAAACATTTACCTCTATAATTTTGATTTTGTTGTTTTGCGCTCTTCTTATGATGTTTTGCTACAAAAGTTTCAGATTTTATTGGTTGTATTCCCAATCTATATTCTTTCATACACAGCCTCGTTGTCAAATTTTTTAGTATTCGCTCCTTCTTATCTGTAGTTTCCCACGAAGAAAAAATATGGTAATATGGTAATGTCATCAAAATCTTCGTAATCAGCATTCTTTCAGTAATCTTTTCGCCAAGATCTTCTAATTGTTTTTACAATTTCGAGATATTGGGCCGAAGTTGAATCTTCAGAATCTTTTTGATATTGAAAAAAATTGTTGCTGCAATAAATGAATCGATATTTCTGACTTCTGCTCATATATATTCTCAAGAATAAACCACATATCGGCTGCTGTATCGCAATTCATAACATGAAGCATTGGTATTTCCCCCATAGATATGACCAACCTTTTCTGAGCTTTTGCATCCAACGAATTCCACTTATTAATCTCAACAACATTTTGTTCAGACTTTTTTGCAACTCCATTCAACTCCAAAGGTTACAAGCGCGAAGTACTACCTTGGAATTTCCACAAAGTCCAGCCTTCCGCAGTTTCTAGCTTAGAGATCTTCAAATCCTCCATTGTAATACCTTCTTAAAAACAAACGATTTGAACGATAACAACGAAAATTCTTTTAAACTTATGTATCTGGGACCATAACCTGTTAGCAGAGAATATACTTGTTGTTTGTTTGATGTATTTACAATAAAAAATTTAATTTTCAGTTTGATTTAAATATAAAATTTATATCAAAGCAATAAGTATTTCAATTACAATTTCAGTAGTAGATTTTGAACAAATAGAAGAACGAATAATTGTTGCACAAATATAATAATTATCAACAATTAACAATTAAAATTTTCTCATCATTTATAACAATGTCTAGAGAAATGGAAGGATTAATGTTTTTCTTACTGATAACAATACATTTTGATTTGCGCGGATTCAGACAAAGTCCATTGGTAGTGGCCCAAAGGTAAATTTTGTGCAAATTTTCATTTAGGGACGATATGCCTGCCACTATATTGCTGACTGGGCTACTTAAAGTAAGTTGCACATCATCTGCGTATAAATGAATTTTGCAATTGTAGAGATGTGTTGGCAAGTCATTTACATATAACGACAATAGGAGAGGACCTAATATTGAACCTTGAGGAACACCCCTAGGAAGGTATGAGCTGTCTGACCAAACGTTATTTGTAAATGCTGCTTGCGAGCGATTTGCAAGATAAGTACCTATGAGTTTAGTTGAGTTGTTGTCAAAATTAAAAAAAGTGTTGTAGTTTCTTAGCAAGTATGACATGGTCTATTGTATCAAATGCCTTAGAATGGTCTAAAAGGACTAAAAAGTTGATGTTTCCATTTTCTAAGCCTTGACGTATAGTTTCGGTTACTTCCGCAAGAACTGTAATGCAACTATGGACCTGACGAAAACCAGATTGCACACTCGTAAGTAAATTATGAGATTTGATGTATGCTGTCATTTTTTCATGTATTAGTTTTTCTAATACCTTCGATAAAAAACACAAAATAGCTATGGGTCTGAATTCTCCATTTCATTTTGGTATTGGTACCATTTTTGCATGTTTCCACCCTAAAGGGTACACACAAGTCGTTAATATAGTGTTAAACAGATAAAAAAGATATGCTGGACTTTAATAAAATAAACATATGACAAAAAATAGTCGGTAGTCCATCATAAAATAAACTCATGACACATTAATGTTACCTGAGTAGCAATCAATACGGTTCTTAATATTCAGATATATAACACTGCAACATTTTTATGAGAAAAATTTATAGTGGCTAGCAGACTCCCGATAGAAATCGTCCTCCCACAAAACACCCCGAGGATTGTACATACATACATATATTGCCATGAGAAACGACTTATTTCTAAATATAAATACTAATTTCGTGAAAGCGTGACTTAATCACACACACACAAACATCAAAGCTCGCCGACAAAACAATTAAAACCATTTCGACTATTAAAATTTCAAAATTTAATTATCCATAAAACCAACGGACAGACATCGGTTCCCACGGACAGACATACAAAAACTTCTTGCATACTACAACACCACTCCAACCCACAGAAAACTTAAATTCCTATGAGCACAATATCTCTCAGATGGACTTAAACTCCCACGTCCAGAAATTCTCACGGACAGACAGAAATTCTCAAGCCCGCACAAAAAACTTCAAAGCAGTGAACCAACCTATTAAACCGTACATCATACACACCAATTAAAATTTTAATTACTGAAGTTTGAGAATTTGAAGTGTTGTAGAAGATTCAATATACTACTACCGCATGGCAACACTGGTTTTGCTGCCGACAATGCAGTCGCGTATATATCAGACCTCATTACCCATCTACTTATAGGGATATCACTATAGCACTCTAAATATCTCTTGTTATTACATTTTCTATTTTACAGACTTCCAATCATCGGAACTGACTATTTCAAGAACGCGGCGAGAGCACTCTGGAAATTATACGTGCGCAGCAAGTAATACCCAACCTGCAAGTGTGCTAATTCACATTTTTAAAGGTATGTTTAAATTAATCGCGATTAATATATATAAGCGTTCTATCACAGTCGTTCGATTTCGTTGATAATTTTATAAAATTTAATTTTTTGGAACAAAACTTCATGTTTTCTCAAGTAGACGAATCAATTATAAATAAATTCGAATATTCCAACGCATAGAGAATAAATAAAAAACTTTAATTAATATATTTTTTATTAAAACAAAAAAATTTTTGTTTGTAATGCAAAAACTAAGGAACTTGAATTCAAATCTGATTTTACCCATTTCTTCTCAATTTAAGAAATTATTTTTGGAAAAATTCATTATTTTATTAAGAGAGTACTTTTTATTTGAAACAATTTATTAATCAGAGTAGCAGAACGAATCAGTACTAATTTCGAGGTCGCTACACCCTCTCATCAGCGTTCTTTGTTTGCTTTTACCACTTTTGACGGTGGATACTAGTGACTAGGAATATCAACTATTTAACCGTAACGCTCCCGCTTTTTCCAAAGATTGGCTCTGAGATCAGGCAAAACAAAATATTTCATCGTTTCTCGAAAACTGAGAAAAAAGTATGGCTGTAACTCATGTCGAAAACTATGAAGGCAGAATAGACGGAGCGCACCCGAACCGTACTGTATCAGCTGTTCGTCTATGTTATGGGAAAAGCAATACAAAAGCTTACCGAATTTAAATATACCGTAGGTGCAACGTACCAATCTGTATCAAATAGAAATTGCTAACGTTGTTACGTGACATTTGTAAGCCAGTGATGGGCTGTTTCTTTGGTACAAGTTAAGTGGGTATTTCCGCTCTTATTTTGGTGTTTTTTGATAATAATATTTGTGTACTTTTGACAAAACATGTAGCGGTGGCTATGCACAGGATGCAAAATGATTTTTTTGTTTGCATAACATATATGCGCAACTGGTGGACATTAGTCTCGGCCAGCGAATTCTACCGCCTTTGTGTCCGGCCGTGCCATACAACATGAGAAAACTCACTTGTTAAAATATGTACATGGGCACTGTCTTTTATTTTCATTCGGGGTGGACTACCTTTTTAGTTGCGAGGATTGGCAATCCGCAGTAGACCACCGGGAACAGGGAAAACATTGTTCATTTGGCCGCCCGAACATACGGACCAAAGTTAAGTCCTGTCCAAGATCCTGAAAATAGAAAATTAATTAATTATTAGTAAAAAGTATAAATAATTGGCAGAACGATACTTGCATACCATGCTGTCGATAAAAATACATATACTTGCCAATTGAGAGCAGGTTGTAGTGTTGGATAGCGAAGTAGGGTCCCCTATTGTGAATAGTTGCTGCTTGGTGTCTACAGTAGGGCACGTAGTAAAATTTTATGAATGAATTTTCTGTTCTTTTCGAATTTTCAATATGTTATACGGGAGGCGGGATAATGGGTTTCATATACTACTGAACTAAAAAGGGTCAAGCATAGGATTAATAAATTTACCGATAATGATGACAAGGACATAGATAGGTTTTAAAATAGTGTATATTTATATATTACTTTTTAGGCTGAAAAATCGTTCGTTGCGATACAGAAATAATCTCAAGCCGTAGCCATTTTGCGGAATCAGTCTTAGTCAAGCAGTGACCAGTAAAGCACACCCATATAAAAATTTTCATCTCAACAGAAAACTAAAATTAACAAAATTTAAATAAGTGTTTAAGAAAAAATTAGTGAAACAATATTATAAACATTCATAATTAAAACACATAGGAGTACAAACGGATTGTTCAAAACGTAAGAAAAAGTATAATATATATGATGAGTAATAGTTTTTACTCAAGTTGCATAAAAAAATGGCTAAAATTTTGTTGATTTACAACACAAATTATGCGCGAATAAAAAAATAAGACTGCTTAGGTTGACTGCTTTATTAATAATGCTCATGTATGCAAAATGCATCTTAAGCAAATTGCAGTTTTACTCTATTTACTCAAATTTTAATTTACATAATGATAATAACAGATTAACAGAGGAACGTACACTGGGCGATAAAATTATAGTTCATCATTAATTCACAATTTAAATTCAATAAATAATTCATTTTCAAGTTAATACCGTATTACGTTAATTCATGCAATTATATGGCCAATTATACTACCCTATTAACCCAGTTGTATTCTATGATAATTCTGATATACATAATCATACAATAATAAGTGTTTAAACTCAAACAAATGTTCAAGATTAATTAAGACCAAACATCCTGGCCGCGTTGAATGCCTAAGGTAGGCTTCAAATTTATTTAGGTAATAACGCTAATTTATGAATTGTTCGCATGATTAAACCGGATTTGGTCTGCACATCAGCAACTCGTACCTTTCCATCAACGCCAGTAATGACCTTTGTAACACGACCCAACATCCATTTTAGAGGAGGAAGATTATCTTCGTGGACCAATACCAAATCGCCCATTTGTAAATTGAGTTGAGGTGATAACCACTTTGTACGTTGCTGCTGTCCAAGTACGTAGTCGCGCTGAAATATTCGCCAAAATTGTGCCTTTAAATGAGAAATCAACTGATACCGCTTCGTGTAATTCACCACAGGGGTTTCTGTAATCTTTTCAGGAATTGTGTTCATAGCTGATCCAATGAGAAGATGAGATGGTGTAAGGGCCTCGCCGTCATTAGGATCCTCAGATAACGGGGCAATTGGCCGCGAGTTTAAGATAGCCTCTATTTCAACAAGCACAGTCGATAACTCTTCGAATGTAAGATTCGCTGTAGAAACAGTCCTTAGCATCAAGTTTTTTGTCGATTTTACCGCGGCCTCCCATAGGCCACCGAAATGTGGAGCACGCGGTGGAATAAACACAAATTCTGTACCACGTTCTGCTGCATAGTGGAGCAGCTTAGCACGGTTTTGCTCGTCGAAAAATTGTCGTTTTAATTCTTGTAGTTTTGAGTTAGCTCCCACAAAGTTGGTGGCATTGTCACAGTACAGCTTCTCTGGAACGCCACGTCTGCCAATAAACCTTTTTAAACAACAAAGAAATGCATTAGTAGATAAGTCTGTCACTGCTTCTATATGAACTGCCTTGGATGAAAAGCACACAAATACCGCAATATACGTTTTGTATGGTGATTTTCCACGTATGCGATATGTAGTGTAGACGGGACCGCAGAAATCTACACCAGCAATTAGGAAAGGACGCATATTTTTTAACCGATCAGCGGGTAAATTTCCCATAATCTGTGTTGCTAGTTTCGGTTTGTATTTGAAGCAGTGCACACAGCTTCGTACAACTTTTCTTGCTAATTCACGAGCGTTGATGATCCATATGTCTTAATAAACCGATTAGAATTTTTGCACCGCAATGATAATTTAATAAGTGCAAATGTTGCATGTAAAGATATGCAAATCTGATATTTGCTGGCAAAAGCAAAGGAAATTTAGCGTCATATTGCATATCTGCGTTAAGAAGTCGACCGCCAACTCGCAATAAATTAATTTTTCTACCATTTTTCTCAATATCCTGTAGAAATGGTGTTAACTTTTGATATTTTGGACTTAGCAGCTCGGAATTTTTTACACATTTTATCTCCGCTGCTAGTTCGTGTTCTTGTATTGTCGCTATGATTTTAAGAAAGGACCATTCTAATTCTTCAGCCATCAAATGCTTTGATTTGTGTTTGTTGCATCGAGTTATAAATCTATAAACGTAAGCGATAACTCTAACGAGTTTTAAATACGACGAGCATCGATTTATTATTTCGAAGATACAGTGGTTTTGCAATTGCGAAGAGATGTGTACCGACTTTAAAGTTTTGAGTTCCGGTAAATCATCTACAGCACTCGTTGTAAAGTGTGGGTTTACTGGCCAATGATTTTTGTTTTGTTGCATGAAGTCTGGACCTTCAAACCAATAAGACGATAATAATTCGGCAACTGTACAACCTCTAGACACAATATCTGCGGGATTCATCTTAGTTGGAACGTGTCGCCATTCTGCTTTAATGCTCCACTCCTGTATTTCTGAAACGCGGTTGCGAACGAACATATTGAGTGAAGACGAATGTAGTTTTAGCCAATGTAACACAATCTCCGAATCTGTCCAAAATATAACTTCACCAACATAAGGGGAAAGAAGTGGTTCAATCTGGCTCCATAACCTTGACAGTAGGTGTGCAGCACACAATTCAAGGCGTGGCAGTGTTATAGTTTTTGTTGGTGCAACCTTAGATTTAGCTGTTAGCAGACTTGAAAATGTTTGTTGATTATCAATAGCAACGACATAGAGGCAACAACCATATGCACGAAGTGAAGCATCGGAAAAGCCGTGAATCGTAATTTTATTTCTAATTGAAGTGTGAACATAACGAGGTATAGAGACTGTAGAAATTTTTTCGAGATCTGCTTTGAAACGACTCCATTGTGTATCTAGACTTTGGGGTATAGACTCATCCCAGTCTAATTTGTTTATCCATAATTCCTGAAGTAATATTTTTGATTTAGTTATTATTGGGCACACAAGTCCCAGCGGATCAAAGAGGCGAGCTATTGTCGACGATATATTACGCTTTGTAGATTTTAAATTTGCAAACTCTTTTGGCAATTGAAATTTTAATATATCAGAGCTTGGAAACCATTTGAGCCCCAGAGTCTTTGTAGTTTCGTCGTTATTAAAATCTACACACTTTTCATCTGAAGCATTTTTACTATAAAATTTGTGATTCGAAAACCATTTCGCAAGTTTAAAGCCAGCATAGTCCAAAATATATGTTGTTTGTGTACGAATAGTTTCTAATTGCTCTAAGTCGTCACCACCGGATAATAAATCGTCAACGTAAAATTCTTCTTTAATCACTCTTGCGCCCTCTGGGAATGTGTTATTTTTATCCGCAATTTCGTTCAAACAACGTATTGCCAAAAAGGGAGCTGGCGATGTTCCAAACGTAACCGTGTTTAATTGAAAAATTTGTATCGGTAAGTTTGAGTTTTCTCTCCATAAGATCAGCTGATATTTTCTATCTTCTTTGTGAATTAATACCTGCCGGTACATTTTTGTAATGTCCGCAGTAATAGCATACTTTTTTAAACGAAACTTCAGCAGACTACGATACAAATCTGGCTGAATAGTAGGACCAACTAGTAATGTGTCATTCAATGATAATTGGGATGAAGTCTTTGCAGACGCATCAAAAACAACACGTAATTTTGTTGTCGCACTATCAGGTCTTAAAACAACTTGATGTGGAATGACGTAGTGTGAGTCAACTGGAATTCTATTATCAGTGGGCTTCATGTGCTTGAGATGCAAATACTCTTTCATGAATTCTGTATACATTTGCTGTATTCCTGGATGTTGTGACATCTTTCGTTCAAGAGCTAGAAAACGTCGTTTTGCGATATCAGATGAAGAACCCAAATGAGAAGGTTCGGTTTTGAAAGGCAGGCGTACTTGAAAACGACCTTCTGGCAAAAGTTCTACGTTTTTCCTAAAATGATTTTCACAAGCTTGATGCTCCTTTGAAAGTTCTTGTTTACAATTTGGTAAATCGTCAATTTGCCAAAATTTCTTTAATGTACTATCAATACTGTGTAATGTATCTTCTTCTTGGACCAAATGGCACGATTTTTTTGTATGTTGATTTGATGGTCTAAATCGGCCTGAAACAACCCAGCCAAGAAGAGCTTTTTGTAATATTGGCATAGATTCACCCAATTTAATTTGCCCGACGCACAGAAGATCAAGAAACACATCTGCACCCAACAATATATCGACTTTTTGCCGCTTGTGAAACTGTGGATCGGCGAGAACTATATTATTAGGCAACTTCCAGGTTTGTGTACCTATATTGATATTCGGTTGAAAAGTTGAAATCGATTTCATAATGTGAAAATCAGCAACGAATTCATAATCATTTACTCTTGACATGACGATAGTAGAAATTTGTTGGTTTATGTCAGCACTAATTTCACCAATACCAGTAATGTGAATAGTTGCGGCACACTGTGGCTGAAAATCGTTTTTCATTGGCCAAAACTCAAATTTTTTTTGTCACCGATTTTTAAAATTTTTACGCCATTTTGCAGCTAATATATCCAGATTAAGGTAGCCAAAAAATTAGGTTAAACTATTGATAATTGTGAGCGTGGCATGCTGTCAAACTCAACGGTTTTTTTAATTTCAGAAAAAGGTGTTTTTCTTTTGTTTTTTATAAAAAATAAATGGTTACTACTCGCAAGCTATCATCGATAATGGCCTGCGGTCTTTTTTATAATGTTGGTAGGATTATAGTCTTTAGTTGTTGTAAGTGGTCACAGCTCTAGCGTTTAATATTATATATTATATTATTATTATTTATGAAACTACTATATTTTTCTCAAATTTAAACTTTAGTGGAATAGAACTTCTAGGGAACAAAAGGGAACAAGAAATGTATACCACCCGGAGAAAGGTGAAAGTGTCCTCTTTAACGCTATATATACTTTTGCACCCGCGACGAGCCGTCTGTAGAACACTTTTTTCATTTTAATGAAATTACTCCAAAGTACTCGTATACAATGGTGTATATAATTTTCACTTTTTTGCCTAAAAGTTTATGTTTTTTACTTTAGACTACGTAAAACTAAAAAAATTAAATATAATACCTGCGAAAGGGTTTAATTTTAATTTACCTGTTATCAAATGTTAGGGTCAACCAAAGTCATAAGCAATTTTATAACAATAATCGCGACATTAAAGCACTAAAGAAAAAAAAATAACCCAACAACAACAACAAATATTGGCGAGATACTAATTAGTTTTACCTGATATTAAGGTCTGGACAACATGTGCAATTTAAGCAGTACCTGCTATGAAATTAAAGATCAATGTGTGAATAACATGTATCTAAAAATGTATAAAAATACGGATTCGATAAGGGATTACTCAGTAATAAGTTAATCCTTTAAGTGTACAATTAAAACATAACAGACACAAATAAAAATATTCAGAAAAATATGGAGAGCTTCAGTTATAAAGAACTGGCCGAAGAGTATTTTAGAAACAAAAACCAGGAAGATGTTCTTAGCTACGTTAAAATAAAATTAAACTTAAATTCGTATAGCACCGAAATGCAAGAGCAATTATTTAATTTCGTAAAAGCACTAAAAAAACGCTACAAAGAAGTTAGCTACAGTTAACAAAAGTTTTATATAAAAAGTGCAACCTGGTTAGAAGGCCAACTTACTGTCGCTGCAGAAACAGCAAAGCAAGATAAGGGTGGAAGACCACGCAAATCATTATTGGGCAACTGCAGCGATAGATCTAAGAGGCGGAAACTTAAAGATATTAACGATGCAATTGGTTGTACAAATATAAAAGAATCTTTCCTACATCAATTACGATCACAGAACCAATTAACAAAAGTGGATATCATTGAAAAAGTTGTTAAAGCTAGTCCAGTGAGAACAAAACGGATTCTTAAAAGTATACCAACTCCGAGTGATGTAATACAGTACACAAATGAGGAGGCATTAGCATTATTTCTGTATTTGAAATTAACAAAACAGCAATATATTAAGCTCAGACTGCGTACGATTGAAAAAGGTTCAAATATGTATCTAGCATATCATTACATAACCGCTGCTAAAATGGACTGTTTGCCATCAAAGGACACTATTACAATCACACCAATTACGGCAGAGGTACAACTACAATCTCTACTTGATCACACAGCCGAACGCTTGCTACAATCAATAACAGGAAATGAGTTAAAGAAATATGGAAACACAAAATTAATTCTGTTTTGTAAATGGGGATGTGATAGTTCTTCGGGACAAAAACAATACAAACAAGTTGTATGTGAAAATATTTCGGATTCAGATATGTTCATGGTATCATTTGTACCATTGCGATTGAAAAAGATTTTGGAAGATTCAGAGCCTTCGACTAGAACAACGGAAACAATGGATATTTGGAAAAATGAGACACCATCTTCTACGAAATACTGCAGGCCAATCAAATTTGAATTCAAAAAAGAAACTCATGATGCCATTAACAAAGAAGTTAGTGATATCAAGACCCAAATTGCAACACTACAGCCATTACAATTACAGTTGGATGGGCAGCAAATTGAAGTAAGCTACCAATTAGTTCTCTCAATGATAGATGGAAAAGTAGGTCAGGCTTTGACTAGCACGAAGGCTGCATCCAGCTGCATTATATGCCAAGCAACATCAACCCAATTAAACGAAATCCCGACAAAATCATTAGATAATACCGATGCATATGAATTTGGATTATCACCACTACATGCAAGAATACGACTTATGGAACACATACTAAAAATCAGCTATGATTTGGATTTCGGGTCTTCAGGATCAATAAGAAACAACGAAACCAACAAAGAGTTAAGAAGTGCAAAAAAGAAACATGTTCAAGATGAATATCGCAAATTAGGATTGATTATAGATCAGCCAAAACAAGGGTCAGGCAATACAAATGATGGCAAGTCCGCAAGAAGATTCTTTTCAGATCCAGAAACAGCATCTGAAATAACAGGAGTGGATTTTAACCTTATTTTTAGATTTAAAATAATCCTAGAAGTACTTGCGTGCAATGAAGAAATTGACTCTAGAAAATTTGGAGATTATGCAAAGGAAACTGCAAAAATATATACAACCAACTACCCATGGAGAAATATGTCTGCAACAGTTCACAAAATCCTTTATCATGGAGAAGATGTCATTAAATATCATTTGGTGCCACTTGGAGATCTATCAGAGGAGGCTCAGGAAAAAAGGAACAAGGATTACAGATTTTATAGAGAGCACAATACTAGAAAAATTTCAAGAAATTCAACAAATGAAGATCTATTTAATATATTATTGGCAACGTCAGATCCGTTTATCTCCAGTATTCGAAATCAATGGAAAGTGGAACATCGGGATTTAGATGAAGAAGCCAAAAAACTACTAAAGAACAGAGATAGCACAGAACAAAATATGGAATATTTGCAATCAAAATTTGAGTCAAATGAATAATAATTATAATTGCCTTTCATTGTTATTTAAGTACGAAAAACATAGTATTAGTAAAAAATAATAATAAACGAACCTACCATTGTTACAAATGCTATTAAAATTTATTGCAGTTTTTATTTTAAAATGTTTTTAAAATTATCAAATTTGACAGCAAAAAATAATAAATTTTTCTGTAGTAATAGCAATATTTTTAGATAATATTATTAACGTTTTTTTTAAGTGTAACTATTCTTTGAGTGTAAACAAATTTGCAAATTTGTCAGCAAAAAATTTAAATTTTTCAGTAATAGCAAAATCTCCAGTTGATTTTACTATTTTTTTCAGTGTACAATTTTTTTAAGTGTAACATAAAAAAAATTCCATTATTACAAAAATTATTTATAATTATTATTAATTTCCAAATATTCAATTTTTTTAATAAATAAAAAAATAATAATTCCATATTTCACTCTAAAAGTTAAAAAAAATTCAAAAGTTCAACTTTGACCTAGAATTCGTTAAAAAGTCCTCAATCAATTTTAATAAAATTTAAACTGAGTCAAGCTGAACTAAATATCTATCCAATAAAAAAAAATTACTTCAATATTTTGATCGGTTCAAAAGTTACAGAGTTTTGGCCAATGAAAAACGATTTTCAGCCACTGTGCGGCAGTACGTTTAATATTTAATCGATTAGCATACTCATCGGTTATAATATTTATTTGGGAACCTGACTAACATCTCTAACATTGCTCGTGCGGTTTGTAAATTTCCGTATTTGTCTCGTAGTTGAACCACTGCAGTAGCGAGCAACACAACGTTGTCGGCAGAATTAGTATGCATAGATGAAGATGTATTTAATGGAGTGTTTTTTGCAGTTGATGGCGATTCAACAAGCGCATTTGTTAATTGATTTTGTTGTCTGTGCAGTAGTGTGTGGTGTGGACCCTTACATATACGGCAACGAGAGCTTTTGCAATGTGCAACTGAGTGGCCTTTTTTAGACAATTTAAACAAAGAGCATTCGATTTTGCAAAAGTATATCTTTGTGTGACATCAAGTGCCCCGAATGTTCTACAATTATAGATGGTATGGTCAGATAAACGGCAATGAATGCATTTATTCGTATTAGGTTCTTGTACGCATGCTAGTGATGATTTTTGTTTTGCCTTTTCGTTATTCCAGATTGTTCTGCTATTAGAAGGACTATCACTTTTGCTCGTCTTATCTTCGGTTATTTCTAAAGCTTGACAACGTCTAATCAACGCCTTTGCGCAACTTTCCCATGTAGGTAAAATTGTATAATCAAGTTGATCGTTCCATTTTGATTTAGTAATCGAATCAACCTTTGACAGCACGATGTGAATCAACAGGGCGTTTGTTATGTCTTTTTCATCGCCAATCGACAACAGAGAATCATAAATAGCAGATATAGTGTCCACAGCTTTACGAAGTAGTGAGGCGTCCGGTTTGTTGAGTTTCGGAATCTCAAAAATTTGCTCGATGCAATCAAAAAAAATTAGACATTTTTTGTCATACCGCTCAGCTAGTCTTTGTATCGCTTTTGGATAATTATCTTCAGTGATTTGGAATGCTTTTACAGTGCGAAGTGCGTCTCCAGAAAGGCAAGTCAACAAATGATTAAATTTTTCAATACGGGTGAGTGATGAGTCTTCATGAACTAAATTGTTAAACGAAGTGATAAAATTCTTGTAATCCGCGTATTTACCATCGAAATTCGGCAACTTCAACTACTGAGAATGTATTGTCTTGAAATGAATTTTCTCTAGGCATGTGAGAACCAAGCAACGCGTTGCAACGCCATTATTCTTGACTTTGCGCTAATACATAGCTCTTCGATTTCAGGACGACGGTCATCTTGTGGACATATGCTTTCAATTTCTGTTTGGTACGTCATTATCTGCCTAATATATGAATTTAAAATGTCTAGTCTACATTCCAAATCAACAACGGATCGCTCAGCCCCACCTATACTGTTTTTTATACGAGTAATATTGCCTTTCGCGTTGCTTCTTTGCTGGCGTAACGCAGCAGCATTATCTGAAGCTGAGGCAGCAGCGTCAATTGGCTCCGAATTCACCGGCATTTTCTAACTTTATCCAAAAAAAATATTTGTTTTTTAATAATTGAAAGACTATATTTATCAGTTCAATTGATTAAATGTGTATTTCAAGTTTCTATAATAAGTTTAATACGTGTGTATATGATGTTTGCACTCGGTTCAATGCAATGTTTAATCAGCAACGAACATTAGCATCGATTGTTTTTATCGATATGTTGATAAAGATGTATTAATTAGCTAGCAGCGTTGTGAAAATAATCTAGAGCAACAAAATTGCATTCGCAACATAGTCAAAATTTTGTTGCAACTAAATTGGTTTGAAGGCTCAATAACTGGTACGACGAAATATTTTTATTAGTTTTCAAAACAAGTTTGAATAGGTTCGATAAGGTTTGATAAAACTGTTTGCTTGTATGTATATGCATTCACAAAAATCGAAGTATAGCAACAACAACATATGTAATTCAGATCAGTACATAATAGCAAAACCACTGTAATGATTTATGTGAGAACAGGCAATAACGAAAGCAACAACAAATGCCCTTCCCAGCGACAACAAGAACGAATTAAGTAGCGGTTCTTTTTTATGTATTTTAAATTTTTTGTATATGTGTGCTTAGCAGTTTTTGATGATATGTATCAATCTATATGTATGTATATATTTATTTATACTGATTGCGAGTGCAGTCGACCAAGCGTTGTCTCTTTTTTTCAAAAGTTCTAATGACAAGCGAACGTACAGTTGACTAATTTTGAACTATCGACTGCACTTTCAATGCTACATATGTATGTATTACCTGGGCGAATATGTTTTGTTAATTTATTGAACTTATCTGTTAGCGTCGAACGCCTTTTACGAACTGTCCCAAAAATTTTTTTGTTTTTTATCGATGCTCCAAATAGTCTCCAGATTGATAGCGATGATCCAACTAGTTCCAGCTTGCTACAACGATTTATTTGTACTTCAACTTGCGGTCCCTGCTCGGGCGCCAAAAAATGATGAGTAATAGTTTTTACTCAAGTTGCATAAAAAAATGGCTAAAATTTTGTTGATTTACAACACAAATTATGCGCGAATAAAAAAATAAGACTGCTTAGGTTGACTGCTTTATTAATAATGCTCATGTATGCAAAATGCAGTTTTACTCTATTTACTCAAATTTTAATTTACATAATGATAATAACAGATTAACAGAGGAACGTACACTGGGCGATAAAATTATAGTTCATCATTAATTCACAATTTAAATTCAATAAATAATTCATTTTCAAGTTAATACCGTATTACGTTAATTCATGCAATTATATGGCCAATTATACTACCCTATTAACCCAGTTGTATTCTATGATAATTCTGATATACATAATCATACAATAATAAGTGTTTAAACTCAAACAAATGTTCAAGATTAATTAAGACCAAACAATATATTTCGGGTAGTTCACCAACACCTTTGGGTATATGTTTTGTTTATTAGAGATCCTGGTAGTTGTAAAGGAAGACGAAAGACGTCAAAAAAACATCCTGCATGAATACTATTAATCGGAAGAAAGTGGAGATCGTAAGTTGATACACATTAATAGTCAGTATAGTGCTAATTAGGGGATTGTGTGATGTAATTTCTTTGTAACATATACTGGAGCAGGACCAGCACAAGTTGTTGGGGAGACTAAAAGCTTTATTTTTGAGAAGCAGCTCCCTTGGATTCTACAAAACAATACTCTGGTAAAGCTAGATTCACCCAAAATAATAATAATAAATCCAGGTAATAAAAAAACTAAACAGATAAATTCGAATAAAAGGAAGCCATATTGAAATCCTAAAGAAAGGGGCTTAGGTCGGCCATTTATAAATTATATATACATAAATTTTATTAAAAAAAGGCGAAGCCAGAAATGCGGCAAAATATAAAAGAAAAGCAGAACACAAAAACAGGTTAAGTTAAGAAATTAGGTTATTTTATGTATGCTGTGTTTCATTAGACTTATTTTAAATCATTTGAATAATAATACATATATGTTAACTTTGTTAGATGTTCATTAAATTCTCAGCACAGATCACTTGTTAATTATTACGTCAGGGTGCAAAAAAGCAAATTTGTTTTCTTTAGCAAAGATTTTGGTGTAGGGTTTTAGAGAGCTCTTTCAAACTCGAGTCTAATACGATGTAATAAAAAATCATTACTATAGCCTCTCGTCTAATTTTTGAGACGGAAACAGTACCAGTGAGTAGCACAATCCAGTAGAGCAAGAGAATTTTCAACTTCCCGTTTTGTTATTGTGAATGTACTGATGGTTTGATTTTTATGTGGTGTATGTTATAAAATATCAATTCAATTATTGACTTTTAAAATAATTTTTACTAGGATTAAGTTTAAGACGAGGTATACATTTTTATAAGATTATTCAGGAATTATTTATATTTAAACGGTCAATTATAGTAGGGCCTTTAGTTATAGATTAATAGTAAATAAAGATATGTACATATTAAGATCCTAATAAGAAAACAAAAATGATGAAGGCTTAAGTATATTTAATATGGCGGGAGAAGAGGGTAAGGGGTGGAATGTGAGCGGGTATATTGGGTTACCATAACATAGGAAGGAGTACGGGTGACCATGGTTGGGAAGGGCGGTTGGAGAGTACCATCTTTCTCCTATTATATGAATGTTGAATTGTCATGTTAGTTTCCGTTTGTTTATGCTTTTGTACAATTTATTGTAGGTGTCCTGGTATCAGATTGAAGGGAGGAACCACAGCTGGGGATGAGTCGGTGCGAACGCTTGTCGACCTGCATTCAATCTGACTCTACTAAATGATCACACAACAATATGGCGCCCAATATAAAGTAATGGCGTATAACGCCCCGTTAGAAATAGATATGCTGTGTACCAACACCTACAAATAGTGAAATATACCACTGAAATTAACCAATAGACCAAATCCTCATTCTGTTTATCATAAAGAGAATCTCAGAAGGGTTCTGCAGCCGTTCTGGCACACAATGCTAGAAGACAGTTGTGTAGGAACTTAGTGAGAATATTTGATAAATAGAATGAACACCCACTATTCAAGGCTTACGGTATGTTCATAAGAGTAAAAAAATTTATATATATCTTTTTCGCACATTCTAGTAAATTACTTGAATAAATTTTTGTTTAGTAAATTTCAAATTTCGGGTTTTAGTTTGCCAACCCAGAGAAAAAAATTTTTGGTAGCAGCTCCAGACAAGCGCTGGAGGACTGATGTAGCAAAACATTTTATATCTAGGCCTTTGACTACTCAGCTGGTAGTGTCATTGTTAAAACTAAAGCTATAAATTCTTATTTTTTACGATCTTATGGTAATGAAACATTAATATTAAACTTTCGATAAAGAGAGAGCCGAAGTTAAATACTGCATCACATCCTCCTTTTACCGGCCTTATGTGAAGAAAAGATAATTTTTATTTCGAAAAACTATCGAAATTTGCTTTTAGATAAAGATTTTTACAACACAGTTTTGAGATACAATTTCAGGATTATTAGAATATTTTATATTTTAGAAAAATTATTAGGCATAGTGTTTTTATGTAATTTCGTGGTAATTGTTAAATCAATAGTCTTAGAAAGTTAAAAAATTTTTCTGTTATTTATATTTTTTTTCAGTTGTAATTTGGCGACGTATACACAAATACTTATTATTATTTTATTTATTATATTTAGCCGACATTTAATCTCACTTCAGGCATTTGCCCTTTGAAGATAATTATAACACACTTAATAATAAGACCGTATTTATAAATCAGATAAGAAGATTCGAATAAATAGAGGATTGACTTGATAGTGTACCACACAAGTCTACAATGCTTGCACAATGAATACAACGAAACAATAAATAAAGTATCAATAATATTTCTTTTTGTTGTATGCATGGTGCAATGCTAAATTGCTTGTGAGGAACTATTTGAGTGACACATTTCTGTTTGAGTGCAATTGTAAATACAAAGTACAATGATTGGTCAAATAGAAATGTGAATATGAAACTTCATAGTATTGAAAGAGAAAGAAGAAATAATTGTATGTTATAATAAGTTAGAAAGGTTAAGATTAATTTTCAAAACTAGTATATAAGCATAAACAAATTATAATAAAACCAGACTTTAATTTAAAACATAAACTGGCTACATCAGCCTTGTCTTATTTTGAAGTTTCAAGAATCTTTTGGCAGTTCTTTCGAACGCCTAACTCTCAAGCTGGTATCCCTAACAGCTGTATAAAATAAACAAGGGACTATAGGGAACCAAATACTATACACGTTACACTACAAAATACTATACACGTAACATTACATGGCGATCCTGCAAAACTGCGGACCATAATAACATTTAAAATCAGTAGATCCTGCAAAACTGCGGACCATAATAACATTTAAAATCAGTAGATCCTGCAAACTGCGTAAAACCTGCCAATATCGGACCATTAAAAAGTAGAAAATTTTTTTCAAACCCTGCCAAGGATAAGAATAGATTTTTTTTTCAACAAATGTCAGAAGAAGAAATCAACGAAATAATATCCCGCTGGGAAAAGTACTTGCAAGAAAATAATTCGGAAGAATATGTGCCCGACAGGACAACAGAAGGAGACACATCATCAATCCCACAATATATCCCAACAACAAATTTTAAAGATTTTTAACATGCAATATATATAGTTTTATAAATAAAAATACTTAGATACAAATGCAATAAAATAGAAAACAAAATGGGTAAACCACAAAGCAAAGTGGAAATCCAGGAAAATATAGTAAATAATGGAAATGCAGATAATAATAAAAATACATTACCAGAATATGTAATAACACTAATTATAGTAGCAATTATATTATACGTAGCATATAGGATTAACCAATATTTTAAGAGGTATGTAATTAAACACAGGGGCAGTAGTAATAATAATACAATAACTAATGTATAAAACAGAAATTCTATGTTGAAACCAAACGTCTAAAATTTAATGAAAAAAAAAAAAAAAAAAACTATCAAAATAATTAATGTAGCAAAATAACAAAAACAAAAACAAAAAAAATAATATATATATACATATTTTAAAAATTAACAAAATGTTGTCAATAAACTATGGAAGAAAATATAGAAAAATTGAAAGAAGTTCTAAAAACTCTAAAGAAAAATCCAGGTAGAACATATACAAAGAAAACTATAAATGAAAAATTAGAATATATTGAAAATATAAACCAAGACTTTATAATAGCAGCGGAAGAACAGAAAGACACTGATCTAGTAATAGCCTTAAAAATACAATTCAAAAATATTTATACAAATATCAAAAAATATTTAGCAGAACACGAGAAAGAATTTGAGATAGAACAAAATATCACAATGGCATCATTTAGTTTAGAAACCGTTTCAAAAGCTTTACCATTGTTTGCTGGTAATTATATAGAGCTTGAAAGTTTTTTAATAACAGCAGAGCTGATAAACAAAACATTATCAGACACAGCAAAAATAGATTTCCTACAATACATTTATTATGCCAAACTAACATCTAACGTTAGAACAGCGATAGGAAGTTATATCAAACCAGAAAGCTTTGAAGCACTAAAAGAATTGCTAGAAAACAGGTACAAAACCACTAAAACAATACCAGAATTACAAAACAAGCTTAGTACATTGTCCCAAGGGAGAATGCCAGTTAATTTATTTAAAGACAAAATATTATATATAATAGATAGCCTAAACAAACTAGGGATAGAAGAACTAGGAAATACTGCCTCAACAGCAGAAAAGAACATAATAATTAAACTAAATAATAAATTAGCCCTAGATACTTTCAAAAAGGGACTAAACGAAGGCTTTAAATCGACCATATACGCGTCGCGACCAACCACATTGCAAGAAGCATCAGAACTTGCAATTGAACTTGAAAATGAAAATAAGGCAACTAATAATGCAATTCTACATATCAGAAAGGAAAAACCACGGTATCAATCACAAAATCAAAACAGAACTAACAACACATTCACTAACTACAACAATAATAGGCCTTACAACAATCAAAACTCTAACAGAAACAATTACATAAGAAATAACAACTATCACAATAATAACAATAACTTACCAAGGAACACAAATTTTTCTAGAAACAATAATTTCAACAATAATAGACATACTAATTTCAGTCACAATAGGTTTAATAACAGTCAAAGAAGAAACTTTAACAATAACCACGATTACACTAACAGAAACAACAATAGATATGTACACACTATACAAAGTTCGGGAAACGAAGTAGGCCCGGAATACATACCTATTCCGGAGAGCCAGAATTAAGAGTATATAAAGTATTTACCAACAGAACAAATTTTATAAACACAAAATACAAGAATAGAATTTTGACATTCCTTATCGACACAGGTGCTGACATATCACTTTGTCGCATGTGTAAAGACTTTGAAGGTGAACCATTTAACCCAGAACAAATATGTAAACTTACCGGAATCACGAAGGAAGAAATATACCCTTTAGGCACAATAGATCTTGAACTCTCCTTACCAGATAAAAAATGTAAACATTCTTTTCAACTAGTAAATTCAGATTTTCCTATTGAAACAGATGGCATAATTGGTAGAGATTTTCTGCAAAAATATCTTTGTAAAATTGATTACGAGACATTTACAATTTCTTTATTTATAAATGATTCTACCATAATTCTGCCCATGCAATCAAAACCAATTTCTTCACTACAAATAATAATTCCACCCAGAACAGAAATTATACAAGCCATAAAATTAAAGCTAAAAGAAGATTGTGTCATATTTAACAAACAATTACAAGAGGGAATATTTTTAAGTAATTCGATAGCACCAAAAAGCGGCATGACACACATAAAAATTTTAAACACAACGAACGAAACAGTGACAATAAAAGGCATTCAACTCCAGACTGACCCACTTAAGAATTATGAGATATTAAGTTACAATAATATGAGCACTAAAAAACGTTTTAAAAAAAATAGTGAATGAACTGCAATTAGACCATCATGACGAAGTTGCAAAATCACAATTAATAGGAATATTAAAACAATATCAAAATGTTTTTCATTTAGAAGACGAAAAATTAACCGTCAACAATTTTTACAAACAAACAATCACGACCTCAGACAACACACCAGTTTACATAAAAACTATAGATTA
This sequence comes from Gymnocheta viridis, assembly GCA_956483585.1. Lineage (NCBI taxonomy): Eukaryota > Metazoa > Arthropoda > Insecta > Diptera > Tachinidae > Gymnocheta > Gymnocheta viridis. The sequence continues at coordinate 27,531,894 of OY101443.1, forward strand.
CCACACTCACATACCGACATAATAAATAAACAAGTAGAAAAGATGCTTAATGACGATATAATAGAAGCATCAATTAGCCCATATAATGCTCCACTCCTTTTGGTACCAAAGAAAAATATAGAAGACAAAAAGAAATGGAGACTTGTTGTAGATTTTAGAAAGCTTAATGATAAAATTGTCAATGACAAATTTCCTCTAACTAGATTAGAAGACATTTTAGACAAATTAGGTAGAGCAAAATGGTTTTCTACACTCGATATGACCAGTTCCTTTCACCAGATTGAATTAAATAAAGAATCCAGACCACTAACTGCTTTTTCTACACCACAAGGCCATTTTCAATTTAAAAGACTTCCATTCGGACTAAAAATTTCTTCAAATAGTTTCCAAAGAATGCTTACAATAGCACTCTCCGGATTAGAATCTGAAGCATTTCTTTACGTAGATGACATAATTGTATATGGATGTAGTTTAAGCCACCATAATCAAAATTTAATAAAAGTACTAGACAGACTACAAAAATACAATCTAAAACTAAATCCAAAGAAATGTTGTTTTTTAAGACCAGAAGTAGTTTATTTAGGACATTTAATAACAAAAGACGGTGTGAAAACAGACCCATCCAAATACGATATTATAAAAAACTATCCAATACCGAAGAACGCGGACGAAGTAAGACGATTCATTGCATTCTGCAACTACTACAGAAAATTCATACCAAACTTTGCAGACACTGCCAAAAATTTGAACGCACTATTAAAGAAATCAGCAAAATTTATATGGACGGAACAATGCCAACATGCTTTTGAGGAATTAAAAGACAAATTAATGAAACCCCCAGTATTGCAATATCCAGATTTTGAAAAACCATTTATTTTAACAATTGACGCATCAAACTACGCGTTAGGAGCAGTCTTATCTCAAGGCGAAATAGGTCAAGATTTACCAATTTCATACGCTAGTAAATCATTGCAAAAACATGATATTAACAAACCGGTAATTGAAAAAGAACTTTTAGCAATTCATTGGAGCATAAATTTCTTTAAACCTTACTTATATGGCAGAAAATTCATTGTAGTTACAGACCACAGACCATTAATTTCACTATTTTCACATAAAAATCCTTCATCAAAAATGACAAGAATAAGACTAGATTTAAGTGATTATGATTTCACAATTGTTTATAAAAAAGGAAAAATGAATACAAATGCTGATGCACTTTCTAGAATAGAACTAGATTCAGACATATTAAAACAAATGATACCACAAGAAAATGACGAAAAAGAAAAAAGAGTATTAATAACGACAAGGGCTATGCAGAATAAGTTGAATAATGCAAATAAGAATGAGGCAAATAAAATAATAAATAATGAAAAAAATTACATAGAAAATAATACACGTGTAAAAGAGAACAAAATGGAAAAATGCAATTCTCAGAAGTCTGATCAACTTCAAATATGGGAATGTATATCCATTAATGATATCAAAAATATGAAAAAATTGCAATTTTATAAATTTGAAAACATAGAAGAAAAAGATATAATTATTGAAGATAATATTGTGCACATTGGACATAATGATAATTCATCGAAACCAGTTTCGACCATGAAGAAGTTATGTGCCAAAAATAAGATTAATAAGAATGATATGAATAAAGTATGTAACGATAATTCTCCGAAACTAGATTCGATTATGAAGAAATTACATACAGAAGATATGAATAATGATAATATGCATGCAAGATTCAGCGATAACTCAGCGAAACTAGATTCGATACTGAGAAAACTGATATCAAAAATGAGTAAAGAAAATATAAAAGAATTAGCGCTAGCAAATAACGATAAAATATTTAAAGTATATACGAAAGAAGAATTAAAAGAAGCATATGCAAAGATAAGAATAAATAACAAAAGCCCTCAACTTAAGATATTAATATACAATGCCCCGAAAAGAATAACAGATGACATTTTAAAATACAAACTAATTGACCAATTCCACAATACCACCCACGCAGGACACTTAGGAATACGAAAAACCGTCATTAAATTAAAACAGAGATATATTTGGAAAAACATGAACAAGATGGTAAAACAATTTGTATCTTACTGTGATAGCTGTAACAAAAATAAACAAACAAAACACATAAAAGAACCACTTACAATAACAAACACACCAAACAACAGTTTTGAAGTGATTTCAATTGACACCGTTGGTCCTCTTCGTATTTCAAACGACTATCGCTACATTCTAACAATGCAATGCGAACTGACAAAATTTGTCGTTGCACACCCAATACCGACAAAAGATGCACTTGTAATAGCAAAAACATTGGTTGAACAATTTATTTTGAAATATGGTCAATTTAAGGTACTTAAATCCGACAGAGGTACAGAATTTACAAATGAACTTAAGAAAAACATATGTTCACTATTACAAATCAAGCAAATATTTTCAACACCATACCACCATGAAACATTAGGTTCAATAGAAAGAAACCATAGGGTTCTTAATGAGTTCTTGTTGACAACTGCAAATGATTATGAATGGGATAAATGGATTCCATATTTCAGTTTTGCCTACAATACGGCACCACATATAGATACGGGATACTCGCCTTTCGAATTAGTTTATGGGAAATTACCAAGCCTACCATCTGACATAATAAATAATAAAATAAAAACATATAATTATGACGACTATGTACAAGAGCTACGAGTCACACTACAATTTGCGTTAAATAAGGCAAAGGAATTATTAGTAAAATCAAAAGAAAAAAGAACAATTAACTATAAAAATAAAAATGAACTTAATCTTAACGTAGGAGATTTAGTATTAGTTAAAATAGAAGATAGGAAAAAGAACCAAAGTCCATATAAAGGACCATTTAAAATAATAAGTAGAGATGGTGTAAACACCACGATAGATTACAAAGGAATAAAGAAAACTTACCATAACAACAATTTAAAACCATTTAAAACATTATAGAATAAAAATCCTAATATATGTAACTGCCAATATATGTACGTAAAAATAAGACATAAACGTGTATATAAATATACAAATTAATTATATATATAAGTAAATTATAAGAAATATTGTAACAGTACTATGAAGTTGATTAGAAAAATTCCTCCCTAATTTTTCTCTTAAGGGTGAGGGTGTAGTGTACCACACAAGTCTACAATGCTTGCACAATGAATACAACGAAACAATAAATAAAGTATCAATAATATTTCTTTTTGTTGTATGCATGGTGCAATGCTAAATTGCTTGTGAGGAACTATTTGAGTGACACATTTCTGTTTGAGTGCAATTGTAAATACAAAGTACAATGATTGGTCAAATAGAAATGTGAATATGAAACTTCATTGTATTGAAAGAGAAAGAAGAAATAATTGTATGTTATAATAAGTTAGAAAGGTTAAGATTAATTTTCAAAACTAGTATATAAGCATAAACAAATTATAATAAAACCAGACTTTAATTTAAAACATAAACTGGCTACATCAGCCTTGTCTTATTTTGAAGTTTCAAGAATCTTTTGGCAGTTCTTTCGAACGCCTAACTCTCAAGCTGGTATCCCTAACAGCTGTATAAAATAAACAAGGGACTATAGGGAACCAAATACTATACACGTTACACTACAAAATACTATACACGTAACATTACAACTGTAATGAACACGCAAGTCATTAACCAATCAGCTAAAAAGAAAACGAGTAAAAATAACATTCCAGGCAGGTACGTAACACTAATTCAAAAAAGAGGGAAACGAAACAGATTACCTGAATTTGACTTTAATAGATCTGCCATACCGACGGAACCGAAAACCCGAAGATTGTTACAGCCCGATACATCAACTATGGCGACCTCGCAGGGCAATAGTGCCGTGGGCCAGCAGTTTGCAGATTTGTCAGGGACAATAATGAATACGACACCGGCCAGAACTAACCCGACTAACTAATCGCATAGTTTAGCGATTCGAGCACATCCACCTAACGCCAACAATGAAAATATGGAGGCGGATGTTAGGGAACTGTAATAGACGAAGCATTAAGTGTGCAAAGATCTCTAGAAGGCTAGGTTAAAAAAATGGTCCAGGAGGAAATGAATGATGTTACGAAAACCATAGGAGATTTAACCAAGGCAGTACAGTCTCTGACTAGTAGTACGTCAGCATACGCACGTCCTGTCGCACCTAGTGTTTCAAACGCCTCGGCAGGCCGTGAGGCTAATGGCATTAGAGTGAACCAACAGTATGTCTCGTACTTACCAGATAGGAAAACTCCGTATCAACCTGAACAATTAGCTCGAAACGGTCCAACTCCATCCGTAAATCTAAATTACAAGATGCTACAGGAGTGTAGAAATATGTTGAACAGTAATGAATCTTTTGATTTTCTCGCTGGGAAACGTCATCGTTAAAAATATTGTTTGCTAGGCGATTGAGTGTTTGCATTGCTGAAATGCGGTTTCCGTCCTTGGATGGTTGTATTAGTATGTGTAAAATATCACATGTCTGAATTGCATATCCGTCCAGGGGGTTAAAAATGTATTGATACATTTTTTGTAAGGTACACATGTCTGAATTGAATGTCCGTCCAGGAGGGATCAAAAATGTGTATATAAATATTATTTTTTTTTAAGTTTCACATGTCTGAATTAAATGTCCGTCGAGACAATCCTTACCCGGGCATCTATATCCAATCACCACCACCCGAACACCCCTATCCACAAACACCTATGTTAACATACCTACCTGAACACCCTTATGCGGACCTCCCATACTGAAATGTGGTTGTGTGAAAGTGTTTCTGTATGTGTGTATACATATGTATATATTTGTTTGACTGTGTTGTGTGTATAGATCTTTGTTTATCTGGAGAAGTGGGTGTGTATGTTGCGATCACTTTGGTATCGTTATATTAATGATGTTTATTAGATTTTATTTTTGTTCTTTTATATATGAGTATATTTTTATACCCTTCACCAAAAAATTTGGAAAGGGGATATATAGGTTTGTCATTCCGTATGTAATTTCTTCATTATTCATTTAAGACCCCATCATTTCATATATTCTGGATCCTTATAGATAGAGAAGTCGAATAAGCGATGTCCGTCTGTCCGTCTGCTACATTTTGGTGTATTTAGAATTAAGGCCAAAACACAACATAGAGACAAAAATTTTATACCATTCTCTTGGAAATTTTCATAAAATTATTCGGTTTGAAAATAACAAAACTCGGCCCAATAATTAATGAGATATAGCCAAAAGACTTTTTTTGTAATATTTCCATATCTGTTATTTTTTTATGGCCCCGACTGTCCAACGGTAAATTTTATGAAGCATATCTCTTGTATGGATTTCTACGAAGGTTTAGACTAAAACTAATTGAAGTCCGTCCATTAACGACTAAAATATGGGCAAAAAATGGCATTCGAAATAATTTTACTTTTTAAAATTTGTTTAAAAAGTTGCGTTGGGATTCAATCTAACAACCTACCGGTTGGTAGTCACAAGCGCTTCTTGTGCACCAAAAGCAGTTGTATTTTTCATAGTAGTTTACGCGTTTAGGAACATAATATATGTTATTTATTATAAAATACTAAAACTTCAAATTCTTGATGGAAATAGGTGTGGTTGTTGTAAATCGGCCCTTTTTGTCACACATATGTACATTACATACATACTGAAATGCGTTCATGGGCACATGTACACATTGTGTGTATACATGTGTGCATATTCAAGCAGTCATAAAGTAAAGATTTGTTGTTTTGTTTTTGTTTGTTTCTTTAAACTTATTTTTGTACGTTTATTAGTATAATATTATGCATGCGTATTTCAGTATTTTTTATCGCTTACATTTTCTTTTCGTATAGAAATAACCATAATTATTTTTTATATTATTTATATTAAAGAAATGTAATGGATCGTCAAGACACTATGTACGAGTAAATATACTAAATCAATGAAATTGAATTTTAGTTTTGTTTTAAAAATGTATTAATATTTAATTTTTGATGATTATTTGTGATTTCAGAAGGAAGACAAAATTGATGCTTATATCCTGTTTTATACTTGTGTAATTTTTATTATTTTCTATATTCAGGTTCACTAATCAGAAATGTTTCTTCCATTCTGTAACAACAGTGAGTTAATCTTCAAAAGCAAATCAATTAATTGCCTTTTCTATAAAATAAAAACAAAGTTTGATGTAAGAATTTAATTTGATATCAAGTTCCAAAATGTAATTAGCAAAGAAACTAAAAAATTGAAAACCCCGCGAAAATAGCGCATATTCTAAAAAATGCAACTGCAATATTGGAAATTATTTCCAAAATTTATTAAAAAAATCATATAATTGGCAATCGGCAGCCAAAAATCTTGAAAAAATTTCTAAAATGCCAAAAATTCTTAAAAATATGAGAACATCAGGAAAATTGTATGATTCAATATTGATTAAAAAACAGCAAAACTATAGAGTAAAAAAACTTAAAAAATATCATTTACATTGTGAAATTAAATTTTTATTAAAAACTATTTTGTATTTGGAATAAAAATTTAAAATGCATTTGCATTTTGAATAAAAGTATTGCAAATACCTACTTTCCACAAATTTATATTTACCTTCTAGATTTCATTATCCAATTGAATAATTTAATGTGGGCTTAATTAAAATGTATTCTAAGATTAGTTCGCAATTCATCAAATATTTTTCAAACAATCAGTTCCTATCGTATACATACATATGAACTTTGGATTTTTAGATCGGAATGTTTGGCGAAAATTTCAAAAACATTTGAAAAGCGTAGCGATAATAGTTCGCCAGCTTTACCGCATCTAAAAAAATAGTATATGCATACATATTTGTATTTTTTTTTGCATATTTTTGTATTTTCCCCAATTCAACATATACAAAATGATAAGATCTTAGGAGTTAAAAAATTTATTTCTTCATATTCATATAAAATTAACTGGTCTTACATTCATTAAAATCACCTAAAAAATCATCGTTTTGCGGAATATCGCATTTTCGATAGCACGCACTACGGAATTGGACGCGTTGGACGCGGATTAATAGTAAAATATTACGAAAATAAGCCGAGGTTGGATTTGAGAGCAAAAAGCTTTCCGTTTGCAATTTGATCGTAATTTTTCATATTTAGTTCTCTGCCTTACTTAATAAACGCAGAAGAAGATTTAAATAAAAAATGTTTTTAATTAAATCCATCTGTTTTCTTAGCAGGCTGAATATGAATTACCGAATTCGTATTTTTTAAATCAATTGTGTTTCTACATCAGAAATATACAGGTTATATTGTAACAAAACCTTTATGGTCTGGTCCAACCGCAATACAGATAAGTAAATGGAAAAGTTAACAAAACTTTAAAAAGACAACTATCAGAATACCACTAGTTTACATACATACGTACATCATACGAGTTTCAAAGAAAAAATTAAATTAAAATAATGAATTAAAATATGTTGTTATATTTTATAATTTAAAATTTTTTCTTACACTTCTTTTCTTATTTTTATTTTTGGTGTTATTATTTTATTATATTAAATAAAAACGTCGACAACTTACAGAATTCATTATATAATTATTTGATCACTGTACAAAATCCTATCTGATATATTAAATTGATTATTGATGCGCTGCAAATGCTGACGTTTAATAAAATTTCCACACATTATATCCACCAATGTAGCCAGCTGTAGCTTGTTTGCATTTCCACTCCTTTTAAAAATCAAATCAAACAATTAAAAACAACTATACGGTTATATTAAAGAAAATAACATCAACAAATAAATTTCAATTAAAATAAACAAAAAAATAACAAGAAAAATACTTACATTGTGCTTCCTTTTTTATTCCCAATCAAAATGTTTGTGAAAAAAGTCACATATTTTTTGACAAAAAACTCACGGGAATAAAAATCGGCGATGCCATATTTTTTTCGAACATGCGACTTTTTTCACGTTGAAATAATTCACGATTGCAAATTTAAGGAAAAGGGAAATATTTCGAGGGAAAAAATATTCGCGATAGGGGTGATTGTTGAAAACACTGTATGAACTTGAAAATTAGTCGGCAAAAAGAAATAGCATTTTCATTTTTAGACAACACAAAATTAAAAAATACAAACAGACATAAATCAGATTCGTACAAAGTCCCTGAAACATCATAAAATATTATAATAAAATTATACGATAACACAGCCTGATCGACACCATTGTGATATCCGTATTTCTTAGAGGACAACCCAGAATTGCTCATTATTAAGCGATTTTCATACCGATGCGCTTTTTGGAAATCAGCCCAACGATTCTCAATCAGATTTAGCTCTGGCGTTTAGCTAGACTAATACGGTAATTAAATTGTCTACAAATCATTCCAGAGCATTAAGCTTGTATATATGGCGTGATTATTCTGTTTGTAGTTCCATAACAGAAACATTTCTTCTTCCACATAAAGCAACATTACATCTTATAATACTTGAACGTAAATTTACTTAACCATAATTGATTTTATCGAGGAATTTACACGAGTGTAGTATTGTGGAAAATATGTCCACCCCAGAATGCATGTGCTTCGGTAATTTGCAGTCTTGGATTGGTATTCAGTATTACATTCCGCCTTCAATTGTCACGTACCATACGGAAGAAAACATTTTTCGCCACTTTGCTCACATCCGTCTATAAACAAAATTACTCCATTTTCTAATGGGTCACTCTTAAGGTGGAGGTACATAACACGCGTTGAGGCGTGCGTGCGTTATACGCTTTGTAAACTTTTTATGTGTTAGACGCTTCAAGTTACACAGCACGCTTTATAGACGTACAACAATTTATATTTTTTAACCTCTTCTATTAATTTTTCTTCCATTGTTTAACTTTTTTAATTACACTAAGTCAATTGATGACCAGCAGAGACCTGCGCCGAGCGATTTTCTCGGCGGTTGACCAGACAACAAATAAAGTATGAAAACAAATGTCAGCTGAGTAGCCGCCATATTAAACATGACGCGTGAAAAGTTGAAAGTTAACCAACTTTTTGCGTTAGACGCGTTGCCGACTTTTTTATGTACCTTGTTATTTGAAAATACTCTAGTTCAACTTTTTTGACAGAAGTCTACAACGCGCTAACGCTTGCAACGCGTGTTATGTACCTCCACCTTTAGCTGTCGTTCCGTGAACATTATTCGTTTATTTTCATGTTTTACAGTCAATAGTTGAGCTATTTGTGGGCTACAAACATTTAGATTGTGTTCACGCAATTGATTTTGGTCGGAATCAGCGGAGTTTTTTAGCTTTCGTGAATCAATCTCTTGACCAATAAATTAGTCATTGCCGATTTTCTTCCACTCGTTTTAACTTGTTTGATAAACATTATTGCGTTGAGTACAATTTTTTTTAATAATTGAACAATTTAATTATTTTACCACCAACTTAGTCTTCCAAAATAATTTATTTTTACAAGTTCGCTCTTTCCTCGTTATAAAAATACATATTTTATAATTACTAACAAATGCACTTAAGTTTTATTTGTTACTAAACACATAATTTATTTTTGGTGTTATTATTATATCTAATAAGAACGTCGACAACTTACTGAATTCATTATATAATTATTTGATCACTGTACAAAATCCTATCTGATAACATATTGGATATTTTTGAAAAATAAAACTTTTATCGTTTTTTTTTTTAATTTGGAATGAATTTCCATCATCCCACGTCAAATTTGGTTGATAAACAGACCGGTTTCGGCTATGTGCCATCTTCAGTGTTCTCTCAGTAACTACGAGCTAGCGAGCTTTTCTGGGGGTGTGGTTCAAGTGGAGACTGTGGGTATGAAATAGTTTGACTTGAATCAGAGTTTTGGGAAGTGGTAACTTCAGCATACAAATAATTTCTTTTTCTGGCACTATGAAATGTTGTTTGAGCATTCGAAGGAGTAGGTTCAGTCGTTCTAAAATTATGAGGGAGATTTGGAAAGTTTGTTGTCTGGAATTGTGGCCTTTGAGGCTTTTTTATTGTTTTTGTCTAAGATTTTTGTACACTGGACAGCCTCTGTAATTTGCAGTGTGGTTACCACCGCAATTGCCGCATTTTTTGATGTTTGGGTCGGTTTTGGAGAATAGGCATTCAGAAGATTTGTGAATATCACCGCATATTACGCAAACAGGTGGTAATTGGCAATATCCACGGGTGTGGCCAAATTCTTGGCAGTTTAGGCATTGTGGTACTCCTTTGCGTTGACGAGGTTCTTCAACAGTAATTCTTCTATGTAAAAGATATCCAAGGTTATATATTGGGTGTATTTCATTCTTCTTGAAATTTTTAGAATCGTAATTTATTTCTACTCTGAAGAGGGGTTGGGGGATTTTTTCTTTATTAATAATGTTGTGTATCGACTTTATTTCGTAACCTTCCTTTTGAAGAGCTTCCTGTATTTCACGGGTTGGAACGTTGCTTTCTATACCTTTTAAAACAACCATCAGTCCTTTAGCGCTTTCTAATTGGAAAGTATAATAATTTTCCTTCTTGGTATCTAGATATGCAGTAATGGATCTATAGCTCTTTTCAGTGAATGTTTTAATTTTAGTTCCTGAACGTGTCCCACGCGTGTTGATATTACGTAAAAATTGTTGTTGCCCACGAGCTCGGCTAAATCATTAACAAGATCATTAGAGTTCGGCTCACGGAGATGGATGGGAGGCGGAGTAAATTCCTTTAGTGGTTGAGCTGGGTTTTCTGCAGACTCATCTGTGTTTAAAATGGAAAAACGATTTTGACTTACTGAATTCGCAGGCTCTGTATTTCTGGTTTGCTTTGGGGATGGCTTTACTTTGACGCAGTTGGGGCTTAGCTTACGCTTTGTTATTGTAATGTATCTGTCGATACCTGTAGAAACTTTTTTCATTTGTGTAGTATTACTAGATTCTGTTAATTGTGTTATTTTTGGTATAGCGCCTTTTGATGTGGTCACTGCCGACTGCTGTAAATATATGACTATATAAACATATGAATCCTCAAAATGATCAAATACCTCATCAAACCTGATGTAACACTTGATAAATTTTAAGAAATTATGTACTTATAGAAATATGCCCCGTATTTGTATCACCATATGGTCACGTAATTAAATTAAAAAATTACACTTTTTTTGTAATAAAGAAGATTATATGTATTCACACTTTTAAAACAAAATGATTTACTATCTAATTAGTTATATGATTATAAATAAAGTTTAATACAATAATGTTTTTATAAATGATTTATTTATTCTTCTGATTTTAAAATTATATTGATACATATAAAAATAATAATTTTATTGTTTCTTTTCTTTCAACTACAATATTTCATCTTTACTTAACTAAAAATTGTATTGATTAGGAATTCCCAACCATTTACCATATACCTTATCTGCTTTTGTTTAACAATCCTTTCAACTCGATATGTATTCAGAAAACCTTGTATTAGAAAATTCATCATTTACCTCTCTCAAAAATAAAAGACTCTTACCAAGATCTATTATGACTCTAATAGTGGGACCGTCAAAATGTTGAAAGACTAATGTTATTATGATTGGCTTAGAAAATCCTAACGGACTCAAGTTTGAAAACATCTATTTATCAGTCGAAATATGAGTACTTGAAGAGTATAATTTCACCAATTAAAGGAATGGGATATTACACATTCGCTAACAATGAATCACTTATTACCCTAACGAAGCTAAAACTAATTCAATTATGATATTTGATGATGTTGTATGTGAGAAGCAGAATAATATACGGGCTTATTTTGGTATGGGTCGACATAAGGATGTGTATTCATTCTACTTGTGTCAAACTTATACCAGAATTCCCAAGCATTTAATAGGAGACAACGCTAATGTAATTATAATGTTTAAACAAGATGAGAGAAATATGAAGCATGTTTGTAGTGATCATGTTGTCCAGCGACATGAGCTTTGAACAATTTTATCAAATTTGTAGAGAGTGTTGGAAGCAAAAATATGGATTTTTGATGATAAGCAAAGATAACGAGTTAAACAATGGTCGCTACAGAAAATAATTCGACTATTTTATAACAATATAAATTACTCTACATAAAAGAAAAACCTTAGTATATAATCTGACTTTAAACACAATACACACAATACGTCTACATATCTATTGATACCTAATATCTTGATCTGATAACTAATAACCTCATCTGATGAACTGATCAAATACCTAATAACCTGATCTAATACCTAATAACCTGATCAGATACTTAATAATCTGATCAGATACCTAATAATCTGATCTGTTACCTGATAACCTGATCCAACACCTAATAACCTGATAAACTGATCAGATACCTAATAATCTGATCAGATACCTAATGATCAGATAGCTGAGAATGAACGAAAAAATTTTAAAAGAGTTGATTGCAACGAGAAATGTGCTGAAGAAAAAGCTTCGTAGTATAAAAACTGGTGAAATAGCTATGCGTGAACAACTACAAGATACATTTAAGCCTAAAACAGACCCTTTATGCAGCTTTATAAATAATTATAAAAGAATGAGATGAAAACAGAAATTGCAGATAATAACAGTTCTCATATTAAGAAACCATCAATTAAATTGGAGACAAACATACCAAAGAAACTTGTAGAAGAAAGAACATTTGACATCAGCAACTCAATTAATTATTCCAATGGTACAGTATTAATGATGATGATGTTGACTTTTACTCCCAGAATTAACATATTTAAGGCAGTTACACTGACTTATCAGTCTTGTAAGGAATAAATTAATTAGATACTAACTATGGTTCACATAAAGATTTCAATAATGAATTGAAATTTTATAATAGTAACATCAACTAATTGATGGAAAAAATAGCGGGTCAAATGTGAGAGAGTTATGAGTTAGAAATCTATCCCATAAATCAAACTATACATATATATATATTGGAATGTCTCAATCGAGTTGATAGAACAACTTCGATTACAGTAGGCATCACAAGCTGCTGGTCATAGTCTTTACAATATCGAGATATTACCAATTATTGAAGAATTACGTGAAACCAATATAATGAATAAATTAGATTTATAAAGTATGTCTGTTGATAAGTTTGGCCATTATCTAAACGATACAAGTGATTTAATTTCAATGAAAAACGCTCCTAAGTTGTTGGGGGTTTTTATGGATACCAATAGCAACATTGATATCCAAAACAAAAGGATGTAGGTTTACCGTTTGACTGACCAGATGTTGTTAATAACGCTTATTTGAATTCACAAATCAGCTATATGGAAAACAAATTGAAAATTGGTATAAGTGAAAAATTTTAGTTCTTAGAACTGAGATCAAAAATTTAAATAAGCAAATATCTGATATATATGAAGTAATGATGTCGTTATCGCCACACAATGGAAAAAAGAGTAGTCAATAAAGAAATTTTTTTATACCCTTCACCAAAAAATTTCGAAAGGGGATATATAGGTTTGTCATTCCGTATGTAATTTCTTCATTATTCATTTAAGATCATTATAGATAGAGAAGTCAAATGAGCGATGTCCGTCTGCTACATTTTGGTGAAGTTAGAATTAAGGCCAAAACACAACATAGAGACATAAATTTTATATCATTCTCTTGGAATTTTTCATAAAATTGTTCCGTTTGAAAATAACAAAACTCGGTCCAATAATTAATGAGATATAGCCAAAAGACTTTTTTTCTATATTTCCTATTCTGTTGTTTTTTCATGGCCACAACTGTCCTACGGTCAAGTTTACCAAGCAGATCTCTTGTATGGAGTTCTACGAAGGTTTAGACTGAAAATAATTGATTTCGAAAATGGTATTCGAAATAATTTTACTTTTAAAATTTTTTGAAAAAGTTGCGTTGGGATTCATACCAACAACCTACTGGTTGGTAGTCACAAGCCCTTCTTATACACCACAGAGCAGTTGTATTTTTCATAGTAGTTTACGCGTTTAACTACATAATTTATCTTATATATTATAAAATACTAAAACTTCAAATTCTTGATGGAAATTGTGATTTCGCCCTTTTTGTCACACATACATTTAATGGCAAAATATTACGAAAATAAGCCGAATCTATGGGTTTAATATGAGAGCAAAAATCTTGCGATTTGATTGTAGTTTTTCAGATTTAATAAAAAATGTTTTAAATTAAATCCACCTGTTTTCTTAGCAGGCTGAATATGAATTACAGAATTCGTATTTTTTAAATCAATTGAGGTTGAAATTCAATTGTGTTTCTATATCAGAAATATACAGGTTATATTAAAAAAACCCTTTATCGTCTGGTCCAACCGCAACAATTCTTCTCAACTATTGCCCTACAAATTTGTTTACGTGATAATATTGGTAACTCTAATGAGGTCGTAAGCAAAACAATACAAATGGAGGCAAAATTAACTCATCCAAGTAGAAGTATAGCAATTTTTGCAACTCTTCGCTTCGACGACATTTTTAAAATGAACTTTCACTTTCCTTTGAAAATGAACAGGAAATTTTTATGAAAGTTATATATTTCGTTATAATTTTTATTTCCGATACGTATATAAAAATTTCAAGAAAATACTTTTATATGTAAAATTTCAAGAAAATACTTTTATATGTAAAGGCAACTTAATGGAGTATTTATTAATATCATGTAACGATTGATGTAGGGGACTTAAACCCTATGTACCTTTTTTAAGTGCCGGCGCTAATAAAGGCCACTGGCAGATAATTTGTTGAGGCAAATTTGTATGCCTTTTTATTGTTTAAGCAGATGAATGCTTAAATAAATAAAATTAACGGGATCCTTAAATTAGTCTTACGCTATTTTTGTTACTGTCATTTTGTAAACAATTCTTGTATGCTATTTTTGTTAGTATAATTTTGTAAACAATATTCATACATTCTTTTGAGTGAAATTTTGAGTGTAATAAAATTAACGGGTGTACAATAACAAAAAGTGTTTTGTCATCCGTACCGTCCGCACGTGTCCCTTTCGTTTTCCGCGTTTATTGTGTCCACTATCCCTATTTAAGTGTTTTAAAAATTAAATGTTTTCGTCCGCGGCAAATGTGCTACATACATACATATATATTTGTTTAAAATCAAGAAATACCATAAAAACTCAAAATTTAAAAATATTGCCCATAAACTTAGCAAATAACAAAAAAAAAACAAAAAACTCATAATATAATTTAACAATTACAACATACTTACATGATAAATAAATAAAACAAAAACAAATAAAAACAGTTAAAATAAAAGAGCTCTTTGAGAGAACAGTGTTGGCACAGCAAAACCAGTGCAGGCACAACGGGTCGTTTTTTTTTATACAATGACCACATCAGGGCTTTTATGGCTCTTTTTCTTTAGCATTGTTATAGTGCTTCCCATGTGACAAAATTTCAAATATGTTTATTTTGCTGGTGCATTGTGTTAATTGTTATGAGACTGTTCAGTGACGAAGGTATAACACTGGTCACTGGGCAGTTATAATAGCAACAATTAATAACACTGTTATCAGTAAAATAATACAAAAAATGCTCGATTTTAATTTTCCTACCATTTTTATGACAGGGCGATTCAAAATTGACTTCTGCAACATACGTGGGCTGAGGGCGAATTTCTTCTCTGCCTATGCTCACGTTTGTGTCCATCGGCCGGACGTCTTAGCCTTATGTGAGACCCAGGTATCTGAGGATGCTGATCCACAGGATTTTCATTTACCTGGGTATCACATCCTATCACTTTTTAACCTTCACAGGGGTCTTGCACTTTATATTCGAAATGAAGTTGTGTAGCAGTACCAATAATCTTTAGGCACGAGTGATCCGGATTTTATCTGCCTCTGGGTTAAATTCAAAATCAGGTCACATTCATTGCATTTCGGGTTTCTATATAGAAGCCCAAATGCGGGAAGGGATAAAACTTTTTCTGGCTTCGATGCCCTTTCCGACTCCATATCGAAGATCCTGGAGAGTTGTCCGGACAGTGAAATTGTTGTTGCTGGTGATTTCAATGTTCACAACTCATCTTGGCTCCACCATTCGAGCCACACAACCCCAGAAGGCCAATGTATTGAGTTATTTGCAGCGCACAACCACCTAGCGAAACTAGTGAATGAGCCAACACATATTCCGTGCGTTGAAGGGCACCAACACAATACTCTTGACCTGTTTCTAACTTCACACCCTCAAAAGTATGAAGTGAGGGTAAATGCACCTCTCGATAACTCGGACCATTGCACCATTTCCGCCTCCTTTTTGTCTTCAGAACTTCACAACGTTTCTCAAACAGCTACGAAACGTGTAAAGTACGAAAAGGCTCGTTGGGCTGAGCTCAACGCATTCTTTAGGCATTTTAATTGGAAGCTTTGTTTCTTAGACAATAATGTCAATGCCATGGAGCAAATTTTTGAAGGCGTAATTTTGCAAGGACTGAAAGCTTTCATTCCATCTACGCATATATCCATTAAACCTAGAGCGAAATCGTGGTTTAATCTGACGCTCAAAAATGCGGTCAAAGCCAGAGAGGAAGCATTCAGTATATGGCGTAATAACAAAAATGCCGATACTGATTCGCTACGCAAAAGGGCGAGATCTTCATGTGCCAAAGTATTAAGGCGCGAAGAGGTACCCTCGGGGTAGTAAGAGCTTTTGGTCATTCGTTAAAAGAGTAAAGGATAATGCTAGTTCCTCAATTTCAGCTCTTTTAAAGGATGATCAAGTATTCACTAACCCGGTTGATAAAGCTAACCTTTTGGCTGAATTATTTGCAAGTAATTCCCGCTTGCCGGAAACCACTCAACCACTGCCCGCGCTTGAAAGAGTATCTGTAACTATGCCAGGAATATTCTTTCGAGCCCGTGCAGTTAAAAAGGTTCTAGCAGATCTCAACACAAATAAGTCTCCTGGGCCGGATGGTATTCCAGCACTGGTCTTGAAGCAGTGCTCTTCGACGATAGCGCGTCGATTCACGCTGGTCGATTCACGCTGATGAATTCCCAATGTGTTGGAAGGTTGCTAATGTAACGCCAATCCCCAAAAAAGGAGAGGCTAACAACCCTGAAAATTACCGCCCAATTGCAATTTGCTCTGCACTTTCCAAAGTTATGGAAAGTATGGTAAACTTCCATCTTGTGAGATATTTAGAGTCCAACAGCTTACCTAGCGACCGCCAGTATGGATTTCGTAGGGGTCGCTCTACGGTAGACCTACTGGCATTCCTCTCGGAAAAATGGTCTCATTCTATTCATCATTTTGGGGAGAGTAAGGTGGTGGCTCTAGATATTTCCAAGGCGTTTGATAGAGTTTGGCATGGTGCACTTCTGTCAAAACTTATTGCTTTTGGTGTCGGTGATGTCTTCTTTCGATTTATATCAAGCTTTCTCAGAGATCGCACTATACGAGTTGTTATAGAAGGGATCTCATCAAACGAGTTCAAGATTAATTCAGGGGTACAGCAAGGCTCCGTTCTTTCTCCCACACTTTTTCTTATTTTCTTAAACGACCTTCTACTTCAAACTTTCAATCCTATCTACTCTTTTGCAGATGACAGCAGCATGTGCCATTCATATTCATTCAATAACAGACCAAGCCTGCCGGAGATCGCGGCAATGAGGCAAAATATGAATGATTCGATAAATAATGATCTTTTAGCAATCTATGAATGAGGACGTGCGAATAGGGTCGAATTTAATGCTCGCAAGACCCAGTGTTGTATGCTTACACACAAATGTACGTACAATCATGCTGCTTCATCTGTAATAATGGGTGGTGTAGATATTGAGGAAGCAGAAACTCTTGATGTTCTTGGCATGAAAATTAAATGTGATGTTCGATGGACTGATCATATTTTTCAGGTTTCAAAAGAAGCATTCAAGTGCCTCGGCTTTCTAAGACGGTGTAAGAGATACTTCACTCCATCTGATCTCCTTAACATTTACACCACATATATCCGACCGAAAATGGAGTACAACTCTCAGCATGGGCCGGTGCTTCAAAGTTTATTTTGAAGATACTCGACCGGGTACAGGAGAGGGCAAAGAAACTCATCGGTGACAGTAGGGTAGCCAACTCTATTGACTCACTGGAGCATCGATGCAATGTGGGATGTATTTCACTGTAACGATAACTACAATGGAATGTGCTCTAATGAAATCAGGGAACTTGTTACCAAAAGCCGCTCATTTGTACGAACAACACGTTCTTCGTTAAGAGCGCATCCATTTGTGGTTGATATGCCAGTGGATCGCACTACGCATTACAGAGAAAATTCGTTCTTTAGCCGAACAGTTCGCATGTGGAATAAACTTCCTGCAGAGGTCTTTCCTATTACTTTCAGTGTGGGAAAATTCAAATCGAACGTCCACAAACACTACTCCCTTTATCCTCCTTCCTATAACCAATTTTCCTAGTTCCTGCACAATGCATTGCATATGTAGGGGTCATCCCCTGAGTGCTGGTCCAAGTTAAAAAAAAAAGAAAAAAATATACCAAATATAGTGTGTAAAAGCTGCTACAACCGTCTAATGGATTGGAAAAATAGAAGACGTGAAAGTATGCCATTCGGTATCCCAATGACTTGGACTAATCCTGGCGAAGGTCACAATCCATTGAATTGCTATGCATGTGCGAATAAAGGAGCCGCAAAAAGGATAAGAAAATCGTATAATTACGTTGGTGTTGCAAGTGCCGCAAAATTATTTTTTTCCAATCAGGCGTAGCAAATAAAAATATGAGAGAGTTCGGCTTGTGAGTGTCACTGTTTTCTCCAAATAATGTTGTGTATATCTGGAGCAAATTTTTGAAATTCATACATTTACCTAATTGTGAATAAATGAGAAACGCATGCATCGATTTTCATGATCTATGCCTTTTTTTGCTCATGAGTTATGTGTCTTTACGCGAAAGTAATTAGTTTTGGCACTTTTTTCCATTTTGGATTTTTTATGAATTTAAAAAAAAAATATATTTAAATTTTTAGGCAAAAAATACTTTTTTCCCTTCATACATTCATTTTTAACTTCGAAAGTGTTGCACATATAGGAAAACGGTATGGAAACAGATTAGAGAAATTGTAATTCTTAATTTTTCTAAATTTGTTTCATCAAAATCGGACAAGTGGTTCTCGAGTTATGTTAAACTACGTTTTTGCCAAAATGTTACAACTAAGCGAAAAAACATCAAGATAAGGAAAAAATTTAAAAGGTCATAAAAAAAACTGACACATACGAACGCCAAACCCTTTGAGGGTTTTACTATACTGACCTAGTACCATCACCCTGACTTGGAATTTCTCACCCCCCAGACAATAATCCCAAAAATGTTCCATAGTGTTATTGTACTTTTAAATAATTCGTATACAATATGCTACAATAAATAAGAAAAAAAATAATCCAGAAACACTGCCTTGAGTTGTTAACAACGAGTTTTTTTTTGCTCGCGGATTATAAATAAATTTTTTATTTTTAAATAAATTATAATTGTTTTTTACCTATGACTGGTCAGAAAAGGATAAAGTTTTGGGTCAATTGTCCCAAATACAAGATGACGAATTTAAAAAAGAGAGATAAAAGAGGAGAATCTGTAACAAAGTAGAAAATTCCACCAATAATTGTGTTTAAAAGGATGTCAATCGGTACAAAAATAACGTCCAACACCAAGGCACTATATGAGGGGGCGCTGAAATTGCTAAAAAGCAAGAACATAAACTTCTACACACACGAGGTAAGAGACAGCCAGATTTTTAAGATGGTGATGTTTGGTCTTCCCCGGCAGACGACTGCAGTTATAATTGAAGAAATTAAAAATACACACAATATTACGCCTGTAAGTGTAAAGAAAATTATAACAATAAGATCAAGCGAAGATGACTGTATCTGATCGAATTTGACAGGCAACGCGTTTCAAAGCGTGAAATTTTAAAAATCAGATTTTTCTGCAATATTGCTATTTACTGGAGAAAACCTTTTAAGAGTAATTAAGGTCCTACTCAATGTACGGGCATGGAGCCAAAAAATCCAACAGAGTCAAGTACTGCGATTCACTATGCTTTTTAAACCGTAACAGTTAGGTTTAAAAATGTTAACCAGAAAAATAATCGTTTTGCTATTCATTAAGTGTGTTTGATTACCCAAAAGTTTTTACAAATTTTTACTGAATTTTACGAAATTGCGTTCGTTTAATCAAGTTTCAGTAAATGAGAACACAAATTGAGAGCGTAAAGTGACAGTTCTTGGCTAATTTTTATTGCAAAAATTTCTTGTAGTAAAATTTAGTAAAAACATATTCAAAGGTAAACACACAAAAGTAAGAAAACAAAAAGTATACAATTTGTGAAAAAATTACTTTAAAAAACGAAAGTCTGAAACAAACTAATATAAAATAATAAGCAAACAATTATTTTTAAACTATTCATTCGTTAAACATGATGTATGTATATGCCTTTTAAAAGGAAATAAATGTTGTAAAAACCATTTACAGCCATTTTCGTTGTTATTTTGTTATTTCGTTGGAGCTGTGAAAATGCTAAGTATATGGTTACTTAGTACTGCACTTGCTTTTAAGGTAGTCAATAGCTAAACCAAATAATCACATACTTTTGAATAAATTTAACCAGACACAAATTAGGAAAATAAAATGAAAATAAGCACATGTAAACGACTATAGAAAATAATTTGTTCATATTTTCTTAAAATATTTGTGTTATAATAAATATTGCATCGAGTGCCAACAAGAAAACGAGTTGAGTAGTCCACAGTGTAAATATATTTCCACACTATATTGATTTGCAAGCAGCTGTTTCCTTAATCTACTAATTTTTAAAATTTTTCCGTTAGCGTACTTTTTTATGCTGCAGCTTTTTTTGAGAGTAAAATCTACAATTTACTCAGTAATTACTCATTTTACTGCAAAAGTACTCGAACACACCTATAGTGTACAAATATCATAACCGTACAAATAAAAATTTCATTAATGCAAACCACAGGGCAGATGATCCTAAATGCTCGTTCGTAAAGATTAGTTAGAGATACGACAAAGATTAACCGCAAAAACTATAATGACTAGTATAAGACATAACAATAGTTATGTAATAGACGAGAGTGATTTCCCGCAACTATCGAGACAATTACATCATGGAATTGCTCAAGACTCCCGGGTTCAAATTAAAACAATGTTTTCTGAAGTAGCTAAAAGCAAAACGCAAAATAATAACAACGAGTTATTCAATGACAAATTTTTGGAAATATTTTTTAATGCAGTAGATGCATTGGAAAAATGTCAAAAAAAGTTTGACAAAATGAGAGTTTCAGGTATGATTCTTAGACATGCCATATAAAACACTTGTTGTACACAATGCTCATGTTATGCACTGGAACGCTCAATGCATAAGAACCGCGCCAGCAGCTGCACAGCTCGAGCAAGTTCTTCACGGCAATAAAGTGGATATACTTTGAAACATTTTTAAAACCGCATCACAAACTTCAATTAGGAAGCTACAAAATTTGTAGTAAAGACCGGCTAACGCATACCGTGGAAGTACTCATGTAGGTAAAAGCGAACATGTTTCATAAGTTATTACCTAAAATTAACTCAAAATATTTCGATACAGGTTACAATAAATAGACATGGCAGAGAGAAATCTCAAATACATCTAAGATGCATATTGCTGCTGCTTATAATCCAAATTATACTGTGGATTTTAAGGCGGACTTAGACTTACTCACAAACTTCTCTTGTGACTTTTTCATTTTTGGTGATTTCAATGCACATCACACACATTGGAACTGTGTATCTAATAACACAGCCGGTAATGAGCTTTACAGATATTGTTTGCTTGCAAACTATTACATTTATTTTCCATTTTCTTTTACCCGATTCGGTCAAAACTTAACCCAGGTCCAGTCCTCTACAGTAGACTTTTTACTATCTAATTCCAATATCCCTTTGTCAAACTTAGAGACACACCCAAATATTTTACAGTCAGATCATGTTCCGATTTCCTGTTCCATTTATGGACAGTTTCAAAATAAAATAAATACAGTAACTTTGTATAATCGCGCAAACTGTCCAGCAATTAGAATTTGGGTAAAAAGTGAAATTAGACGCCAAAACATTGGCCAAACAGAGTGTATTCCGAGCAACGTACATTTATTGCTAAAGAAATTGATTCCAATTCTTAATGCTGCTTTTAGCAACATTCCGTAGGGAAGAACAACTAGTGACAATGCAGGGTTGAATTTCGTACTGCTTTAAACAGTACACGTACTGTTTTTTGTAAAATGTACTACTTTATTCACAACACATAAAACAGTACGCAGAAGTACTGTTTTTTAGATTTGTACTGTTTTTGTACTATTTTTTGTATACTAGTTTTTTCATTTTTTTGTGTATACGATATTTTTTATATAAAAAATGTTTCAAACGCTCTGTTTTTATTCTACTTCGCTTCGTTGTATACAAGTTTGGTTTGCTTACGTTCCAAGTAGGGTTGCCAGAAGGGCCTGATTTGGCCTGATTGTCAAGTTTTTTAATGCGCGTCAAGTGACAAGTGAAAAAGTGATTTGTCAAGCTTTTTTGTAAGTTAACTTTTTTTCTCAAATTTATTCTAGCTATGTAATAATACTTAAAAAAAAGTATGTGTATATTTCTAAAAAACAAATCTAAAGCCCATATTTTTACTATCAATAGAACTAAGGACTAATATGATACATATTTTTTTTTGTGCAATTATAGTTTAAAAAATAACTATAACTATAACTTTCTGTACAATTATTATAAAAGTGCCAACACTGATATTTACCCCATTACTCAACACTAGTAAATTGACAACATTGAACCAGAGAAGCAAGTCGTGAACTTAGCCAGCTTAGCCGACTTGATATACCCATGGTGGAATAATACAGGCGGCTTTTCATTGTTTTTTTAATAAAACTTATGTGTTTGAAGAATTGTCAAGTTATTTATGGAAATTATTATTTATTTATTATAGACTAGCTAAAAACTCTCAGCAAAATTGTTTTTACGAGTAAAAGTTAAAATTTAATTCCTATTTTCCCAATAATAATTATCCAGAAGTTCTTCTTTAAAAACTAAAAATCTCTTTTATATATTTAGTATGAGTGTTTTTACTTGTCAAGTTTTTTTTTCAAAATCAAGTTTTTTTTTGGTCAATGTCAAACTTTTTGACAAATTAGATCTGGCAAGCCTAGTTCCAAGTAAAGAATGTTATGTTTGTAAATATGAAGGTTTTGTGTTTTTACTTATTTCCCTTGATGTGTAATTAAATTAATATTCATCAAAAAATATTAAATATCCCTTAACTAAACAATAAGATCTCTATTATAAAAAATATATTTTTATGTTTTTTCATTGTATTTTTTTCTTGATTAATTAAAAAGGGAAAGAGATTCTAACGAGTATGTAGCCTCAAACAGTTCTACCACTGTCGAAGAAATTAACTGCCAATCACCTAAGAAAAGTAAAAATTAATCCATAGAAACTGACATGTTCTTTAAAAAAAATTATTAAAAATAAAATTATAGTTTTAAAAAAATGTTTGCTTACTGTTGAGCCTAAATTATTTTTTTTATGGCCAGTTTATGACTTCATATTTATGTAAGTACGCATTTAGTTAATTTTCATTTAAATTTAAGTTGCATTTAAATACAGTTTCAGTTTTTCAGTGTTAAATTATTGTTTGTATTTAATTACGATAAAAATATGGCAGCATCTCGAAATTCTCTAAATTTTTTGAGAAAAACAGCTGTTGAACAAAATTAAAGAAATGTGTATTCTTTTTCAGGCTGAAAATAAGAACAATGATAGGTTGCTGCAATGTTTTAAAAGTTGAAAACAATTAAAAAAAAAGAACAATATTATTAAAAGAAGTCCAAATTTCACGCCAAGAGATATTGATTTTTCAATAAAAAAAAAAACAGTAAGCTAGCAAAAACATATGTTTGTGTAAGTATGTGTGCATAACTTAAATCACAAAGCATACAAAGGTGACAGAAGGGGAAAACTATATAAGATTATTTTCCGACTCCCTCTATACGCACAGGCAACGATAAAGAAATTCAAAAATTATTTTGCATTCTTTGTGGTTTTATTTCCTTTATTAACGTATTTTACACAAACTGCTTTGTGGTATTTTATTCTTCCCAACACGGAATGATTGATTTTTGCATTTCCCACAAACTAATAATCATATTGGAGGTAAATACTTGCTATTCACAAAACACAAAGCACACACAAACCACAATTTTTACAAAATTTTATTTTTTTGTTTTGTTTATTTTCCCTTCTTCGTGGCATTAAGTTTTTATAGTTGTCTTTTCTTCAATCACCGGCACTTTAGTTGATTTGAACCATTTGCAAATGTTATTTTTTACATGTCTGTTAGTAGTTTGTGACTTAAATAGAGGTTGGTCATTTAAATATTATTTAAGTTTCAATTAAGTTTGTACTGCCAAACTGAATTTCGTATTTAAATAGAACTTAAAGATAAATAACATTTAAATACGAAGTCATAAACCGGCCATTACACTAGAATTTAATTTTGATTTTAAGTAAAATAATAATTTCTATGGATAATAATTAAAAGTCTGCTTTAGAATTGATAGCTTTTAAACTGCTTTTTATGTTTTTTAAGTTATAAATAGTTTTCAAAAGTTTTAATTGAATAAATTAATAAGAAAAAATTAAAAAAAAACCAATTGAATTTTTAAAATACATACATATTAAAGATAATTTTAAAATTCAATTCGTATTTTTTTAAATTCAATTGCCAGTTTGGAAATTCTATTCACAATTTTTTAAATTTATTTAATAAATTTTGAAATGAATTATATCATTTTGAAAATATAATTTGTAAATATAGTGGGTAGTTATGAAATACGGTTAAAAATGGTTATTCGTTTATTCAAACCAATATTAATATCATTCGAAAAACGACGTTTAATTTGTGCTTTTGATCACGTTAGTAACTTAAGATACTATTTATAGTCCGAGAAGATCTATATAGTATGTATGTATGAAAATTTTAATTACTACTTGTTCATATTAGTCATAATAATGTCGTTGGGTAAAACTTATGTATGTATGTATATGTATTACCTTTTGAAAGAGTTTTTAATATGTTTTCCGTTTTTATTACCTAATTTTTAAAAAAATATGTGATATGTTGAATTAAAAGTTATGTCACCGTTCTGCTAGTCTTAAAATGTTTTTATGTTTCTTATTTGAAATAAGAATTTGACGTATTCAAGTAAAAGTTATGTTATCAATAAAGAAAAAGTATAGGTATATATGAGTACTCAATAACTACCCCTATATTTTTTGGACAAATTATACATATATTTATATTATTATAAAAATAATGTGATGGTCATTTTTATTATACCCTTCACCAAAAATTTGGAAAGGGGATATATAGGTTTGTCATTCTATATGTAATTTCTTCATTATTCATTTAAGACCCCATAAATTAAATTTTAGATCCTTATAGATAGAGAAGTCGAATGAGCGATATCCATCTGTCTGTCTGCTAATATAGAATATAGAGAACCGTCAATTTTTTGAAGCAGATCTCTTGCATGGAGTTCTACGAAGGTTTAGACTGAAAATAATTGAAGTCGGTCCATTAACGACTAAAGTATGGGCAAAAAATTGATATTCGAAATAATTTTACATTTAAAATTTTTTTAAAAGTTGCGCTGGGATTTATACCAACAACCTACTGGTTGATAGTCACAAGCCCTTATACACTACAGAGCAGTGGTATTTTTCATAGTAGTTTACGCGTTTAAGTACGTAATATATCTTATTTATTATAAAATACTAATGGCCAGTTTATGACTTCATAGTTAAATTATTGTTTGTATTTAATTACGATAAAAAAATGGCAGCATCACGAAATTCTCTCAATTTTTTTTTGGAGAAATAGCTGTTGAACAAAATTAAAGAAAAATTTCTAATGTGAATTCTTTTTCAGGCTGAAAATAACAACATTGATAGGTTGCTGCAATGTTTTAAAAGTGTAAAACAATTAAGAAAGAAGATATAATAGAATAATATTAATAAAAGAAGTCCAAATTGCACCCCAAAAGATGTTGATTTTTCAATGGTCGTAAATTTTTTGTTTACTTTGTTGCGCGAAACAACAACAAGGTAGAAAAACCATATGTTTGTGTATGTATGTGTGCACAACTTAAATAGAACTTAAGTTCATCAGCATGGTTGGTAACTTAAATAATATTTAAGTTTCATTTAAGTTTGTACTGCAAAACTTAATGTCGTATTTAAATAGAACTTAAATATAAATACCATTTAAATACGAAGTCATAAACTGGCCTTCAAATTCTTGATGGAAATAGGTGTGGTTGATGTAAATGCCCTATTTTTGGTACACATACATTAATACTGATATGCGTTCATGGGCATATATATGTACACATTGTGTGTATACATGTGCAGTCGAAAGCAAAGATTTGTTGTCTTTTTTGTTTCTTTAAACTTATTTTTTGTACGTTTATTAGTATAATATTTGCATGCATATTACAGTATTTTTTATCGCTTATATTTTTTTTCGTACATAAATAACCATAATTATTTTTTATATTAAAGAAATGTAATGGATCGTCAAGACAGAATGTACGAGTAAATATACTAAATCAATGAAATTGAATTTTAGTTTTGTTTTAAAAATGTATTAATATTTCATTTTTGATGACTATTTGTGATATCAGAAGAAAGGCAAAATTGATGCTTATATCCTGTTTTATTCTTATGTAATTTTAATTATTTTCTATATTCATGTGCAGAGCGTACTTGCAATATTGCAGAACCCGGTATTATTATTGTAATTGTACAATGTGATGAAAACCTCTTGACCATGAAAATGTTGTTTAGATACTAAGTTACACATAACAAAGCAGAAAAATCTCTTCCCGGCTAAAATTTGATACGTGTTCCCAAATATTTTTTAATTGAAACTTTCAGTATACATATTTACTTTGCTTTTTTCTAATTTTTAGATTTTATATTCACAACTTGGTATTTGAATGTTGCTTTCAATATAAATTCCCATAAGAAATGTTTCTTTCATTCTATAACAACAGAGAGTTAATCTTTAAAAAGCACTTCAATTAATTGCCTTTTCTATAAAATGAAAACAAAGTTTGATGTAAGAATTTAATTTGATATCAAGCTCCAAAATGTAATTAGCAAAGAAACTAAAAAATTGAAAACCCCGCGAAAATATCGCATATTCTAAAAATTGCAATTGCAATATTGGAAATTATTCCCAAAATTTATTTTAAAAAAATCATATAATTGTGCCGATTGCCAAAAGCCTTGAAAAAATCTCTAAAATGGCGAAAATTCTTAAAAATATGCGAACATCAGAAAAAGTGTGTGATTCAATATTTATTAAAAAACAGCAAAATTATACAATGAAAGGAACACCTTCGTTCCAACTATGAATTTCATCATTGGATCAATGAATTTTGTCATTAATAACGAGCTAACGTCAGCATTCGTTGTTTTTCAGCATTCACATGAATCTTTTTCATTGGTCTTAGGTACATTTTTTAATTGATTGTTTTCTTGAATTTTTAACGGTTTGCTACCTGTGGACCTCAACAGTGCAAAAAAAATAAAAAATGGAATTTTTAAATTTTTTTTTGCGATTTTCATCTTAAAGATGAATATTTTTTGATTTTATATGTTAAAAATTTTTGTTCTTTATGACAAGATCTACAACTTTTCTTTAGAAAGTAAATCAAAATTCTGAACGATTTGCAAGATATGAGCCTGAGAAAATTATTAGTATTTTGCAAAAATAACACCGAGGCCCCAAATCTTTGGGGCCCATAAAAAAGCGCATGCCATTGGGCAAAACTGGGAGACACGCGTCTTCTTTCTTTAGTCTTTTATCAGGTAGTGGTGTCCGTACATATATGGTTATTTTTTTCGTGTTGCACTGTGTTTTCAAAGCAAAATTAAAATAATGAATTAAAATATGTTGTTATATTTAATAATTTAAAATTTTTTCTTACACCGTAACTTTAATTTTTGGTATAATTATTATATTATGTCAAATAAAAACGTCGACAACTTAATGAATTCATTATATAATTATTTTATCACTGTACATAATCCTATCTGATAACATATTGAGTATTTTTGAAAAATAAACCTTTCATAAAATTGGATCGTGCCGTAGTTTTTTAAAGAAATTGTGAAACAAACTTTTTCAAATAAAAAGTAAAAGTAGTAAAAATAACTAAAATGTATCAAAAATTCTTTAAAAAAAATAGCATATTGTAGACGAGGATTCGAAACCGCGCCAACGGGTAGGGCACAGTTTCAAATCCTTAACTACAATATGCTATTTTTTTAAGAATTTTTGATACACTTTAGTTATTTTTATTACTTTTGCTTTTTATTTGAAAAATCTTGTTCTTTTTTTTAAGAATTTTCGATAGCTTTAAATTATTTTTAATATGAAGATAATATTGGAACATTTTAATCATTAGACTAGCAGATTTATGTAATAGTTGGCGATATTTTTTATCAATTTTGGGAGAATTTCTTTATTATTAAACCTTTTCTTACGTTTCAAATCATTTCTTCGTTTAGTCGAAGACTACTGGCTTTTTGATAAAGACGTTGAAGCACTTCTTAGACTTGTGAAAACTGATTTAAGCGCTAATAAAGGTACATATGTTCATATTTTTATAATGCACTCTAGGCAAGAAAGGGTTACAAATTTGTTACAAAATTCATAATTTATAGCTGACTGCATAAGCGCAGTTTTCAAAGAATGCCTTGTAAACTCATGCTTCCAGTGTTGCTTTGCAAGCTGTGTTTATGAAGGCAACCTATACTATGGAATAGAGATGAGAACAATGCGTCGGTGACGGGGTGAGTGACGATTTTTTGCTTTAATGTAATTTTTTTCACTTAAATTCTTAATTTTTTTCGTATTTCGTGAGCGTGAATTTTCGTGATTGTGGCTTCTTTCGTCAATTCATACTATGGTGAAAGGTATATAAGGTTCGGCACAGCCGGATATATCACTCTTAATTGTTTATTTTAGGTTTTTCATCATCACTGACGTCATCACGTGTGTATGTGTATGATGTCGTCACTTCTTTGTGTAGGTGTATTTGTATGGGTGTGTTGTGGTCGATTTGATATCGTTATATTAATTTTGTTTTTGTTGTTCTGTATATTTCAGGCTGTTTTATTTATTTTTTATTTTTTGATATTTCTTTGTTTTTAATTCTGCTTACTTCAACATTTATGAACTCTATGGTATAGTCTTGACGTATGTACATACATATATATAAAAGTTTCAAATATAGAGAACAACAAAAACTCACAAACAAAATTAATACCATAATCCTAAATCGATCTCAACACACCCATGCAAATAGACTTACATAAGGAATTGTCGTCATCATACATATACACGCGCGATGACATCAGTGATGACGCCACGCCTATGATATATACATAGATAAATTCTCTGCCAGAACAATATTTCTCTGCCTCCACATTATTGTGCAGTAGAGTTTAAAATATAATCAAAAATCACGAAATAATCAGAATTAAGAAAACAAAATATTACTATATACATATGTATATACCTATATAAAACAGACTTAAATATGCAGAAAAACAACAACAACGATACTAGATGAAATATAGTTCACCACAACACTCAGTTAAAGAAGTAATGATGTCATACACACATGATGACGACACACTTGGATAATATACATATATAAACAGATAAATAAATTTTAATTACTTTTTAATTAATTTTAATTAATATAATCCTAAAAATCTACTTTATAGACCACCAACGAATCTGGGAAATAATTTTTGTAAATAAATAAGCAAATAAAGTCAATACTATACCATAAAGTTCATAGTTGTCGAAGTCAGCTGAAATATGAAAACATAAAGAAAAATCAAAAAGGGACACAAAACCATACTCAAATATACTATAAAAGAACAAAAATAAAATCTAATAAACATAATTAATGCAACGATACCAAAGCAGTCGCAACACATAATCATTCAAACACACTTACATACGTACACACACTATGAGATCGGTGATGACGACACACCTAAAATGATCAGTTATACTGACATTCTCTGCCTCCATACCAACTGCAACATACCAAACAACACAACAGATTTAATGATGCCTTTACACACTATGTATTTTACAGTGTCCTTGTGAAATTCCCACCGCAAAATGAATACATTGTGTGTAAAAGCAAAAAAAAATTGCTGCTGTAAATGTCAGGCCGCTTTTACAGTGCAAAAATGTTCAATTAGAGCTTGTTCTATTTCCAACTGACAACAGGGTTGTCACTCAAAAATTTTCTATCCGAATATTCTATATATAATTAATCAATTATATTTATACATACATATCCATTTATGTACATATTTACATACAATTTTTACTTTTTAGAAAAATCTCCTTTTGCTGACCACACAATGCGTGCAGCATTATTTTTCATAAGTTCCTTACAGAGCATTATACTGTTAATTGTATTTATTTCAAGTTTATTCCTCAACTTTGTTTTAATTAAAAAAAGTGTTGAAAACTTACGTTCAGCAGCTGCAGAACTATGTGGGAGCAAAAGTAAATTAAATACAAAGCTAGCAAGCACTCCAAAGCTTTTCCGATTTAGTTCGTTTTTAATTGAATCAATTTGGTCCCAAAATAAATAAATATTTAAGTCTGCAGAAAGATTCATTTCTCTTAAGCGCAACAGGGTCACAATCAATAAGGTTGGAAATTTTAAAATTAGGGGCAATATAGGCAAGTTTTCTTTAGACAACACTTTAGAAGGAATAATTATTTGTAACATTTTAATGTCTTCACGATTAAAGTCAAATCTAGATTTCATTTGATTTAGAAGCTCAATATAAAATTTCAGTATGTGTTGTTTAACTTCTAAAGTGTCGTTCGAACTAATTTTTTTTCATTGTACATTTCAGCTTTTGTGCCATAAAAAATATTTGAAACATGAATATTTTATTTTTATTATTGAAATCGATTTCAGCATTATATGGATGTATCAAATCTTTTTTAATAAAATTACTCAAAATAAGTAAAAAATAAGACTTTAAACTGGAATATACATAAATATGGTAAACTATAACTTTCTGACTGGAATTCTTTGTTAAGATTATTTATAATTGGTTTGCTTACATCTATAGATCACACACATAAACTTTTACAAGAGTGATGGTATCACACAAACGCTTCAAGAAAAGAATAACAACAAAATTTCTTTTGTTCATGTTGCTGTTATGCTCACCGTATTTTTCATACATTTTTACAAAGAAATCTTTGACATTTGCTTTTCATGCTTAGAAATCAGTAGGGTTGTCGGCAGCTTAAAATTTTTAGGTGATCAGTGTTCGGAGTTTCCTAAAATGTATAGAGTTGAATTTTCTCAAAAAGACCAAAATAAGGTTTAGCCGACCAACAATGTCAACGCTGACTGACAAACCATCTGACATCATATATTGAAATATATTTTTAAAAAACGTGTTTATGTGTACATATTCTTCAAAAAAACAAAATTTTTAACTATGTACTTAAATACAATTGTTCATACTGTTGTAATTTATTATAACTTATGTCAGGTAAAACCAAAAACTCAAGTGTAAAAACAAAAGAATAAACCGTCTGTAAATGTACAATTTCGTCCGACAGGCGCAATTACAGATGCATTTTCAAGCTGGCAAACACACTTTAAATACATAGTGTGTAAAGCAGAGTGCTAAAACAAACACAAATTTTCGCAAACGTTTCCTGTGAATAAATAAACTTTTAAAATTTTTTCAACCGTTTTGTACGTGAGCAAAACCAAAACAAATACTTTTTAAATGACAGAGAGCGCAAACATAACAATTGGCTTTTCTCTCATCTGCTTGCTTTAATATCTCGTATCAATCGTACGATTGGGAACAAAACAAATGCGCAAACGTATTTTTTAAGTGTTTCATTTCGTTCGTCATTGTATAATGAACAAATCAATCAGCAAACGTTTGAAAACATTTCATTATAAAACTTTTCTATTTTGCTCCCATTATTTCCTTTTCTAGCTGCTTACGTTTAAATTAATGTACAGTTAGTGCTCACAAACAAAACCAGTACAAAACTAAATGGGACAATCGTTATCAAAGTTTTTGTTTTACTCGTTGTTTCTATTTAATATTTTCGATACTTAATAAACTGAAACTGAAAACTGAAACTGCTTCAAAAAGCCAACCTTGATAGATAATATCTTATATGGCATTTACACCAAACCGAAATCTAGTTGATTTCAATTGAAATCTCTATCAAAATCTCTACCATTTACACCGGGTTATTCGTGAAATTTTTTAAGATTTCGTATACATACCAAAAACAGTTGATTGGAATTTTCATTTTCAAATGTTAAACTCCATACCAAAAATCATCATTCAAATGCGAAACAGCTGGCGAGCACACCCTTCAAAGTCTTGTTATTGAACAGCGTAGTATTTTTCAGTACAATTTACGAAAAACAACAGTTGCATCACTAAGTTCTACGAGATTTTGGACAAAATCTAGTGACGAAGTAGATTTTGTCTTGTATGGGAAATCTAGTCAAAATCAACAAAATATTGCTCGAAATCTCATAAGTACTGGATATTGGTCTGGTGTAAATGCTATATTAAGCTTTTATTCATTTTTTGTTTTAAGAACATCAGTGCACTGGTTGTTGAAAAATTCAAGGTTAAAGTTATTATTGATTTTGCATAGACGTGCGCGCTTTTTATTTATTAATTTTTTTGTTGAAAAAAGACTATAATGAAAATTAAGTCATCTTTATAAAATACAAGAAAGTAGGTTCTTATACTTTTTAATTTTATACTTTATTTCCCTCAACTGCAAAGCAAATTATAATTATTATTCATTTGGCTGGAAAATTGCTTGCTGTCGTGTAGCAGTCCCTTTACTTCAGCATGCAAGTCCGAATAATCCAATTTCCTTTGATTTCGAATGCTAGAGATGAAGAGATCTGACGTTGCCAGAATATATTAAATAAATCTTAATTTGTAAGGCTTCGTGATATTTTTCTGGTATCTGTAAAATCAGTAATCCTTATTTATTTTTTCCTTTGCTTCCTCTGATAAATAAATGGTGCTTAATGACATCTTCCCCATAATAAAGAACTTTGTGCATTGTTGCAGACATATTTCTGCATGGGTACTTGGATTTATATATACTGGCATAATCACCAAATTTCCTAGCATTAATGTTCTCGTTGCACGCAAGTACTTCAATAATTGTTTTAAATATTTAAATAAGAACACCTTTTATATTAGGTGTATTCTCGGGATCTAGAAAGAATCTTCTTGCGGTATTACCTTCACTTGTATTGCCTGATCATGTTTGAGAAATTCATCTTGAGCATGTTTCTTTCCTAGTTTCCCTAGCTCTGCCTTGGTGTCATTATTTCTTACTGATCCTGAAGATCCGAAGTCCAAACCATTGCTGATTTTTAGAATGTGTTCCATAAACTTCATTTTTGTATGTAACGGTGATAATCGAAATTCATATGCTTCAGTACTATCTACTGCCTTTGTCGGTTCTTGGTTTATCTGACTTGATGTTGCATTGCATATAATACAGCTGGATGAAGCATTTGTGTCACTCAAAGCGTGGACAATTTTTCCATCTATCATTGAAATCACTAATTGGTAGTTTATTTCAATAGTCTGTCCATATATCTCTAATTTTAATGGCTGTAATGTTGAAATTTGAGCTTTAATATTGCTAAGTTCATCCTTAATCATATCGAGTTTCCTTTTTAAATTAAAATTTTATTGGTCTGCAGTATTTATTAGCGGATGGTGTTTGATTTTTTCAAATATAATTTGTTTGCATTGTACTGGTCGAAGGTTATGAGTCTTCTAACTTCTTTATTAGTCGCAATGGCATAAATGACACCATGAACAGATCTGTGTCCGAAATATCTTTACATAGAAATTATTTATATTGCTTTTGTCTAGAAGATCCATCGCATCCCATTTACAAAAAAGAGTTAACTTGCAGTTTCCTCATTTCTTCAACTCACTGCCTCTAAATGGTTGTAGCAACCGTTCAGCTGTATGATCAACTATAATGATTGTAGTTTTGTAAACTTCAAATCCATAAATAATGCAAGCGCTTTCTCATTTGGGAACTGTTTTTCCTCTTTTGGTGTTGGAATGCTTTGAAGGACCCGTTTTCTTCTCAATGGACTAGCGGAAAAAAATTTTTGAATGATATCTACTTTTGTTAGTTGTTTCTGTGATCGCAATTGGTAAAAAAGACTATCTTTAATGTTTTCACATCCGAATTCTTCATTTATATTCTTCAGTTTTCACCTCTTAGATCTTTGGATACATTTATCTAGCTACATTGATTTGTACCTACAAAACTTACTTTTACTCCAGTCAAATTCCTTGAAGCGTTTTTTCAGATTTTTGACAAAAGGGGACACTTTTTTGTAAGTCCGATTGTGTTTCACTGCTGTAGAAATTTAAGTTTAATTTTCTTTTAACTCTTTCATGCCTGACGCTAAACTACTGGGAATTTTTTTATAATTATTGGAATATATGGTCTCTATATCGATTAAAATATAATCAATGTTTCTTTTTTGTAATTTTTATATCCTTCAAGGATTTTCAGAACACGCATAATGGATGCATCACGGTAATTTTTTTAGCAAAAACGCATTTTCATTGCGTCAAATGACATCAATTGGTTTGAAACATTAAAATTTATCATTGTTTTAATTAATATATGCCCACTTCGCTACTTCTTAACACGATTTTATAATTGAAAAAAAACAACTTCTTCTGCGGCTCACTTGTATTGCCTGATCATGTTTGAGAAATTCATCTTGAGCATGTTTCTTTCCTAGTTTCCCTAGCTCTGCCTTGGTGTCATTATTTCTTACTGATCCTGAAGATCCGAAGTCCAAACCATTGCTGATTTTTAGAATGTGTTCCATAAACTTCATTTTTGTATGTAACGGTGATAATCGAAATTCATATGCTTCAGTACTATCTACTGCCTTTGTCGGTTCTTGGTTTATCTGACTTGATGTTGCATTGCATATAATACAGCTGGATGAAGCATTTGTGTCACTCAAAGCGTGGACAATTTTTCCATCTATCATTGAAATCACTAATTGGTAGTTTATTTCAATAGTCTGTCCATATATCTCTAATTTTAATGGCTGTAATGTTGAAATTTGAGCTTTAATATTGCTAAGTTCATCCTTAATCATATCGAGTTTCCTTTTTAAATTAAAATTTTATTGGTCTGCAGTATTTATTAGCGGATGGTGTTTGATTTTTTCAAATATAATTTGTTTGCATTGTACTGGTCGAAGGTTATGAGTCTTCTAACTTCTTTATTAGTCGCAATGGCATAAATGACACCATGAACAGATCTGTGTCCGAAATATCTTTACATAGAAATTATTTATATTGCTTTTGTCTAGAAGATCCATCGCATCCCATTTACAAAAAAGAGTTAACTTGCAGTTTCCTCATTTCTTCAACTCACTGCCTCTAAATGGTTGTAGCAACCGTTCAGCTGTATGATCAACTATAATGATTGTAGTTTTGTAAACTTCAAATCCATAAATAATGCAAGCGCTTTCTCATTTGGGAACTGTTTTTCCTCTTTTGGTGTTGGAATGCTTTGAAGGACCCGTTTTCTTCTCAATGGACTAGCGGAAAAAAATTTTTGAATGATATCTACTTT
Source organism: Gymnocheta viridis (assembly GCA_956483585.1). NCBI lineage: Eukaryota > Metazoa > Arthropoda > Insecta > Diptera > Tachinidae > Gymnocheta > Gymnocheta viridis. The sequence continues at coordinate 27,567,756 of OY101443.1, forward strand.
TGTTAGTTGTTTCTGTGATCGCAATTGGTAAAAAAGACTATCTTTAATGTTTTCACATCCGAATTCTTCATTTATATTCTTCAGTTTTCACCTCTTAGATCTTTGGATACATTTATCTAGCTACATTGATTTGTACCTACAAAACTTACTTTTACTCCAGTCAAATTCCTTGAAGCGTTTTTTCAGATTTTTGACAAAAGGGGACACTTTTTTGTAAGTCCGATTGTGTTTCACTGCTGTAGAAATTTAAGTTTAATTTTCTTTTAACTCTTTCATGCCTGACGCTAAACTACTGGGAATTTTTTTATAATTATTGGAATATATGGTCTCTATATCGATTAAAATATAATCAATGTTTCTTTTTTGTAATTTTTATATCCTTCAAGGATTTTCAGAACACGCATAATGGATGCATCACGGTAATTTTTTTAGCAAAAACGCATTTTCATTGCGTCAAATGACATCAATTGGTTTGAAACATTAAAATTTATCATTGTTTTAATTAATATATGCCCACTTCGCTACTTCTTAACACGATTTTATAATTGAAAAAAAACAACTTCTTCTGCGGCTCATTTTGACAAAACTGAACTGTGATGCAAGAAGTTCGCAAAAATCGATACATGCCGCTCGATTTGGAATTGGTTAAGTAGAAGCGAAAATATTGAGTCCGAAAGCCACTCGCACAATCGATGCATCCCGCCCTGGAAAGCTTAAAACATCTTCCTTCATTTTGGTTTTTAAAATATTTTTCAGCCAATTCCTTATAGATGAAGCTCTCCATATTTTTATTAAGCTGAAATGAATGTACATATATACTAAAGGGCTATAAAATAAGACTTGTAAAAATTTATCAATATTTTAGAATTAAATATTTGTATTAAATTAAAATTTATTTCCAAATTATTGTCCCGATATACTCAATACAAAATTTTTAAAGCTAATCTAGGTAACCTACGTAAATTCTTACTTTTGGAATAAAATTTACTGCTTCGCTCGCACCTTCTCTCTCTCTCTCTCTCTCTTTCTCCTTGTTTATTTTCTTTAAGGTAAGCATGACAAGCATATGTATATAGACTTAAAGAAAACACTTTCATCTTTCTCTCGAGGGTTTAGTTTTTTGATCTCTTTTGATCTACAGGTTCTGCATGTACCATTTATTGAAAACAACTGTTTACCCAACATAACAAAGAAACCGCAGCCCGTTATCCTTAATATTCTTCGAGGAGTCATAATTTATTTCAGAACAAATATGAGGATTTTTTTAAATTAAATGCTACGCCCACTACAGGTAATATTTTAACAACATTTTTTGCTATCTTAGTTTCGATATGTTTTCATTCTGATGTATGTGATGAAAAATTATAGATTTTGGCCAATGAAAAACTATTCTGAACTATTGTGCGTCGTTGTCACTACGTGTGTTTATTTTGTCACTAGGGATCAGTTTTTGCCCTGGTGCTGCCATATTCTTAAAAAGAATAATTTTATTTTTCAAGAAACGTTTGATAAGGAAAAATAGGTCTTGCTTACTTTTATCCTCGCTTTAGTTAAAGTTAAGAGAACTGCGGCCTTATTCATGAAAAGTTGATAAGTATATAAACAAATATCCCCCAAGGAGTATTCATAAGCGCTTAATAACGCTATAAAAAATTTATTGTACCTGTGAGCCCTCTTTAAACGTTCGAAAAGTTGTGATTTGTATTTTTAAATAACAACAAATCAAAACGCATTTTGTATTTGCTTCGAGATGATTGAAAAATAAATAAAATAAATTAATACAATTAATTTAATTTTAAAAATCGGTATGATTGTACAAAACTCTACAGCTTTCCTTTCCCCTGAAATTCTATATTATTATAATAGTGCAGGAATAGTAGCACAATGAGAGAAATATTTGCGTATAAAACTTTTTTTTAAATATTAACGGTTAATTTTTTATCATTTCAGGTGATAACCCAGCCGCAATGTATCATGGACACGTGGGATCATCAACTAACTCTTATCAGACTCATCTGCTTCAAATTTTGATGGCAGTCGGCTCAACGATCTACAGTTATTTTTTAAACAGAAAATAAAAAAATTATTATTATTTTAGTCATAAGTAATGCCTGTTTTTCAGTCACTTTGTATGCGCCCCAATGCAATTGGATCGGTTGCGAAATCAAATTCCTTATATTCTTAAAGATTCAAGCCCATATTCATTAAAAACAATTTTTATTTGAAATGTATTAAAATTCTTCGTTAAAATAAATTTCAAATCTAACTTATATTTTTATGAATGCGGCTGTCAAGCGTAAACATGTTTTTAAATTTTTCGTTTGTCAAATTTTAACACATAGAAGTACAGTTGGTTTCAGCGCAAACATTAAGTTAGGTTAGGTTCCATTGGCAGCCGTGATCAAGCACAGCTCACGTGGGTTCATCAATTAGTTCCCGTTGTGGTACCATGTTGCCCCGTCTCACGCAGCTATACGGTTGATTATATAAAGAAGTGGATCTTGTTTAAATTAATATTAGAGAGACAAGTTTTGTCCCTAAGAGTTTTTTGACCGAATAATTTAAGTCTTAGATCTCCGAATGCCGGACAATAACAAAGAAGATGTTCTTTCGACTCTTCTTCCTCATGACATTGGAATTGAGCCCTAACCTTTGGGCATGCCTCCCAATAGGCCAGTGGCCACTTATAAACGCGGCAAGGTTTCTGAGGTGATGTGTGGACAGCTGTAGTGCCCGCCTAGTTATTTTTTCATCTTTTGTGGGCCAGATTTTCCTAGTTTCCTCTAACCATTTTTGATTGGTAATAAGGTGAAACTTGTGTGCAATAAGTTGTTTCCTCATTGGGAGAGAGACCCCTATGTTATATGTTGAATCGTTTCGATTTAAAGTGGACAGTTGACATCTATGTCCGAGTCTCCGGGTTCCCACTTAAAGGAGACCATTGTCTCGTTATTTCCCCTAGAGACATCCAGCATACTTCAATGATTTTTGATATGATGAACACATTTTCCAGTGATCCCTGCCACATATATCACCATACCGAATGTATCTTTCGGTTGTGTAGATGGTCGTTATTTCAGCCTGAATAACACTGCAGTGATCCACCAGCATTAAAGGAATCCACAAGTTTAGCTGTTCGGAGTATATGCCAGAACCGACACCGTTCAATGATTTCGACCCGTCAGTGAATATTTGAATCACATTTGCGGGGGTTTGTAGGTCATCAGAGTAAAACGCGTTAACTTAAATGCTTAAATGGAAGCCTGGATCAAATATTGACTCATGTGTGATATAATCGACGTCCATGTGCCAATTTAAATCATACAGTTTGCTTAGAAGGGGTTGTTCTTATGGCACCTGTTACCGTTATTGCCATCATTCTCCCTATACGTTCAAACTTATTTTCATGACTCTTGCGCTTAAGCGGCCAAGAAATAGCTGCACAATTGAATAGAATAGGTTAAATGACATATTTGTATAGCCAGTATATATTTTTCGTGTTGATTCCCCAGTTAGGCCAATGGCTTTTTTACAGCAACAGTTACCGCCTGGAAGTGGTGTCTATGTTCGAGTTCAATTTGTGATCCAGTATTATTCCAAGATATTTGGGAGTGGCACCCCATTTAGCTTCGGGGTAACAAATTTGGGAATTTTGTATCTCCTTTTGAAAAGTATCTCCTGTGAGAAGTGACACAATTAACATCCATACCATATCCCTGGCACCATTTTACTTGGACATCCAGTGCGGATCCCATAAGTTCAGACAGTAGTCTGGGATCCTTACACACAGCCATGACTACAACGTCATACGCAATCGTTCTGCGACACGTCCTTTCCATGGCCCTGAGAAGGGAATCGATATTTAGATTCCAAATTGAGGGTGAAAGTACACCTTATTACTGGGTACCCTGGTAGATTCGATACGCCTAAAGTGTAAGATACTGCTGGAAAATTTAATGATCGCTGGGTCGGTCTCCAGCAGTCTCATAGTATTAATAATCGATTCCGGTTTAACATTGTTGAAAGCTGTCTCAATATCCAGGAAAGCAACTAATGCGAATTCCTTGTGTTGTAGGGATCGCTCTATGACCCACCAAAGAGTAAAGCGCAGTTTCAGTGGACCTACCTTTCGTATAGACATGTTGAGCCAATGACAAGAAATTATGTCCTAGCTTTGATCTTATATGAATGTCTATAATCTTCTATAGTGTTTCCAGTAGAAAGGAGGATAGAGTAATTGGTCTGAACTCCTTAGCCTTATTGTGAGATGTTTTTTCTCCATTGGGTATGAAAACAATCTTATATGTTGTCCATATTGATGGGTGAGACTCAGGCAGGCTCTAAAAATCACCAAGGGCCATGGCAGCAGTACCTCTAGGTTATTTTGCAGATGCGCTGGGATAATCCTATACAGGCCTAGAGATTTGAAGGGATGGAAGCTTTTAACCGCCCATTTCACACGATAACGAATTATTGGGATAATAGAAGTATCCCGAGCGCCACTAAGAATTACCTTCCTCGGCGCATAATCAGTGCAGACTGGGAAGTGAGTGTTCATCAGAACCTCAAGAGTTTCTTGACTATTTGTTGTCCAGGATCCATCTATTTTCTGTATATGCGATAGAATAAATGGTGTTGAGGATAAGATATTACGTAGCCGACTTGTCTCCGAGGAGTTTTCCAGATTGTTGCGGAATTTCCTCAATGACTGTCTCTTGGCCTTCCTGATAAGATTCTTGAATCCATTCACTGAGGATATTTTTTAAACAAACACAAGCCGCGAAGCCATTGCGGCTTGTCTGCAGAAACACCCAGGGTATAGGCAGGACTCGAACCTGCGACCCCCGAATAATAGTATAATACGCTATCTACTTGTCTACTTTTCCATACACCATTATGTTTAGCCTTATTAATCAGTTTCCTTCTTTCCTTTCGTTTTCTCAGCAATTTCCGCATTCCCCCATATAAGCTTATCCTTGCTTTCCTGTCGATTTTTTCGGAGGACTTGCCTCAAGGAAGACAGTCGTTAGCGACTCCACTGCGGAGTCAAACATGGTGATCGACTTTTCACTCACGCTCATGCACGCTCACGATAAAAATTTTCTCTCATGCACGCTCACGCACGACCTCATATATTTGGCTCACGTTCACTCACGTGAGTGGAAAAAAATTTTAGCCACAATCACGAAAACTCACGCTCACGAAAAAGAAAAACAACCTATAAGTATTTATACATTTAAATTTCTGAATGCAAATAAAAAAATCTAATATACAATTTGAAAATTTTGCGATAAAAGAGGAAAATTGTGTTTAACTGAGAAATATACTTTTCTGAAACAATTTGTTAGTTTTTAAATACAATTTCTCAATTTTGATATATCGATAAGCCCCAGAAACAGTCCACCAAACAAATTTTTTTTAAAGTGATCCAACTTATTTTTTATGGAAAATTAGATTAGATATATAATTTTATAAATAAATAAAAAATAATAAATCTAATAAATAAATTTATTTCGACGATCAATTATGCACAAGTTATTATCAAATTCCAATCTCAGATCTTCTAATCTCATACCAGAAATCAACACTTTTTAGGTATTCATATCATTACTTTAGTGGTAATGAAGAAGGCTTGATCGAAAGCCATATATTTATACACTGAATTCACTTCAATTTAGTAAAAAAAATTTGTGTTTACAATTTTCGTGAGTCATGTAGGGTGTGTCACAAAAAGTTCATGTCTTCTGATAAAAAACGAAAAAATTTTTTGGCTGCAAATAATTTATTTTAGAATTCTCTTATATTAATCTTTCCTTTAGGAACTATATTTAGTGTACTTTATTAAACACACTTTAATTTAAAATTATGCTGATATTTAAAATATTTTGATTAAAATCGTTCATTTTCTTGCTCATAAGCAATCTGTGTAAAATATTAAGATTAAGTAGGATCTTGTAAATGAATTTATGCAGAAATAAAATTTTGTTAACATTTTTCCTGTGAAGTGTGTTGCACATCTCTTCAAATATTTTTCCTGGCGTTGAAAATACTACTTCGCTTTTAGCTGAGCTGGATGGTACACAGTATTTGCTTAGGCAATTTCTGCAGAATCGGAAAGATCATTAGGTTTTTTCCAAAAACTTAAAATTTCTAGGTCTTGTTCGTCTGTGTGAATGCGAATGAAAAAACGAAAGAGAATTGCAGATTTTTTTCTTTCAAATGTTCGCCAGTGAAAACTCGGACTTATACTGCTACTTTGACTCGTTGATTCACATGATACATACCGGCACAACGTTTTATGACTTAATGACAAAATTAAAAACCACGTACCTATTAAAAACATGAAAAAAATCCAAAATCGAAAAAATCACGAAACAATCACGCAAAAAATCTACTCATGCACGCTCACTCACGTTAAGTTTTTTTATACTCACGCTCATGCACACTCACGTGATTGAAATAAATAAAAATGCTCACGATTATGCATGATTCACGCTAATCACGTGAGCAATGCCCATCTCTAGGGGACTGTTGCGCCTATTGGCATACGAAATCGCCTTCCTGGTTACATTGTTTGGAGGATTGTCACCCTGATTGCGTGCAATGTAGCAGCTCATGACCCATGACCGCGTTTTTCTTCCACTGCGGCTAAAATCAGAGAAATTAAAAGCTTTATGGACGTTGACCGTAACACAAGGTCTGGTCTTACCTTGTACGGCTGCGTACAAAGTAATCTAGCCTTCTAAACTGAGTTCGCAAACCCTATCTTTAGACAACAATGGTCGACTGTGACGCTGGAATTTTCTGGGTCGTCGTCCGATTCCAGAAGGGTGTCCTCATCGTTTGCCACCTCCATCCTACCATAGAAGTTACCCACAAATCCTGTGATCGACTGGGTATCCTCGTTGGCCGATGAAGCTGCGGAATCGTCCTTCATAGTTTCTGAAGAAGCCGTTATTGTACTTGATACCAGCCAGCATCATCACATTCGGGTGGTGGTCCAGGGTTACCCCTTAAAACCTTATGGAACGCCTTGGTTTCCAGTTTTTCGAAGATATGGTGCCGTCACTGGCGTTGCGGCCAATTACCGCCCAAATAAGGTGGTCTTTTTCCACCACGATCTTACTAAAGGCCGTTGAGGCATGTTCATGTACCTTTTAGTCCTAGGCAGGGTGTCCTCCCTTGATCTTTCCCGTTTAGGCGCTGCTTCAGTTGGCTTCCGTCGCAGAGGGTTATACCCGTTCATCACCCTCAATATGGAATTTCGCCCACTGGAGAGAGTTTTCTTCTTGCTCCGTGAGCTCACCGACCGGTTTTTCACCAAGTCGGCTAATGATTTTGTAGGCAGGATGCCTGATGTTGAGCACTCGTTTAGCAGGATTTATGTTCCTACTGGGTTTCTTGCAGAAGCTGGGTTTACGGCAGACTGAATCTTAACCGTCAAAACTTGCTCCCGAGGACGGGGTTTAATTAAATCAACTTTGCTTATTGCAAGATCAAAAGTGGCTCCAGTTGTTCAACAATCTTTGCCTTGTTTGGAGCTTTGTGCTGCCTTATTGCTCAGTCGAACTTGGGAAAAAATTAAACACAAATTTCATCGTCACACTTACCGTATATTTTTTTGGTCTTACGTCTGTTTCGTTGCAAATCGAGTTTCAGAAATTCAAAATCTGACTAACAATATACCGTGGAGACACGTCCCACAGTGCCTGAAAATCGTTTGTCATCGGCCAAAAGTCTAATTTTTTTTGTCACCTATTTTTAAAATTTTTACGCCAAAAAATTAGGTTAAACTATTGATAATTGTGGACGTGGCATGCTGTAAACTTAACTGTTTTTTAATTTCAGAAAAAGGTGTTTTTCTTTTGTTTTTGATCAAAAATAAATGGTTACTACTCGCAAGCTATCACCGATAATTGCCTACGGTATAATGTTGGTAGGATTATAGTCTTTAGTTGTTGTAAATGGTCACAACTCTTGCGTTTAATATTAGGGGCGTTACGGAATATTTATTAAACTACTATATTTTTCTCAAATTTAAACTTTAGTGGAATAGAACTTCTAAGGAACAAAGGAGAACAAGAAACGTATATCACCAGGAGAAAGGTGAAAGTGTCCTCTTTAACGCTATATATACCTTTGCACCCGTGACGACCCGTGGTTAGAACACTTTTTTCATTTTAATGAAATCACTTTAAAAAAATTCAAATTACGATAATTTAAACAGCCATAAGTACTCGTATACAATGGTGTATTAAATTTTCACTTTTTTCCTAAAAGTTTATGTTTTTTTACTTTAGACTACGTAAAACTAAAACAATTAAATATAATGGTTTAATGGCTTTGTTTTGATCAGCAAAAAATAAGTCATAAAATTATCACAATACGTGCTACAGTAAATTTACTTGTTATCAAATGTTAGGGTCAACCAAAGTCATAAACAATTTTATAACAAAAATCGCGACATTAAACCACTAAAGAAAAAAAAAACAACCCAACAACAACAACAAATATTGGCGAGATACTAATCAGTTTTACCTGATATTAAGGTCTGGACAACATGTGCAGTTTTGTTCAATTTAAGCACTACCTGCTATGAAATTAAAGATCAATGTGTGAATAACATGTATCTAAAAATGTATAAAACTACGGATTCGATAAGGGATTATTCAGTAATAAGTTAATCCTCTAAGTGTACGGATAAAACATAACAGACGCAAATAAAAATATTCAGAAAAATATGGAGAGCTTCAGTTGTAAAGAACTGGCGGAAGAGTATTTTAGAAACAAAAACCAGGAAGATGTTCTTAGTTACGTTAAAATTAAACTTAAATTCGTGTAGCACCGAATGCAAGAGCAATTATCTAATTTCGTCAAAGCACAAAAAAACACTACACAGAAGTTAGCTACAGTAAACAAAACTTTTATATAAAAATTGCAAACTGGTTAGAAGGACAACTTACTGTCGCTGCAGAAACAACAAAGCAAGATAAGGCTGGAAGACCACGCAAATCATTGGACAACTGCAGCGATAGATCTAAGAGGCGGAAACTTAAAGATATTAACGATGCAATTGGTTGTACAAATATAAAAGAATCTTTCCTACATCACAGAACCAATTAACAACAGTGGATATCATTGAAAAAGTTGTTAAAGCTAGTCCAGTGAGAACAAAGTGGATTCTTAAAAGTATACCAACAGCAATATATTAAGCAGACTGCGTGCGATTGAAAAAGGTTCAAATATGTATCCAGCATATCATTACATAACCGCTGCTAAAATGGAATGTTTGCCATCAAAGGACACTATTACAATCACACCAATTTCAAAATGTAGGTACAACTACAATCTCTACTTGATCACAATAACAATCAATAACAGGAAATGAGTTAAAGAAATATGGAAACACAAAGTTAATTATTTTTTGTAAATGGGGATGTGATGGTTCTTCGCGACAAAAACAATACAAACAAGTTGTATGTGAAAATATTTCGGACTCAGATATGTTCATGGTATCATTTGTACCATTGCGATTGAAAAAATTTATGGAAGATTCACAGCCTTCGACTAGTACAACGCAAACAATGGATATTTGGAAAAATGAGACACCATCTGCTACGAAATACTGCAGGCCAATCAAATTTGAATTCAAAAAAGAAACTCATGATGCCATTAACAAAGAAGTTATTGATATCAAGGTCCAAATTGCAACACTACAGCCATTACAATTACAGTTAGATGGGCAGCAAATTGAAGTAAGCTACCAATTAGTGCTGACAATGATAGATGGAAAAGTAGGTCAGGCTTTGGCTAACACGAATGCTGCATCCAGCTGCATTATATGCCAAGCAACATCAACCCAATTAAACCAAATTCCGATAAAATCATTAGATAATACCGATGCATATGAATTTGGATTATCACCACTGCATGCAAGAATACGACTTATGGAACACATACTAAAAATCAGTTATGATTTGGATTTCGGGTCTTCAGGATCAATAAGAACAACGAAACCAACAAATAGTTCAGAAGTTCAAAAAAGAAACATGTTCAAGATGAATATCGCAAATTTGGATTGATTATAGATCAGCCAAAACAAGGGTCAGGCAATACAAATGATGGCAATACCGCAAGAAGATTCTTTTCAGATCCAGAAACAGCATCTGAAATAACAAGAGTGGATTTAAACCTTATTTTCAGATTTAAAATAATCCAAGAAGTACTTGCGTGCAATGAAGAAATTGACTCTAGAAAATTTGGAGATTGTGCTAAGGAAACTGCAAAAATATATACAACCAAATACCCATGGAGAAATATGTCTGCAACAGTTCACAAAATCCTTTATCATGGAGAAGATTTCATTAAATATTATTTGGTGCCACTTGGAGATCTATCAGAGGAGGCTCAGGAAAAAAGGAACAAGGATTACAGATTTTATAGAGAGCACAATACTAGAAAAATTTCACGAAATTCAACAAATGAAGATCTATTTAATATATTATTGGCACCGTCAGATCTATTCATCTGCAGTATTCGAAATCAATGGAAAGTGGAACATCGGGATTTAGATGAAGATGCCAAAAAACTACTAAGGAACAGAAATAGCACAGAACAAATTATAATTGCCTTTCATTGTTATTTAAGTACGAAAAACATAGTATTAGTAAAAAATAATAATAAACATAACCTACCATTGTTAAAAATGCTATTAAAATTTATTGCAGTTTTTATTTTTAAAATGTTTTTTAAAATTATCCAATTTGACAGCAAAAAATAATAAATTTTTCTGTAGTAATAGCAATATTTTTAGATAATATTATTAACGTTTTTTTTAAGTGTAACTATTCTTTGAGTGTAAACAAATTTGCAAATTTGATAGCAAAAAATTTTTAATTTTTCTGTAATAGCAAAATCTCCAGTTGATTTTACTATTTTTTTTAGTGTAAAAATTTTTTTAAGTGTAACATTAAGAAAAGTTCATTATTACAAAAATTATTTATAATTATTATTAATTTCCAAATATTCAATTTTTTAAAAAGTTGCAGTATTTTGGCCAATGAAAAACGATTTTCTGCCACTGTGCGTCCCCTCTAAACAAAATCCAGCAGACATAGTTTCGAGAGGTTGTCTGGCAAATGAATTAACATCAACAATGTGGTTTATTGGTCCAGAATTTATGCTCACAAATGAAGACGAGTGGCCCTAAAATAACAATGAAATCATCGATTTACCTCAAACGGAAATGAGAAAATCAATTTTCAGTACACTATTGTCATCGAAACTATTATTCATCAAATCATTCATCGTCAATCTTCGTATCTTCGCATTCTTCGTATCATCGCCTATATTCATTGGTTTTTCGACAAATCAAATTGTAACTCTATTATATCATCAGAAGAACTACAATAATGGTTTTGGAGAATTGTGTACGACATTCAACAAACTACATTCAAAGAATAAATTGATTTTCTTAATAAGGAAAAGGTTTTAAAACCAAGTCTTTAAAAATTATCACCGTTCCTCGACAAAGTACAATGCTGCAATTCAACATTAATCATCGTTAGAGTTGGTGGTCGGCTAGCAAATTCAGACTTACCGTACAACACTAAGTTTCCTGCACTCTTCCCAAATCATCGCTTCATTCAGCTTTTCGTCGAACATCTTTATCACAAACATTTACATGCTGGCCCAAAGGCAGTCATCGGTATCCTTCGCCAACAAGTCTGGGCAATCAACACTAGAGACATCGATAGAAAAGTGGTTCGTAAGTGCGTCCACTGTTTCAAATACAGGCCTAGACTTCTACAGCAAATAATGGGTGATCTTCCCGCAGATAAATTAAAAGTTCAACGTCCTTTCTTTGTCACTGGTGTAGACTTTTGTGGTCCATTCTACACGACCATATAAAACATACGTAGCTATTTTGGTCTGTTTTTCGTCTAAAGCGATTCATATTGAACTTGTTTCGGATCTATCTACTAATAATTTCCTTCTTTGTCTTAAAAGGTTCATAGGTCGTCGTGGCATTCCCCAAAGGCTCTATTGTGATAACGCAACGAATTTTGTTGGTGGCAACAGAAAACTTAAGGAGTTTAAACAACGTTTCTTCGATGACGCTAACATTAAAAATACGATGCAATATAGTTCAGTAACTGGCTTCAAATTTTTCTTCATTCCTCCTCGTTCTCCCCATTTTGATGGCCTTTGGGAGTCGGCCGTTAAGTCAACAAAATATCTTTTAATAAAAAACATGTCAAAGGCTGGTGTTACGTACGAAGAACTACAAACAGTACTTATTGAAGTCGAAGCTATTTTAAATTCTCGGCCACTAGCTCCTCCATCTGGTGATCCAAATGATGGTGAAGCCTGTACTCCGGCATATGTTCTAATTGGTTCTTCTTTAATGGCATTACGAGATGAAAACCTAGACAACTATAAAAATGTCAATTATCTCAAGCGTTACCAACTAGTCACCTTCTTGAAACAACAATTTTGGCAACAATGGGTTCGTGACTACGTCTTAAATTTGCAACAAAAGGTTGCAAATATTTATCTCACTAACTTCTTATGGTAGCGTATTTGTAAGTTCCGTTAAAAATTTATTGCTTCTTGCCTTTTGTCAACTATGAATTTTATGCAGTCAAGAATAATTCCTTAAACAATAAACAAGCAAACATCAAAACCAAAAATTCTTTTTCGTTTGATTTTACGCTCTTTGTTCTTTTTTCAACAAGTTGATTTTCGCTTAAACATCCGGTAATAGCAAAGATAAAATTAAAAAGAAAATATATGATTCTCAATGCAATCTCTAATAATATGCAGAAAAAAATTTTGATTGATCTCAATTCATGTAGTCGCGAAAATAAAAATTAAATTCATTTTTTTGAAATGAGAGTGAAAAGTGGCTTAATTTTGACAAAAATAGAGCTTGATTGTTCGACGTTTTTCTAAAAAAATTTTGAAAACTAAAATTCTTTTTTTTCAATATATGTATCAAAAGACTAGACTTCAAAAAGACTGCAGTAGAAAATTTAAGCCGATTAAATCATGCACGCTATATCCAGAATTGAACGAATATGGATAATTTTTTAAGGAAATTCTAAATAAATCGCTTTAGAAAAAATAACGCACATCGAGTTTTAATTTTTTTTATAAATTACATTAGATATATTTAATACAATGAATTTGACATTTTATTGTTATCCGCCCGGTCAAAAATGTGGCGAGGAGGGCAGATTTACTAAAAATAGTAAAATTTTCGGAAGCATATGTACCTGCATGAAAATTGAGCTAAATTTTATTTTTTAATTTTTATATCTTCACTATTTATTAAAAAAAACATAGCAATCCTCTTATATTAAAAAATTGCAACAATATATTAAATGGATTATTTTAATGAATTTTCAAATTTAAAAAAATATATGTGAAGAAAATACGAATGGCTATTTTTTAAGTTTTTCAATCAAATGTCTTATTTATTTTTAAAAAGGATCTAAAGAGGTAGTTGGGTCACCATCATATGGAGTAAGGTCTTTTTTTGGGGTTGAATGTGAAAGAAGACATATGTGGTTGGAGTGCGGTGTGCAACAAAATATATAAAAAAGAAAATTATAAGACACAATTAAAATTAAATTTGGAAATTTTATTTAATATTGTATTAAAATATAAAAAGGTGAAGTGAAGTGGCCGAGTACAAAAAAACATATATTTCAACAAAACCAGAATACAAAATTGCAAAAAAAATGTAAAATCATAAAACTTAAAGGTGAAATAACCTGCAAAAAATATTAAAAAAACATAAACTTAAATAGAAGTGTAAAAGAAAAGACAAGGAACATAAAAATACAAAGTTAAATTTTAACGTTTCTGAAAATACAACTTAAAATAAAATAAAGACAAAAATTTATTTAATTGAGAAGTCGTTAACCATCACCCACTCCAACATCGGCTCCACATCACGCGCGGATGTGTATATATAAATATTTTGAAGAATTTCTATTAAGCTAAGGGCCTATTATATTGTGTAGTGTATTTCATATATTTAGAATACACTAGAGCCCCGACTTGCGTCGTCCCGATTTGCGTCGTTTCGATTTGCGCCGCTTTTTTAAAACTGGAAAAATTCGATTTTCGTCGTTGCAATTTCAAGTTGCGTCGATTCGAGTTGCGTCATTTTGACCCCGATTTGCGTCGCTAAAAACGGTTTTTACTGTGGATTACCATTTTAAGCATTTGTAGTGTAGTATTTAGCACAATTTATAAGCCATTGATATTCAGCATGTTTCAGAAGAAGATGTCATAATAAGTGATTGATTATACATTAGAAGAAAAAGAATTAACAATCGCCAATATTTCCAAAGCTATGCAATTAATTTCCCATGCAATGGATATATTTTCTGAAAACGATCCTAACAAAAACCGTAGCAATGGCGTAGCAGCATCCGTTGATCAAGCCATTAGTTGTTACAACGAAATATATCAACAAAAAATTTTTAAATTCAACAAACTAGACATTTTTGTAAAAAAACAGTAAGACCATCCAATCAAATGGATATAAGTGTTGTTGATTTAGATTTATCTTCTGAAGAGAGCTCAATGTAAGCGAAATAAATTACAATTTTTTAAAGCATCTACTTTTTACGAATATACATACATATGTAAATGAATTTAATTTTTCTTAATTTATTGTTTTGTTATTTCTTTATAATAATTATAAACATTCGTTAAAGTAAATGAAATAAATAAAAATGTATTTATACTTGTTTTTTATCAAAAATAGAAAATTTTTTGCTTTGTTTTGAATATTTTCCCCAAAAAATTAAGTTTAAGTGCATTTATATAGAAAAAGGTGATTCGATCTGCGTCGTATCGATTTGCGTCGAGTTTCTTCGGTCCTCATTACAGACGCGAGTCGGGGCTCTACTGTACTTAATAATATTTAGTACTACCTTAATGTCTATTTGAGTTCTACATCATTAAATATAATAACTACATTTACTTGTTTCACTCACTTACTATTTATTTACAAAAACTATGATTATATGTTGGAATGCTTTACTGGAAATTCATTAAATTTGTTAGTAACTTTTAATTTTAAGAATACCGTTAAGTTAGTATATAAGAAAGAAATTTTAGCTTAATAAAGGATAATCTATGCCATTGCCTTCATCGACAAGAACCACTAAAACTTTTTTTCATTTTCCTAAATCGGCAAAACAAGTTCAATAGGCATACAAAAGCTGCCTTACTATAGTAAAGGTGCCAGTGGCGTTGATTAACGCCGGTAATACAGTTTAGATCCACACGATTAATATTTTTATAAAAGAAATCCACCCTTACATGGCGATCCTGCCAAACACCAGCGGAACACCCGTGGAAGAGAACAAGCCAACCACGTCAGTAGAAGGGCCAAAGAAATTCACCGTAGAGGAATATTTCAAAAGACAACTAAAAATAAGAAGAAATTCTCACCTCAATCCCCAAACTGAGGAGGCAAGTTAGTCCGTCTGTGACGTAGAATTGCAGCCTTTACAGCAACCGTGAACTCATCTCCACCACCGTCCTGGAACATCGCATCGGAGATCTGGTCAGAAATTAATCAGCTGGAAGCCGAAATGGACGAATATAGAAAAAAATTATCTTACGCAAAGAAATTTTTTACACTTATACACCAGGAACTGAAATTTTTAACACAAAAGAATATTTTTTTATTAAAATAGCACATTTTAAAATATTTAAACTTTACTTTCATACCTAACACTTATTTATCTAAACTTACACTTATTTTAGTAAAAACAAGTAAGAGAGATATATTCGGCTGTGCCGAATCTTATATTCCCTTCTCCATAGTATGGAGTGACGAAAGCAGTCACAATCACGAAAATTCACGCCCACGAAATACGAAAAAAAAAATTAAAAAAAATATTTAAGTGGAAAAAATTACATTAAAGCAAAAAAATTGCCACTCACCGTCACACGGACGTACCCCCAAGTGATGGAAAAAAAATATTAATCACGATTCAACGTCTTTATCTTCGACTAAACAAAGAAATGATTTGAAACGTAAGAAAAGATTTAATAATGAAGAAATTCTCCCAAAATTTATTAAAAAAATCGCCAACTATTACATAAATCTGTTAGTCTAATGATTAAAATGTTCCAATATTATCTTCATATTGAAAATAATTTAAAGCTATCAAAAATTCTTAAAAAAAGAACGAACTTTTTCAAATGGGAAGTAAAAGTAATAAAAATAACTAAAATGTATCAAAAATTAAAAAAAAAATAATAATTGGTTGGTCAGGATTTGAAACCGTACCTTACCCGGTGGCACGGTTTCGAATACTGAACACAACAAAATGCTATTTTTTTTAGAATATTCGATACATTTTAGTTGATTTTATTACTTTTTATTTGAAAAAGTTTGTTCCACAATTTATTTAAAAAACCAGGCACAATCTCAATTATAATATTTTTTTTAATTTTTTCGTTTTTTCCAATTTTATGAACGATAAAAGGTTTATTTTTAAAAAATATCCAATATGTTATCAGATAGGATTTTGTACAGTGATCAAATAATTATATAATGAATTCAGTAAGTTGTCGACGTTTTTATTTGATATAATATAATAATAACACCAAAAATA
Source organism: Gymnocheta viridis (assembly GCA_956483585.1). Classification (NCBI taxonomy): domain Eukaryota; kingdom Metazoa; phylum Arthropoda; class Insecta; order Diptera; family Tachinidae; genus Gymnocheta; species Gymnocheta viridis. Next base: position 27,584,405 of record OY101443.1, read on the forward strand.
AAGTAAAAAAAAATTTTAAATTATAAAATATAACAACATATTTTAATTTAATTTTTTCTTTGAAACTCGTATGATGAACGTATGTATGTAAACTAGTGGTATTCTGATCGTTATCTTTTTAAAATTTTGTTAACTTTTCCACTTATCTGTATTGCGGTTGGACCAGACGATAAAGGTTTTGGTTCAATGTAACCTGTACATTTCTGATATAGAAACACAATGGAATTTCAACCACAATTAATTTAAAAAATACGAATTCGGTCATTTATATTCAGCCTGTTAAGAAAACAGATGGATTTAATTAAACACATTTTTATTTAAATTTTCTTCTGCGTTTACTGTGTAAGACAGAGAACTAAATATGAAAAATTATTATCAAATGCGATATTCCGCAAAACTATGATTTTTTAGGTGTTTTTAATGAATGTAAGAGCAGATAATTTTATATGAATATGAAGAAATCAATTCTTTATCTCCTAAGATCTTAACTTATCATTTTCTATATGTTGAACTATTATCGCTACGCTTTAGAAATGTTTTGGAAATTTACCCCAAACATTCCGATTTAAAAATCCAAAGTTCATATGTATGTATACGATAGGAACTGATTGCTTAAAAATATTTGATGAATTGCAAACTATTCTTAGAATACATTTTAATTAAGCCCACATTAAATTATTCAATTGGATAATGCAATCTAGAAGCTATATATACATTTGTGGAAAGTAGGTATTTGCAATACTTTTATAAAAAATACAAATGCTTAATAAATTTTTATTCCTAATACAAAATAGTTTTTAATAAAAGTTTAATTTTCACAAAGGAAATGATATTTTTTAAGTTTTTTTACTCTATAGTTTTGCTGTTTTTTAATCAATATTGAATCATACAATTTTCCTCATGTTCTCATGTTTTTTCAAGGTTTTTGGCTGCCGATTGCCAATTATATTATTTTTTTAAAATAAACTTTGGAAATAATTTCCAATATTGCAGTTGCTATTTTTAGAATATGCGTTATTTTCGCGGGGTTTTCAATTTTTTAGTTTGTTTGCTAATTACATTTTGGAGCTTGATACCAAATTAAATTCTTACATCAAACTTTGTTATTATTTTATAGAAAAGGCAATTAATTGAAGTGCTTTTGAAGATTAACTCACTGATGTTACAGACTGAAAGAAACATTTCTTATCAAATTCTAGCCGGGAAAAGATTTTTCTGCTTTGTTATGTGTTACTAAGTATCCAAACAACATTTTAATTGTCAGAAGATTTTTTATCATATTGTACTAATACAAATACACCTGAATATAGAAAATAATTAAAATTACACAAGTATAAAATAGGATATAAGCATCAATTTTACCTTTCTTTTGAAATCACTGTCATAAAAAATGAAAAATTTTTAAAACAAAATTAAAATTCAATTTCATTGATTTTGTATATCTACTCGTACATAGTGTATTGACGATCCATTACATTTCTTTAATATAAATAATATAAAAAATAATTATGGTTATTTATATACGAAAAGAAAATATAAGCGAGAAAAATACTGTAATACGCATGCATAATATTATACTAATAAACGTACAAAAAATGTTTAAAGAAACAAACAAAAAAACAACAAATCTTTACTTTAGGACTGTTTAGTTTACACATGCTTACACACAATGTGTACATGTGCCCATGAACGCATTTCAGTATATGTGTTTAATATATGTGTGACAAAAAGGGCCAATTTACAACAACCACACCAATTTCCATCAAGAATTTAAAGTTTTAGTATTTGATAATAAATAAGATATATTATGTTCTTAAACGCGTAAACTACTATGAAAAATACAACTGTTCTGTGGTGTACAAGAAGCGGTTGTGACTACCAACCAGAAGGTTGTTGGATTGAATCCCCACGCAATTCTTTCAAAAAAATTTTAAAATAAAATTATTTCAAATGCCATTTTTTTTGCTCATATTTTAGTCGTTAATGGGCCGACCGACTTCAATTATTTTCAGTTTAAACCTTCGTAGAACTCCATACAAGAGATCTGCTTCATAAAATTGACCGTAGGACAGTTGGGGCCATAAAAAAACAACAGAATAGGAAGTATAACAAAAAAAGTCTTTTGACTATATCTCATTAATTATTGGACCGAGTTTTGTTATTTTCAAACCGAACAAATTTATGAAAAATTCCAAGAGAATGGTATAAAATTTATTTCTCTATGTTGTGTTTTGGCCTTAATTCTAACTACACCAAAATCTAGCAGACGGACAGACGGACATCGCTCATTCGACTTCTCTATCTATAAGAATCCAGAATATATATACTTTATGGGGTCTTAAATTAATAATGAAGAAATTACATACGGAATGACAAACCCCTTTCCAAATTTTTTGGTGAAGGTTATAAAAATAAAAGGATAATTTTCTACTATACAAAAACAAAATAAGAATATGAAGAAAAAGAAAATACCATAATGAAACATATGCAAAATTATTAAGAGCTGCCAGATAGAATTTTACTGCTAAGGTGAGTAAGTTTCACCACGATATAAAATAATAATTCTAAGATTGAAAAATAGATGCCACCACGCATAAACAAAATATAAAATTTAATAAATGGAATCAATACATGAATATTTACCTGAATTAGAGAAATTAGAATTAAATATTAATAAGAGCAAAAATAGAGTTTACACTAAAGAATATAAAGTAGAAAAATTACAACGTTTACAAATCAGAGACACAATTACACAAGTATTCTCAAACACTAGTTAAAGAAAATTGCTTGGAACTAATAGAAAATTTTGAAAAGGTATACGGTATATTAGTTTAGTGTTTGCTGAAGAATTAGGTGACATTTCAAATATGGCTCATTTTGACACTAATGTTATAGGTAAAAACCTAAAGATTCATATGAGGCGTTGGAAGATTTTTTATTGCAAACAGAACTATTTATAAAATATTGTTACAAAATTTAACGGACATAACTCAAATTTGAACAAACGGAAACAGAACGTTCAAGAAAGTAATAGAAACGGCAACGAGAATTTGTTTAAGAAATCATTATGAAAAATCTTCGTAGCAATTGTAAACAAAGACTAACGCCCTCCATTGGATTACGGGTTAACTTTACAATTAGAATTGGTTAGTTGATTCACCACCCACATGTTTTTACGTTGTTACTGCCATCTCCACGGCGCTTTAATAACATAGCTGAATAGCATCAAACCCACAAGCAAATTTGTTGTCATTTGTCAATTTGTGTGGATTTTCTACTACGTTCTAGAACCGTAGCAAGTCATATGCTATACAAGCCGACACTGCCAGGCACTGTCTTGTCTAAAGCTAAGATCCCACTATCGTCGCAAATGGCACGATTTGCAACAATTTTCATCGTCCTATATCGGCACACAATTCAAAACATTGTACAATTTATTTTTGGGCGATCCCTATCGTTGCATATTGTGACAATCTTTTTCGGCTCATATCGGGCAAAACAAAACTGCGACAGTAATCGGTTCAATTTGGTCACACTATCGTTCTTGATTGGGCAAATTTAATAACATGTTTTTGTTTATTTTTTGTTTGTAATCGGAGTTTTAGTTTTGGAATGGATTACTCCCTAAGACAGAAAACTGCTATGTCTGTATATATTTTTATCAAATTAATAAGTATGTATATTTATTAAAATAATAAAAAATGATAAATTTTAGAGAAAACTTACCGCACTTGGTTTTTTATTTCTTCTGTTTTGTAAACAAAACAACCAGGGATGCCCAGGTTGATTTAATTGTAATTTTTTGGTAAAAGCGACACAATTTCTTTTGTTCAACAGTAGAAATAAAGATAAATATACTACTATATGATTTTAATTTATATGAATAACAACTAAAAGGATTAATTATTAGTAATATTAAGTTTAAATAGTTAAATTTTAGAGGACAGATTTTACAATTTTAAAATGCCTTTTGCCATGCCTGTGTATCGGCGCTGATTGTTGACTTTGATCGGCGCACGAGTCGCCGATAAAAATCGGCTCATAACTTACAATTTGATTGCTTGACATTGTGACCAAGAGTGTTCACATTGTCGGCGCATCAATGCTGATTTTGATTGCTCATACTCAGCACGATTTCGGCACAGATTGCGCCGATAGTGGGATCTGGGCTTACGCAGTATTGTAAACATCGTGTCTAAGCTTTTGCAGCGTGAACTAAACAAATTACTTGTGTATTTTATAAAACAGTGGTATTAAAGGAAATAAAACATAATTAGGTCAAAATCAATTTCCGTTGTGTTTTTATTTTATTTTTGACTAAATAAAAGAACTCAAACAAGTAAACGTTATCGAAAAGGTCGAAACGTAACAATATGTATACATTTTCAAATTAACGGCATACGTTCGTAGCATAGTTGGACGTGCCAAGAGGTTAATAACTTTTACTGATTTAAAGAATTTACTATGACAGCGTACCAAAATCCAAGAACACTACAACAACTTTTAAATGAGCTTGGAGAGCTCAGACAAAATAATTTAAACATATCCTCGTTAAGAGAGAATATTGTCCTACTAAGTGAACAGCTAAATGATTTTCAAATAAAGGCACTAGAAAGTCCGACATAAGAAGCTAAAAATGCTATATATAAAAATGAATGAAAACATGGCACTTAATATTTTTATGAAAGGAGTAAATGAACAGTTTAGAAGCCTCTTGATATCATGTAGTCCAAAAACATTAAATGATGCGGTAGAAAAATTAATATCATTAGAAAAAGACATACAACCGGACAACAATATTATTATTAGAGTTGATAGAAATAATACCAAAGGATCATAAGGATTCCGACAACGCGGTAACTCCGGTTATCAATACAGTGGTAGAAACTATATATGTATAAAATATAGTAAAAACCACAGCCGAGACAACAACCGACTTGCGAACATTACTCACCACAATATTGGTAATAGTCATGGATATGGAAATTCTAACTTTCATCATAATAGTAGTAGTATTAACAGAGACAACAACCACTTTAAACATCGCAAAATAATAATAACAGGTATGGTCATTACAATAGGAACTCATATTCATGTAACAATTTTTCACACAACAGAAACGTAAATAATTTTCCGCAGGATAGAAACAGGAACAGAAGACGACGTACGGACAATAACTCTTATAGGCAAAATATTTCAATTTTTCAGTCAGTAAACAGAATAATTCTACGATAAAAAATTGCAAAATTTCATAAACAAGTTTTTACTTTTTATTAGACACAGGTGTGGATATTTCTATATGTAAACATGGAAACTTAGAAGAAATATACCACAAAGCTATTTCGATTTTAAGTGGTATAACAATCGACACAATTGAGAGCATTGGCACAGCACATTTAAATTTACATTTTCAGAATCAACACATAAGTCATAAATTTCATAAAGTCTCCAGCAACTTCCCAACACCCACTGATGGAATAATTTGACGAGATATTTTAGAGATATACAAGTGTAAAATGGATTTCGAAACATATACAATAACATTTAATATAGAAAATGAAGAAATTACTCTACCCATGAGTACCAAATCTATCTACAAAACTGATATATGCATATCAGCACGTTCAGAATTAGTCACGCTGATAAATATATGTACAAACAAAGAAAGCATTGTTTTAAGCAAGGAAATAGTTCCAGGAGTTTTTGTAGCCAATAGCATAATACCAGCTGCAGGTACAAAACATATACGATTTTTAAACACGAATAATAATGACATCACTATAAAGAAATTAGAACTTGACAGAAAAGACCTGAAAGACTACGAAATATACAAATACACAGATAATAACACTTCAGCGAACACGAACAGAATACACAAAGTTTTACAATATTTAAACATTGAATCAGTAGATCCAATAGGAAAACAGGCTCTAATTGATATAATTGTCAGACACAATGAAATTTTTCACATAGAAGGAGAGAAACTTAGATCAAATAACTTTTATTCACAAAAATTAACACAACAGATGCAAAATGAGTATATATAAAACCCTAATGGTTAGTTACCACAAACACAAATAAGTGAAGTAAAGAAGCAAGTAGAAAAACTACTAGAGGATGAGATTATTAAACGGTCCGCAAGTCCATACAATTCGCCTTTATTGGTAGCAGCAAAAAAATTCGCAAAAGACAAATGCGAATGGCGACTAGTAGTAGACTTTTGTAAACTAAACGAAAAAATAATAAATGACAAATTCCCATTGACAAAAATCGAGGATGTCCTAGATAAATTAGGTAGGGCAAAGTATTTTTCCACATTGGATATGACTAGCTCTTTCCATCAGACTAATTTGGATAAAGATTCTAGACCGTTGACAATATTTTCGACGGGAAGTGGTCATTTTCAATTCACGCAATTGCCGTTCGGTCTCAAAATATCATCAAATAGCTTTCAACGCATGCTAACAATAGCATTAAGTGGCTTAGATGACGAAACATTTTTGTACGTGGACGATATTACGTATTCGGATGCAGCATACAACACCACAATAGTAACCTACAGAAAGTCTTTGAAAGATTGAAGAAATATAATCTAAAATTAAATACAAAAAATGTTGTTTTTTGGAGATAGAAGTGGTATACTTAGGTCACCTAATAACAAAGGAAGGAATCCGAACCGATCCTAACAAATATTACGCTATAGAAAATTACCCAGTACCAACAAATAGTGATGAGTTAAGAGCATTCATCGCATTCTGAAATCATTACAGACGTTTTGTAAAAGGCTTTATAAAGATAGCCAGAAATTTAAATCAATTGCTAAAGAAAGGCAAACCATTCGTTTGGGATGAAGATTGTCAACAATCATTCAATACACTCAAAAGAAAACTTATAAACCCACCTATTCTCAAATATCCCGACTTCCAAAATCCTTTTATTTTAACGACAGATGCGTCCAATTTTGCATTGGGAGCAGTATTGCCTCAAGGAGAAATAGGAAAAGATCTACCAATACCTTATGCCAGTAAGACGCTATCAAAACATGACTTAAATAAATCAGCCTTCGAAACGGAACTACTCGCCATACATTGGGCAATAAATTTTTTTCGGCTATACCTTTACGGTAGAAAATTTTTTGTAATTACAGACCATAGACCCCTCGTGTGTTTATTTACACATAAAAACCCATCATCAAAAATGACCAGAATTAGACTCGACTTTTTAAAGCAATGATTCCATCAGACCACGAAGCTAAAGAAAACATTTTTGCATTAACGCGAAATATGACAAAAGAAATAAATAAAAAATGTAGCGACGAAAATGAGAATAACGGCTCCAATAGAAAGCCTGATCAACATTTTATATAGGAGTGTACGTCAATCTCAGATGACAACCAAATGACAAGGTTGAGATTTGAAATAGACTCGAAATTAAAAAAACCCGATATTGCAGTTAGTGATGTAGAGATAGTAATCAGGTGCAGAGACACATACAAATGTCATTGGAGAAACTTTTCCCAAAAATGCTATCACTAGGAATAAAAAAACTAGCCCTAAAAGATAATGATGTTATTTTCAAGACTATGAACGTTGAACAGTTTAAGAATATTTTTCATAAAGTAAATAGAAGTGAAAAAGAAAATCTAAATATTTTATTATACAGGGAACCAATAAGAATTACAGATAAAAATCGTCAGAAAAATTAAGTTAATGAATATCACAATTCAATTTTAGGAGGTCATTTAGGTATGAGAAAAAGTACTTTAAAAGTCAAACAAAAATACGTTTGGAAGAACATGGGAAAAATTGTCAAGAAACATATACGAAACTGCAACGAGTGCAGAATAAATAAACAAACAAGACACACAAGAGAAAAACTAACTAGTGCTGATACACCTAGAACAAGATTTCAGAAAATCTCAATAAATACAGTTGGCCCATTGCGGTATTCAAACCAATATAGATATATATTAACGATGCAAGATGATCTAACTAAATACATTGTAGCAAGTCCTAAAGAATCAAAGGATGCAAAGACAGTTGCTAAAACTGTAGTAGATATTTTAACTATACCCTTCACCAAAAAATTTGGAAAGGGGATATATAGGTTTGTCATTCCGTATGTAATTTCTTTATTATTCATTTAAGACCCCATAAAGTATATATATTCTGGATCCTTATAGATAAAGAAGTCGAATGAGCGATGTCCGTCTGTCCGTCTGCTACATTTTGGTGTAGTTCGAATTAAGGCCAAAACACAACATAGAGAAATAAATTTTATACCATTCTCTTGGAATTTTTCATAAATTTGTTAGGTTTGAAAATAACAAAACTCGGTCCAATAATTAATGAGATATAGCCAAAAGACTTTTTTTGTTATATTTCCTATTCTGTTGTTTTTTATGGCCCCAACTGTCCTACGGTCAATTTTATGAAGCAGATCTCTTGTATGGAGTTCTACGAAGGTTTAGACTGAAAATAATTGAAGTCGGTCGGCCCATTAACGACTAAAATATGAGCAAAATAATTGGCATTCGAAATAATTTTACTTTTAAAATTTTTTTTGAAAAAATAGCGTGGGGATTCAATCCAACAACCTTCTGGTTGGTAGTCACAACCGCTTCTTGTACACCACAGAGCAGTTGTATTTACGCGTTTAAGAACATAATATATCTTATTTATTATAAAATACTAAAACATCAATTTCTTGATGGAAATTGGTGTGGTTGTTGTAAATTGGCCCTTTTTGTCATACATATATTAAACACATATACTGAAATGCGTTCATGGGCACATGTACACATTGTGTGTAAGCATGTGTAAACTAAACAGTCTTAAAGTAAAGGTTTGTTGTTTTTTTTTGTTTGTTTCTTTAAACATTTTTTGTACGTTTATTAGTATAATATTATGCATGCGTATTACAGTATTTTTCTCGCTTATATTTTTTTTCGTATATAAATAACCATAATTATTTTTTATATTATTTATATTAAAGAAATGTAATGGATCGTCAAGACACTATATACGAGTAAATATACAAAATCAATGAAATTGAATTTTAGTTTTGTTTTAAAAAGGTAAAATTTATGCTTATATCCTGTTTTATACTTGTGTAATTTTAATTATTTTCTATATTCAGGTGTATTTGTATTTGTACAATGTGATAAAAAATCTTTTGAAAATTAAAATGTTGTCTGGATACTTAGTAACACATAACAAAGCAGAAAAATCTCTTCCCGGCTAGAATTTGATAAGAAATGTTTCTTTCATTCTGTAACATCAGTGAGTTAATCTTCCAAAGTACTTCAAGTAATTGCCTTTTCTATAAAATAAAAACTAAGTTTGATGTAAGAATTTAATTTGATATCAAGCTCCAAAATGTAATTAGCAAAGAAACTAAAAAATTGAAAACCCCGCGAAAATAGCACATATTCGAAAAATTGCAACTGCAATATTGGAAATTATTTCCAAAATTTATTTAAAAAAAATCATATAATTTGCAATCGGCAGCCAAAAACCTTGAACAAATATGAGAACATCAGGAAAATTATATGATTCAATATTGATTAAAAATCAGCAAAATTATAGAGTAAAAAAACTTAAAAAATATTTCCATTGTGAAAATTAAACCTTTATTAAAAACTATTTTGTATTTGGAATACAAAATTCAAATGCATTTGTATTTTGAATAAAAGTATTGTAAATACCTACTTTCCACAAATTTATATATAGCTTCTAGATTGCATTATCCAATTGAATAATTTAATGTGGGCTTAATTAAAATGTATTCTAAGAATAGTTCGCAATTCATCAAATATTTTTAAACAATCAGTTCCTATCGTATACATACATATGAACTTTGGATTTTTAGATCGGAATGTTTGGCGAAAATTTCAAAAACATTTGAAAAGCGTAGCGATAATAGTTCGCCAGCTTTACCGCGTCTAAAAAAATAGTATATGCATACATATTTGTATTTTTTTTTTGCATATTTTCGTATTTTCCCCAATTCAACATATACAAAATGATAAGATCTTAGGAGTTAAAAAATTTATTTCTTCATATTCATATAAAATTAACTGGTCTTACATTCATTAAAATCACCTAAAAAATCATCGTTTTGCGGAATATCGCATTTTCGATAGCACGCACTACGGAATTGGACGCGGATTAATAGTAAAATATTACGAAAATAAGCCGAGGTTGGATTTGAGAGCAAAAAGCTTTCCGTTTGCAATTTGATCGTAATTTTTCATATTTAGTTCTCTGCCTTACTTAATAAACGCAGAAGAAGATTTAAATAAAAAATGTTTTTAATTAAATCCATCTGTTTTCTTAGCAGGCTGAATATGAATTACCGAATTCGTATTTTTTAAATCAATTGTGTTTCTACATCAGAAATATACAGGTTATATTGTAACAAAACCTTTATGGTCTGGTCCAACCGCAATACAGATAAGTAAATGGAAAAGTTAACAAAACTTTAAAAAGACAACTATCAGAATACCACTAGTTTACATACATACGTACATCATACGAGTTTCAAAGAAAAAATTAAATTAAAATAATGAATTAAAATATGTTGTTATATTTTATAATTTAAAAATTTTTCTTACACTTCTTTTCTTATTTTTATTTTTGGTGTTATTATTTTATTATATTAAATAAAAACGTCGACAACTTACAGAATTCATTATATAATTATTTGATCACTGTACAAAATCCTATCTGATATATTAAATTGATTATTGATGCGCTGCAAATGCTGACGTTTAATAAAATTATTGTTGAAAACACTGTATGAACTTGAAAATTAGTCGGCAAAAAGAAATAGCATTTTCATTTTTAGACAACACAAAATTAAAAAATACAAACAGACATAAATCAGATTCGTACAAAGTCCCTGAAACATCATAAAATATTATAATAAAATTATACGATAACACAGCCTGATCGACACCATTGTGATATCCGTATTTCTTAGAGGACAACCCAGAATTGCTCATTATTAAGCGATTTTCATACCGATGCGCTTTTTGGAAATCAGCCCAACGATTCTCAATCAGATTTAGCTCTGGCGTTTAGCTAGACTAATACGGTAATTAAATTGTCTACAAATCATTCCAGAGCATTAAGCTTGTATATATGGCGTGATTATTCTGTTTGTAGTTCCATAACAGAAACATTTCTTCTTCCACATAAAGCAACATTACATTTTATAATATTTGAACGTAAATTTACTTAACCATAATTGATTTTATCGAGGAATTTACACGAGTGTAGTATTGTGGAAAATATGTCCACCCCAGAATGCATGTGCTTCGGTAATTTGCAGTCTTGGATTGGTATCCAGTATTACATTCCGCCTTCAATTGTCACGTACCATACGGAAGAAAACATTTTTCGCCACTTTGCTCACATCCGTCTATAAACAAAATTACTCCATTTTCTAATGGGTCACTCTTAAGGTGGAGGTACATAACACGCGTTGAGGCGTGCGTGCGTTATACGCTTTGTAAACTTTTTATGTGTTAGACGCTTCAAGTTACACAGCACGCTTTATAGACGTACAACAATTTATATTTTTTAACCTCTTCTATTAATTTTTCTTCCATTGTTTAACTTTTTTAATTACACTAAGTCAATTGATGACCAGCAGAGACCTGCGCCGAGCGATTTTCTCGGCGGTTGACCAGACAACAAATAAAGTATGAAAACAAATGTCAGCTGAGTAGCCGCCATATTAAACATGACGCGTGAAAAGTTGAAAGTTAACCAACTTTTTGCGTTAGACGCGTTGCCGGCTTTTTTATGTACCTTGTTATTTGAAAATACTCTAGTTCAACTTTTTTGACAGAAGTCTACAACGCGCTAACGCTTGCAACGCGTGTTATGTACCTCCACCTTTAGCTGTCGTTCCGTGAACATTATTCGTTTATTTTCATGTTTTACAGTCAATAGTTGAGCTATTTGTGGGCTACAAACATTTAGATTGTGTTCTCGCAATTGATTTTGGTCGGAATCAGCGGAGTTTTTTAGCTTTCGTGAATCAATCTCTTGACCAATAAATTAGTCATTGCCGATTTTCCTCCACTCGTTTTAACTTGTTTGATAGACATTATTGCGTTGAGTACAATTTTTTTTAATAATTGAACAATTTAATTATTTTACCACCAACTTAGTCTTCCAAAATAATTTATTTTTACAAGTTCGCTCTTTCCTCGTTATAAAAATACATATTTTATAATTACTAACAAATGCACTTAAGTTTTATTTTTTACTAAACACATAATTTATTTTTGTTGTTATTATTATATCTAATAAGAACGTCGACAACTTACTGAATTCATTATATAATTATTTGATCACTGTACAAAATCCTATCTGATAACATATTGGATATTTTTGAAAAATAAAACTTTTATCGTTTTTTTTTTTTTAATTTGGAATGAATTTCCATCATCCCACGTCAAATTTGGTTGATAAACAGACCGGTTTCGGCTATGTGCCATCTTCAGTGTTCTCTCAGTAACTACGAGCTAGCGAGCTTTTCTGGGGGTGTGGTTCAAGTGGAGACTGTGGGTATGAAATAGTTTGACTTGAATCAGAGTTTTGGGAAGTGGTAACTTCAGCATACAAATAATTTCTTTTTCTGGCACTATGAAATGTTGTTTGAGCATTCGAAGGAGTAGGTTCAGTCGTTCTAAAATTATGAGGGAGATTTGGAAAGTTTGTTGTCTGGAATTGTGGCCTTTGAGGCTTTTTTATTGTTTTTGTCTAAGATTTTTGTACACTGGACAGCCTCTGTAATTTGCAGTGTGGTTACCACCGCAATTGCCGCATTTTTTGATGTTTGGGTCGGTTTTGGAGAATAGGCATTCAGAAGATTTGTGAATATCACCGCATATTACGCAAACAGGTGGTAATTGGCAATATCCACGGGTGTGGCCAAATTCTTGGCAGTTTAGGCATTGTGGTACTCCTTTGCGTTGACGAGGTTCTTCAACAGTAATTCTTCTATGTAAAAGATATCGAAGGTTATATATTGGGTGTATTTCATTCTTCTTGAAATTTTTAGAATCGTAATTTATTTCTACTCTGAAGAGGGGTTGGGGGATTTTTTCTTTATTAATAATGTTGTGTATCGACTTTATTTCGTAACCTTCCTTTTGAAGAGCTTCCTGTATTTCACGGGTTGGAACGTTGCTTTCTATACCTTTTAAAACAACCATCAGTCCTTTAGCGCTTTCTAATTGGAAAGTATAATAATTTTCCTTCTTGGTATCTAGATATGCAGTAATGGATCTATAGCTCTTTTCAGTGAATGTTTTAATTTTAGTTCCTGAACGTGTCCCACGCGTGTTGATATTACGTAAAAATTGTTGTTGCCCACGAGCTCGGCTAAATCATTAACAAGATCATTAGAGTTCGGCTCACGGAGATGGATGGGAGGCGGAGTAAATTCCTTTAGTGGTTGAGCTGGGTTTTCTGCAGACTCATCTGTGTTTAAAATGGAAAAACGATTTTGACTTACTGAATTCGCAGGCTCTGTATTTCTGGTTTGCTTTGGGGATGGCTTTACTTTGACGCAGTTGGGGCTTAGCTTACGCTTTGTTATTGTAATGTATCTGTCGATACCTGTAGAAACTTTTTTCATTTGTGTAGTATTACTAGATTCTGTTAATTGTGTTATTTTTGGTATAGCGCCTTTTGATGTGGTCACTGCCGACTGCTGTAAATATATGACTATATAAACATATGAATCCTCAAAATGATCAAATACCTCATCAAACCTGATGTAACACTTGATAAATTTTAAGAAATTATGTACTTATAGAAATATGCCCCGTATTTGTATCACCATATGGTCACGTACTTAAATTAAAAAATTACACTTTTTTTGTAATAAAGAAGATTATATGTATTCACACTTTTAAAACAAAATGATTTACTATCTAATTAGTTATATGATTATAAATAAAGTTTAATACAATAATGTTTTTATAAATGATTTATTTATTCTTCTGATTTTAAAATTATATTGATACATATAAAAATAATAATTTTATTGTTTCTTTTCTTTCAACTACAATATTTCATCTTTACTGAACTAAAAATTGTATTGATTAGGAATTCCCAACCATTTACCATATACCTTATCTGCTTTTGTTTAACAATCCTTTCAACTCGATATGTATTCAGAAAACCTTGTATTAGAAAATACATCATTTACCTCTCTCAAAAATAAAAGACTCTTACCAAGATCTATTATGACTCTAATAGTGGGACCGTCAAAATGTTGAAAGACTAATGTTATTATGATTGGCTTAGAAAATCCTAACGGACTCAAGTTTGAAAACATCTATTTATCAGTCGAAATATGAGTACTTGAAGAGAATAATTTCACCAATTAAAGGAATGGGATATTACACATTCGCTAACAATGAATCACTTATTACCCTAACGAAGCTAAAACTAATTCAATTATGATATTTGATGATGTTGTATGTGAGAAGCAGAATAATATACGGGCTTATTTTGGTATGGGTCGACATAAGGATGTGTATTCATTCTACTTGTGTCAAACTTATACCAGAATTCCCAAGCATTTAATAGGAGACAACGCTAATGTAATTATAATGTTTAAACAAGATGAGAGCAATATGAAGCATGTTTGTAGTGATCATGTTGTCCAGCGACATGAGCTTTGAACAATTTTATCAAATTTGTAGAGAGTGTTGGAAGCAAAAATATGGATTTTTGATGATAAGCAAAGATAACGAGTTAAACAATGGTCGCTACAGAAAATAATTCGACTATTTTATAACAATATAAATTACTCTACATAAAAGAAAAACCTTAGTATATAATCTGACTTTAAACACAATACACACAATACGTCTACATATCTATTGATACCTAATAACTTGATCTGATAACTAATAACCTCATCTGATGAACTGATCAGATACCTAATAACCTGATCTAATACCTAATAACCTGATCAGATACTTAATAATCTGATCAGATACCTAATAATCTGATCTGTTACCTGATAACCTGATCTAACACCTAATAACCTGATAAACTGATCAGATACCTAATAATCTGATCAGATACCTAATGATCAGATAGCTGAGAATGAACGAAAAAATTTTAAAAGAGTTGATTGCAACGAGAAATGTGCTGAAGAAAAAGCTTCGTAGTATAAAAACTGGTGAAATAGCTATGCGTGAACAACTACAAGATACATTTAAGCCTAAAACAGACCCTTTATGCAGCTTTATAAATAATTATAAAAGAATGAGATGAAAACAGAAATTGCAGATAATAACAGTTCTCATATTAAGAAACCATCAATTAAATTGGAGACAAACATACCAAAGAAACTTGTAGAAGAAAGAACATTTGACATCAGCAACTCAATTAATTATTCGGCTGTGGTTTTTACTATATTTTATACATATATAGTTTCTACCACTGTATTGATAACCGGAGTTACCGCGTTGTCGGAATCCTTATGATCCTTTGGTATTATTTCTATCAACTCTAATAATAATATTGTTGTCCGGTTGTATGTCTTTTTCTAATGATATTAATTTTTCTACCGCATCATTTAATGTTTTTGGACTACATGATATCAAGAGGCTTCTAAACTGTTCATTTACTCCTTTCATAAAAATATTAAGTGCCATGTTTTCATTTATTTTTTATATAGCATTTTTAGCTTCTTGTGTCGGACTTTCTAGTGCCTTTATTTGAAAATCATTTAGCTGTTCACTTAGTAGGACAATATTCTCTCTTAACGAGGATATGTTTAAATTATTTTGTCTGAGCTCTCCAAGCTCATTTAAAAGTTGTTGTAGTGTTCTTGGATTTTGGTACGCTGTCATAGTAAATTCTTTAAATCAGTAAAAGTTATTAACCTCTTGGCACGTCCAACTATGCTACGAACGTATGCCGTTAATTTGAAAATGTATACATATTGTTACGTTTCGACCTTTTCGATAACGTTTACTTGTTTGAGTTCTTTTATTTAGTCAAAAATAAAATAAAAACACAACGGAAATTGATTTTGACCTAATTATGTTTTATTTCCTTTAATACCACTGTTTTATAAAATACACAAGTAATTTGTTTAGTTCACGCTGCAAAAGCTTAGACACGATGTTTACAATACTGCGTAAGCCCAGATCCCACTATCGGCGCAATCTGTGCCGAAATCGTGCTGAGTATGAGCAATCAAAATCAGCATTGATGCGCCGACAATGTGAACACTCTTGGTCACAATGTCAAGCAATCAAATTGTAAGTTATGAGCCGATTTTTATCGGCGACTCGTGCGCCGATCAAAGTCAACAATCAGCGCCGATACACAGGCATGGCAAAAGGCATTTTAAAATTGTAAAATCTGTCCTCTAAAATTTAACTATTTAAACTTAATATTACTAATAATTAATCCTTTTAGTTGTTATTCATATAAATTAAAATCATATAGTAGTATATTTATCTTTATTTCTACTGTTGAACAAAAGAAATTGTGTCGCTTTTACCAAAAAATTACAATTAAATCAACCTGGGCATCCCTGGTTGTTTTGTTTACAAAACAGAAGAAATAAAAAACCAAGTGCGGTAAGTTTTCTCTAAAATTTATCATTTTTTATTATTTTAATAAATATACATACTTATTAATTTGATAAAAATATATACAGACATAGCAGTTTTCTGTCTTAGGGAGTAATCCATTCCAAAACTAAAACTCCGATTACAAACAAAAAATAAACAAAAACATGTTATTAAATTTGCCCAATCAAGAACGATAGTGTGACCAAATTGAACCGATTACTGTCGCAGTTTTGTTTTGCCCGATATGAGCCGAAAAAGATTGTCACAATATGCAACGATAGGGATCGCCCAAAAATAAATTGTACAATGTTTTGAATTGTGTGCCGATATAGGACGATGAAAATTGTTGCAAATCGTGCCATTTGCGACGATAGTGGGATCTTAGCTTTAGACAAGACAGTGCCTGGCAGTGTCGGCTTGTATAGCATATGACTTGCTACGGTTCTAGAACGTAGTAGAAAATCCACACAAATTGACAAATGACAACAAATTTGCTTGTGGGTTTGATGCTATTCAGCTATGTTATTAAAGCGCCGTGGAGATGGCAGTAACAACGTAAAAACATGTGGGTGGTGAATCAACTAACCAATTCTAATTGTAAAGTTAACCCGTAATCCAATGGAGGGCGTTAGTCTTTGTTTACAATTGCTACGAAGATTTTTCATAATGATTTCTTAAACAAATTCTCGTTGCCGTTTCTATTACTTTCTTGAACGTTCTGTTTCCGTTTGTTCAAATTTGAGTTATGTCCGTTAAATTTTGTAACAATATTTTATAAATAGTTCTGTTTGCAATAAAAAATCTTCCAACGCCTCATATGAATCTTTAGGTTTTTACCTACAACATTAGTGTCAAAATGAGCCATATTTGAAATGTCACCTAATTCTTCAGCAAACAGTAAACTAATATACCGTATACCTTTTCAAAATTTTCTATTAGTTCCAAGCAATTTTCTTTAACTAGTGTTTGAGAATACTTGTGTAATTGTGTCTCTGATTTGTAAACGTTGTAATTTTTCTACTTTATATTCTTTAGTGTAAACTCTATTTTTGCTCTTATTAATATTTAATTCTAATTTCTCTAATTCAGGTAAATATTCATGTATTGATTCCATTTATTAAATTTTATATTTTGTTTATGCGTGGTGGCATCTATTTTTCAATCTTAGAATTATTATTTTATATCGTGGTGAAACTTACTCACCTTAGCAGTAAAATTCTATCTGGCAGCTCTTAATAATTTTGCATATGTTTCATTATGGTATTTTCTTTTTCTTCATATTCTTATTTTGTTTTTGTATAGTAGAAAATTATCCTTTTATTTTTATAACCTTCACCAAAAAATTTGGAAAGGGGTTTGTCATTCCGTATGTAATTTCTTCATTATTAATTTAAGACCCCATAAAGTATATATATTCTGGATTCTTATAGATAGAGAAGTCGAATGAGCGATGTCCGTCTGTCCGTCTGCTAGATTTTGGTGTAGTTAGAATTAAGGCCAAAACACAACATAGAGAAATAAATTTTATACCATTCTCTTGGAATTTTTCATAAATTTGTTCGGTTTGAAAATAACAAAACTCGGTCCAATAATTAATGAGATATAGTCAAAAGACTTTTTTTGTTTTACTTCCTATTCTGTTGTTTTTTTATGGCCCCAACTGTCCTACGGTCAATTTTATGAAGCAGATCTCTTGTATGGAGTTCTACGAAGGTTTAAACTGAAAATAATTGAAGTCGGTCGGCCCATTAACGACTAAAATATGAGCAAAAAAAAATGGCATTTGAAATAATTTTATTTTAAAATTTTTTTGAAAGAATTGCGTGGGGATTCAATCCAACAACCTTCTGGTTGGTAGTCACAACCGCTTCTTGTACACCACAGAACAGTTGTATTTTTCATAGTAGTTTACGCGTTTAAGAACATAATATATCTTATTTATTATCAAATACTAAAACTTTAAATTCTTGATGGAAATTGGTGTGGTTGTTGTAAATTGGCCCTTTTTTTCACACATATATTAAACACATATACTGAAATGCGTTCATGGGCACATGTACACATTGTGTGTAAGCATGTGTAAACTAAACAGTCCTAAAGTAAAGATTTGTTGTTTTTTTGTTTGTTTCTTTAAACATTTTTTGTACGTTTATTAGTATAATATTATGCATGCGTATTACAGTATTTTTCTCGCTTATATTTTCTTTTCGTATATAAATAACCATAATTATTTTTTATATTATTTATATTAAAGAAATGTAATGGATCGTCAATACACTATGTACGAGTAGATATACAAAATCAATGAAATTGAATTTTAATTTTGTTTTAAAAATTTTTCATTTTTTATGACAGTGATTTCAAAAGAAAGGTAAAATTGATGCTTATATCCTATTTTATACTTGTGTAATTTTAATTATTTTCTATATTCAGGTGTATTTGTATTAGTACAATATGATAAAAAATCTTCTGACAATTAAAATGTTGTTTGGATACTTAGTAACACATAACAAAGCAGAAAAATCTTTTCCCGGCTAGAATTTGATAAGAAATGTTTCTTTCAGTCTGTAACATCAGTGAGTTAATCTTCAAAAGCACTTCAATTAATTGCCTTTTCTATAAAATAATAACAAAGTTTGATGTAAGAATTTAATTTGGTATCAAGCTCCAAAATGTAATTAGCAAACAAACTAAAAAATTGAAAACCCCGCGAAAATAACGCATATTCTAAAAATAGCAACTGCAATATTGGAAATTATTTCCAAAGTTTATTTTAAAAAAATAATATAATTGGCAATCGGCAGCCAAAAACCTTGAAAAAACATGAGAACATGAGGAAAATTGTATGATTCAATATTGATTAAAAAACAGCAAAACTATAGAGTAAAAAAACTTAAAAAATATCATTTCCTTTGTGAAAATTAAACTTTTATTAAAAACTATTTTGTATTAGGAATAAAAATTTATTAAGCATTTGTATTTTTTATAAAAGTATTGCAAATACCTACTTTCCACAAATGTATATATAGCTTCTAGATTGCATTATCCAATTGAATAATTTAATGTGGGCTTAATTAAAATGTATTCTAAGAATAGTTTGCAATTCATCAAATATTTTTAAGCAATCAGTTCCTATCGTATACATACATATGACCTCTGGATTTTTAGATCAGAATGTTTGAAGAAAATTTCCAAAACATTTGTAAAGCGTAGCGATAATAGTTCAACATATACAAAATGATAAGTTAAGATCTTAGGAGATAAAAAATTGATTTCTTCATATTCATATAAAATTATCTGCTCTTACATTCATTAAAAACACCTAAAAAATCATAGTTTTGCGGAATATCGCATTTGATCGTAATTTTTCATATTTAGTTCTCTGTCTTGCACAGTAAACGCAGAAGAAGATTTAAATAAAAAATGTGTTTAATTAAATCCATCTGTTTTCTTAACAGGCTGAATATGAATTACCGAATTCGTATTTTTTAAATCAATTGTGGTTGAAATTCCATTGTGGCTTAAGCACCAATGAAATGCATGTATATAGACCCTCAACAAACAAAAGTTTTTAAATCTTTGAAAAAAGATATCGAGGCAATCTCGATTAATATAAATTTCATAATTACCTAGTTAACATTTTATTTTCCGTTTTGCCTTATTAAATACTTTTATTGTCACCCAAAGTGCGTCTAATTGTAAAAAAGGTTGTAAAGAAAATAAAATAGATTCATATAGAATATAATAATTTGTTTGTTGGGATTTTTGAGTAAGTTTCAAAGCATACTATGCTTATAATATTGTAATTTTTATAACTCTTATTGAGTTTTTAAAAGTTTTTGTATAAGTAAAGAGGTTTGAAACATTTAAAAATTAGGTTTAAGAAGGTCTACTGATGATTTGGCTTAAGCATGTATATAGACTAGCTAAAAACCCTCAACAAACAAAAGTTTTTAAATCTTTGAAAAAATATAACGAGGCAATCTCGATTAATATAAATTTCATAATTACCTAGTTAACATTTTATTTTCCGTTTTGCCTTAAATACTTTTATTGTCACCCAAAGTGCGTCTAATTGTAAAAAAGGTTGTAAAGAAAATAAAATAGATTCATATAGAATATAATAATTTGTTTGTTGGGATTTTTGAGTAAGTTTCAAAGCATACTATGCTTATAATATTGTAATTTTTATAACTCTTATTGAGTTTTTAAAAGTTTTTGTATAAGTAAAGAGGTTTGAAACATTTAAAAATTAGGTTTAAGGTCTACTGATGATTTGGCTTAAGCACCAATGAAATGCATGTATATAGACTAGCTAAAAACCCTCAACAAACAAAAGTTTTTAAATCTTTGAAAAAATATATCGAGGCAATCTCGATTAATATAAATTTCATAATTACCTAGTTAACATTTTATTTTCCGTTTTGCCTTAAATACTTTTATTGTCACCCAAAGTGCGTCTAATTGTAAAAAAGGTTGTAAAGAAAATAAAATAGATTCATATAGAATATAATAATTTGTTTGTTGGGATTTTTGAGTAAGTTTCAAAGCATACTATGCTTATAATATTGTAATTTTTATAACTCTTATTGAGTTTTTAAAAGTTTTTGTATAAGTAAAGAGGTTTGAAACATTTAAAAATTAGGTTTAAGGTCTACTGATGATTTGGCTTAAGCACCAATGAAATGCATGTATATAGACTAGCTAAAAACCCTCAACAAACAAAAGTTTTTAAATCTTTGAAAAAATATATCGAGGCAATCTCGATTAATATAAATTTCATAATTACCTAGTTAACATTTTATTTTCCGTTTTGCCTTAAATACTTTTATTGTCACCCAAAGTGCGTCTAATTGTAAAAAAGGTTGTAAAGAAAATAAAATAGATTCATATAGAATATAATAATTTGTTTGTTGGGATTTTTGAATAAGTTTCAAAGCATACTATTCTTATACTATTGTAATTTTTATAACTCTTATTGAGTTTTTAAAAGTTTTTGTATAAGTAAAGAGGTTTGAAACATTTAAAAATTAGGTTTAAGATCTACTGATGATTTGGCTTAAGCACCAATGAAATGCATGTATATAGACTAGCTAAAAACCCTCAACAAACAAAAGTTTTTAAATCTTTGAAAAAAGATATCGAGGCAATCTCGATTAATATAAAAATCATAATTACCTAGTTAACATTTTATTTTCCGTTTTGCCTTATTAAATACTTTTATTGTCACCCAAAGGGCGTCTAATTGTAAAAAAGGTTGTAAAGAAAATAAAATAGATTCATATAGAATATAATAATTTGTTTGTTGGGATTTTTGAATAAGTTTCAAAGCATACTATTCTTATACTATTGTAATTTTTATAACTCTTATTGAGTTTTTAAAAGTTTTTGTATAAGTAAAGAGGTTTGAAACATTTAAAAATTAGGTTTAAGATCTACTGATGATTTGGCTTAAGCACCAATGAAATGCATGTATATAGACTAGCTAAAAACCCTCAACAAACAAAAGTTTTTAAATCTTTGAAAAAAGATATCGAGGCAATCTCGATTAATATAAAAATCATAATTACCTAGTTAACATTTTATTTTCCGTTTTGCCTTATTAAATACTTTTATTGTCACCCAAAGGGCGTCTAATTGTAAAAAAGGTTGTAAAGAAAATAAAATAGATTCATATAGAATATAATAATTTGTTGTTGGGATTTTTGAATAAGTTTCAAAGCATACTATTCTTATACTATTGTAATTTTTATAACTCTTATTGAGTTTTTAAAAGTTTTTGTATAAGTAAAGAGGTTTGAAACATTTAAAAATTAGGTTTAAGATCTACTGATGATTTGGCTTAAGCACCAATGAAATGCATGTATATAGATTAGCTAACAACCCTCAACAAACAAAAGTTTTTAAATCTTTGAAAAAAGATATCGAGGCAATCTCGATTAATATAAAAATCATAATTACCTAGTTAACATTTTATTTTCCGTTTTGCCTTATTAAATACTTTTATTGTCACCCAAAGGGCGTCTAATTGTAAAAAAGGTTGTAAAGAAAATAAAATAGATTCATATAGAATATAATAATTTGTTTGTTTGGATTTTTGAATAAGTTTCAAAGCATACTATGCTTATACTATTGTAATTTTTATAACTCTTATTGAGTTTTTAAAAGTTTTTGTATAAGTAAAGAGGTTTGAAACATTTAAAAATTAGGTTTAAGGTCTACTGATGATTTGGGTTAAGCATGTATATAGACTAGCTAAAAAACAAACAAAAGTTTTTAAATCTTTGAAAAAAGATATCGAGGCAATCTCGATTAATATATATTTCATAATTACCTAGTTAACATTTTATTTTCCGTTTTGCCTTAAATACTTTTATTGTCACCCAAAGGGCGTCTAATTGTAAAAAAGGTTGTAAAGAAAATAAAATAGATTCATATCGAATATAATAATTTGTTTGTTGGGATTTTTGAATAAGTTTCAAAGCATACTATGCTTATACTATTGTAATTTTTATAACTCTTATTGAGTTTTTAAAAGTTTTTGTATAAGTAAAGAGGTTTGAAACATTTAAAAATTAGGTTTAAGGTCTACTGATGATTTGGCTTAAGCACCAATGAAATGCATGTATATAGACTAGCTAAAAACCCTCAACAAACAAAAGTTTTTAAATCTTTGAAAAAAGATATCGAGGCAATCTCGATTAATATAAATTTCATAATTACCTAGTTAACATTTTATTTTCCGTTTTGCCTTATTAAATACTTTTATTGTCACCCAAAGGGCGTCTAATTGTAAAAAAGGTTGTAAAGAAAATAAAATAGATTCATATCGAATATAATAATTTGTTTGTTGGGATTTTTGAATAAGTTTCAAAGCATACTATGCTTATACTATTGTAATTTTTATAACTCTTATTGAGTTTTTAAAAGTTTTTGTATAAGTAAAGAGGTTTGAAACATTTAAAAATTAGGTTTAAGGTCTACTGATGATTTGGCTTAAGCACCAATGAAATGCATGTATATAGACTAGCTAAAAACCCTCAACAAACAAAAGTTTTTAAATCTTTGAAAAAAGATATCGAGGCAATCTCGATTAATATAAATTTCATAATTACCTAGTTAACATTTTATTTTCCGTTTTGCCTTATTAAATACTTTTATTGTCACCCAAAGGGCGTCTAATTGTAAAAAAGGTTGTAAAGAAAATAAAATAGATTCATATCGAATATAATAATTTGTTTGTTGGGATTTTTGAATAAGTTTCAAAGCATACTATGCTTATACTATTGTAATTTTTATAACTCTTATTGAGTTTTTAAAAGTTTTTGTATAAGTAAAGAGGTTTGAAACATTTAAAAATTAGGTTTAAGGTCTACTGATGATTTGGCTTAAGCACCAATGAAATGCATGTATATAGACTAGCTAAAAACCCTCAACAAACAAAAGTTTTTAAATCTTTGAAAAAAGATATCGAGGCAATCTCGATTAATATAAATTTCATAATTACCTAGTTAACATTTTATTTTCCGTTTTGCCTTATTAAATACTTTTATTGTCACCCAAAGGGCGTCTAATTGTAAAAAAGGTTGTAAAGAAAATAAAATAGATTCATATCGAATATAATAATTTGTTTGTTGGGATTTTTGAATAAGTTTCAAAGCATACTATGCTTATACTATTGTAATTTTTATAACTCTTATTGAGTTTTTAAAAGTTTTTGTATAAGTAAAGAGGTTTGAAACATTTAAAAATTAGGTTTAAGGTCTACTGATGATTTGGCTTAAGCACCAATGAAATGCATGTATATAGACTAGCTAAAAACCCTCAACAAACAAAAGTTTTTAAATCTTTGAAAAAAGATATCGAGGCAATCTCGATTAATATAAATTTCATAATTACCTAGTTAACATTTTATTTTCCGTTTTGCCTTATTAAATACTTTTATTGTCACCCAAAGGGCGTCTAATTGTAAAAAAGGTTGTAAAGAAAATAAAATAGATTCATATCGAATATAATAATTTGTTTGTTGGGATTTTTGAATAAGTTTCAAAGCATACTATGCTTATACTATTGTAATTTTTATAACTCTTATTGAGTTTTTAAAAGTTTTTGTATAAGTAAAGAGGTTTGAAACATTTAAAAATTAGGTTTAAGGTCTACTGATGATTTGGCTTAAGCATGTATATAGACTAGCTAAAAACCCTCAACAAACAAAAGTTTTTAAATCTTTGAAAAAAGATATCGAGGCAATCTCGATTAATATATATTTCATAATTACCTAGTTAACATTTTATTTTCCGTTTTGCCTTAAATACTTTTATTGTCACCCAAAGGGCGTCTAATTGTAAAAAAGGTTGTAAAGAAAATAAAATAGATTCATATCGAATATAATAATTTGTTTGTTGGGATTTTTGAATAAGTTTCAAAGCATACTATGCTTATACTATTGTAATTTTTATAACTCTTATTGAGTTTTTAAAAGTTTTTGTATAAGTAAAGAGGTTTGAAACATTTAAAAATTAGGTTTAAGGTCTACTGATGATTTGGCTTAAGCACCAATGAAATGCATGTATATAGACTAGCTAAAAACCCTCAACAAACAAAAGTTTTTAAATCTTTGAAAAAAGATATCGAGGCAATCTCGATTAATATAAATTTCATAATTACCTAGTTAACATTTTATTTTCCGTTTTGCCTTATTAAATACTTTTATTGTCACCCAAAGGGCGTCTAATTGTAAAAAAGGTTGTAAAGAAAATAAAATAGATTCATATCGAATATAATAATTTGTTTGTTGGGATTTTTGAATAAGTTTCAAAGCATACTATGCTTATACTATTGTAATTTTTATAACTCTTATTGAGTTTTTAAAAGTTTTTGTATAAGTAAAGAGGTTTGAAACATTTAAAAATTAGGTTTAAGGTCTACTGATGATTTGGCTTAAGCACCAATGAAATGCATGTATATAGACTAGCTAAAAACCCTCAACAAACAAAAGTTTTTAAATCTTTGAAAAAAGATATCGAGGCAATCTCGATTAATATAAATTTCATAATTACCTAGTTAACATTTTATTTTCCGTTTTGCCTTATTAAATACTTTTATTGTCACCCAAAGGGCGTCTAATTGTAAAAAAGGTTGTAAAGAAAATAAAATAGATTCATATCGAATATAATAATTTGTTTGTTGGGATTTTTGAATAAGTTTCAAAGCATACTATGCTTATACTATTGTAATTTTTATAACTCTTATTGAGTTTTTAAAAGTTTTTGTATAAGTAAAGAGGTTTGAAACATTTAAAAATTAGGTTTAAGGTCTACTGATGATTTGGCTTAAGCACCAATGAAATGCATGTATATAGACTAGCTAAAAACCCTCAACAAACAAAAGTTTTTAAATCTTTGAAAAAAGATATCGAGGCAATCTCGATTAATATAAATTTCATAATTACCTAGTTAACATTTTATTTTCCGTTTTGCCTTATTAAATACTTTTATTGTCACCCAAAGGGCGTCTAATTGTAAAAAAGGTTGTAAAGAAAATAAAATAGATTCATATCGAATATAATAATTTGTTTGTTGGGATTTTTGAATAAGTTTCAAAGCATACTATGCTTATACTATTGTAATTTTTATAACTCTTATTGAGTTTTTAAAAGTTTTTGTATAAGTAAAGAGGTTTGAAACATTTAAAAATTAGGTTTAAGGTCTACTGATGATTTGGCTTAAGCACCAATGAAATGCATGTATATAGACTAGCTAAAAACCCTCAACAAACAAAAGTTTTTAAATCTTTGAAAAAAGATATCGAGGCAATCTCGATTAATATAAATTTCATAATTACCTAGTTAACATTTTATTTTCCGTTTTGCCTTATTAAATACTTTTATTGTCACCCAAAGGGCGTCTAATTGTAAAAAAGGTTGTAAAGAAAATAAAATAGATTCATATCGAATATAATAATTTGTTTGTTGGGATTTTTGAATAAGTTTCAAAGCATACTATGCTTATACTATTGTAATTTTTATAACTCTTATTGAGTTTTTAAAAGTTTTTGTATAAGTAAAGAGGTTTGAAACATTTAAAAATTAGGTTTAAGGTCTACTGATGATTTGGCTTAAGCACCAATGAAATGCATGTATATAGACTAGCTAAAAACCCTCAACAAACAAAAGTTTTTAAATCTTTGAAAAAAGATATCGAGGCAATCTCGATTAATATAAATTTCATAATTACCTAGTTAACATTTTATTTTCCGTTTTGCCTTATTAAATACTTTTATTGTCACCCAAAGGGCGTCTAATTGTAAAAAAGGTTGTAAAGAAAATAAAATAGATTCATATCGAATATAATAATTTGTTTGTTGGGATTTTTGAATAAGTTTCAAAGCATACTATGCTTATACTATTGTAATTTTTATAACTCTTATTGAGTTTTTAAAAGTTTTTGTATAAGTAAAGAGGTTTGAAACATTTAAAAATTAGGTTTAAGGTCTACTGATGATTTGGCTTAAGCACCAATGAAATGCATGTATATAGACTAGCTAAAAACCCTCAACAAACAAAAGTTTTTAAATCTTTGAAAAAAGATATCGAGGCAATCTCGATTAATATAAATTTCATAATTACCTAGTTAACATTTTATTTTCCGTTTTGCCTTATTAAATACTTTTATTGTCACCCAAAGGGCGTCTAATTGTAAAAAAGGTTGTAAAGAAAATAAAATAGATTCATATCGAATATAATAATTTGTTTGTTGGGATTTTTGAATAAGTTTCAAAGCATACTATGCTTATACTATTGTAATTTTTATAACTCTTATTGAGTTTTTAAAAGTTTTTGTATAAGTAAAGAGGTTTGAAACATTTAAAAATTAGGTTTAAGGTCTACTGATGATTTGGCTTAAGCATGTATATAGACTAGCTAAAAACCCTCAACAAACAAAAGTTTTTAAATCTTTGAAAAAAGATATCGAGGCAATCTCGATTAATATAAATTTCATAATTACCTAGTTAACATTTTATTTTCCGTTTTGCCTTATTAAATACTTTTATTGTCACCCAAAGGGCGTCTAATTGTAAAAAAGGTTGTAAAGAAAATAAAATAGATTCATATCGAATATAATAATTTGTTTGTTGGGATTTTTGAATAAGTTTCAAAGCATACTATGCTTATACTATTGTAATTTTTATAACTCTTATTGAGTTTTTAAAAGTTTTTGTATAAGTAAAGAGGTTTGAAACATTTAAAAATTAGGTTTAAGGTCTACTGATGATTTGGCTTAAGCACCAATGAAATGCATGTATATAGACTAGCTAAAAACCCTCAACAAACAAAAGTTTTTAAATCTTTGAAAAAAGATATCGAGGCAATCTCGATTAATATAAATTTCATAATTACCTAGTTAACATTTTATTTTCCGTTTTGCCTTATTAAATACTTTTATTGTCACCCAAAGGGCGTCTAATTGTAAAAAAGGTTGTAAAGAAAATAAAATAGATTCATATCGAATATAATAATTTGTTTGTTGGGATTTTTGAATAAGTTTCAAAGCATACTATGCTTATACTATTGTAATTTTTATAACTCTTATTGAGTTTTTAAAAGTTTTTGTATAAGTAAAGAGGTTTGAAACATTTAAAAATTAGGTTTAAGGTCTACTGATGATTTGGCTTAAGCATGTATATAGACTAGCTAAAAACCCTCAACAAACAAAAGTTTTTAAATCTTTGAAAAAAGATATCGAGGCAATCTCGATTAATATAAATTTCATAATTACCTAGTTAACATTTTATTTTCCGTTTTGCCTTAAATACTTTTATTGTCACCCAAAGGGCGTCTAATTGTAAAAAAGGTTGTAAAGAAAATAAAATAGATTCATATCGAATATAATAATTTGTTTGTTGGGATTTTTGAATAAGTTTCAAAGCATACTATGCTTATACTATTGTAATTTTTATAACTCTTATTGAGTTTTTAAAAGTTTTTGTATAAGTAAAGAGGTTTGAAACATTTAAAAATTAGGTTTAAGGTCTACTGATGATTTGGCTTAAGCACCAATGAAATGCATGTATATAGACTAGCTAAAAACCCTCAACAAACAAAAGTTTTTAAATCTTTGAAAAAAGATATCGAGGCAATCTCGATTAATATAAATTTCATAATTACCTAGTTAACATTTTATTTTCCGTTTTGCCTTATTAAATACTTTTATTGTCACCCAAAGGGCGTCTAATTGTAAAAAAGGTTGTAAAGAAAATAAAATAGATTCATATCGAATATAATAATTTGTTTGTTGGGATTTTTGAATAAGTTTCAAAGCATACTATGCTTATACTATTGTAATTTTTATAACTCTTATTGAGTTTTTAAAAGTTTTTGTATAAGTAAAGAGGTTTGAAACATTTAAAAATTAGGTTTAAGGTCTACTGATGATTTGGCTTAAGCACCAATGAAATGCATGTATATAGACTAGCTAAAAACCCTCAACAAACAAAAGTTTTTAAATCTTTGAAAAGAGATATCGAGGCAATCTCGATTAATATAAATTTCATAATTACCTAGTTAACATTTTATTTTCCGTTTTGCCTTATTAAATACTTTTATTGTCACCCAAAGGGCGTCTAATTGTAAAAAAGGTTGTAAAGAAAATAAAATAGATTCATATCGAATATAATAATTTGTTTGTTGGGATTTTTGAATAAGTTTCAAAGCATACTATGCTTATACTATTGTAATTTTTATAACTCTTATTGAGTTTTTAAAAGTTTTTGTATAAGTAAAGAGGTTTGAAACATTTAAAAATTAGGTTTAAGGTCTACTGATGATTTGGCTTAAGCACCAATGAAATGCATGTATATAGACTAGCTAAAAACCCTCAACAAACAAAAGTTTTTAAATCTTTGAAAAAAGATATCGAGGCAATCTCGATTAATATAAATTTCATAATTACCTAGTTAACATTTTATTTTCCGTTTTGCCTTATTAAATACTTTTATTGTCACCCAAAGGGCGTCTAATTGTAAAAAAGGTTGTAAAGAAAATAAAATAGATTCATATCGAATATAATAATTTGTTTGTTGGGATTTTTGAATAAGTTTCAAAGCATGCTATGCTTATACTATTGTAATTTTTATAACTCTTATTGAGTTTTTAAAAGTTTTTGTATAAGTAAAGAGGTTTGAAACATTTAAAAATTAGGTTTAAGGTCTACTGATGATTTGGCTTAAGCACCAATGAAATGCATGTATATAGACTAGCTAAAAACCCTCAACAAACAAAAGTTTTTAAATCTTTGAAAAAAGATATCGAGGCAATCTCGATTAATATAAATTTCATAATTACCTAGTTAACATTTTATTTTCCGTTTTGCCTTATTAAATACTTTTATTGTCACCCAAAGGGCGTCTAATTGTAAAAAAGGTTGTAAAGAAAATAAAATAGATTCATATAGAATATAATAATTTGTTTGTTGGGATTTTTGAATAAGTTTCAAAGCATACTATGCTTATACTATTGTAATTTTTATAACTCTTATTGAGTTTTTAAAAGTTTTTGTATAAGTAAAGAGGTTTGAAACATTTAAAAATTAGGTTTAAGGTCTACTGATGATTTGGCTTAAGCACCAATGAAATGCATGTATATAGACTAGCTAAAAACCCTCAACAAACAAAAGTTTTTAAATCTTTGAAAAAAGATATCGAGGCAATCTCGATTAATATAAATTTCATAATTACCTAGTTAACATTTTATTTTCCGTTTTGCCTTATTAAATACTTTTATTGTCACCCAAAGGGCGTCTAATTGTAAAAAAGGTTGTAAAGAAAATAAAATAGATTCATATCGAATATAATAATTTGTTTGTTGGGATTTTTGAATAAGTTTCAAAGCATACTATGCTTATACTATTGTAATTTTTATAACTCTTATTGAGTTTTTAAAAGTTTTTGTATAAGTAAAGAGGTTTGAAACATTTAAAAATTAGGTTTAAGGTCTACTGATGATTTGGCTTAAGCACCAATGAAATGCATGTATATAGACTAGCTAAAAACCCTCAACAAACAAAAGTTTTTAAATCTTTGAAAAAAGATATCGAGGCAATCTCGATTAATATAAATTTCATAATTACCTAGTTAACATTTTATTTTCCGTTTTGCCTTATTAAATACTTTTATTGTCACCCAAAGGGCGTCTAATTGTAAAAAAGGTTGTAAAGAAAATAAAATAGATTCATATCGAATATAATAATTTGTTTGTTGGGATTTTTGAATAAGTTTCAAAGCATACTATGCTTATACTATTGTAATTTTTATAACTCTTATTGAGTTTTTAAAAGTTTTTGTATAAGTAAAGAGGTTTGAAACATTTAAAAATTAGGTTTAAGGTCTACTGATGATTTGGCTTAAGCACCAATGAAATGCATGTATATAGACTAGCTAAAAACCCTCAACAAACAAAAGTTTTTAAATCTTTGAAAAAAGATATCGAGGCAATCTCGATTAATATAAATTTCATAATTACCTAGTTAACATTTTATTTTCCGTTTTGCCTTATTAAATACTTTTATTGTCACCCAAAGGGCGTCTAATTGTAAAAAAGGTTGTAAAGAAAATAAAATAGATTCATATAGAATATAATAATTTGTTTGTTGGGATTTTTGAATAAGTTTCAAAGCATACTATGCTTATACTATTGTAATTTTTATAACTCTTATTGAGTTTTTAAAAGTTTTTGTATAAGTAAAGAGGTTTGAAACATTTAAAAATTAGGTTTAAGGTCTACTGATGATTTGGCTTAAGCATGTATATAGACTAGCTAAAAACCCTCAACAAACAAAAGTTTTTAAATCTTTGAAAAAAGATATCGAGGCAATCTCGATTAATATATATTTCATAATTACCTAGTTAACATTTTATTTTCCGTTTTGCCTTAAATACTTTTATTGTCACCCAAAGGGCGTCTAATTGTAAAAAAGGTTGTAAAGAAAATAAAATAGATTCATATCGAATATAATAATTTGTTTGTTGGGATTTTTGAATAAGTTTCAAAGCATACTATGCTTATACTATTGTAATTTTTATAACTCTTATTGAGTTTTTAAAAGTTTTTGTATAAGTAAAGAGGTTTGAAACATTTAAAAATTAGGTTTAAGATCTACTGATGATTTGGCTTAAGCACCAATGAAATGCATGTATATAGACTAGCTAAAAACCCTCAACAAACAAAAGTTTTTAAATCTTTGAAAAAAGATATCGAGGCAATCTCGATTAATATAAATTTCATAATTACCTAGTTAACATTTTATTTTCCGTTTTGCCTTATTAAATACTTTTATTGTCACCCAAAGGGCGTCTAATTGTAAAAAAGGTTGTAAAGAAAATAAAATAGATTCATATCGAATATAATAATTTGTTTGTTGGGATTTTTGAATAAGTTTCAAAGCATACTATGCTTATACTATTGTAATTTTTATAACTCTTATTGAGTTTTTAAAAGTTTTTGTATAAGTAAAGAGGTTTGAAACATTTAAAAATTAGGTTTAAGGTCTACTGATGATTTGGCTTAAGCACCAATGAAATGCATGTATATAGACTAGCTAAAAACCCTCAACAAACAAAAGTTTTTAAATCTTTGAAAAAAGATATCGAGGCAATCTCGATTAATATAAATTTCATAATTACCTAGTTAACATTTTATTTTCCGTTTTGCCTTAAATACTTTTATTGTCACCCAAAGGGCGTCTAATTGTAAAAAAGGTTGTAAAGAAAATAAAATAGATTCATATCGAATATAATAATTTGTTTGTTGGGATTTTTGAATAAGTTTCAAAGCATACTATGCTTATACTATTGTAATTTTTATAACTCTTATTGAGTTTTTAAAAGTTTTTGTATAAGTAAAGAGGTTTGAAA
Organism: Gymnocheta viridis; assembly: GCA_956483585.1. Classification (NCBI taxonomy): domain Eukaryota; kingdom Metazoa; phylum Arthropoda; class Insecta; order Diptera; family Tachinidae; genus Gymnocheta; species Gymnocheta viridis. The sequence goes on from OY101443.1 coordinate 27,616,938, forward strand.
CATTTAAAAATTAGGTTTAAGGTCTACTGATGATTTGGCTTAAGCACCAATGAAATGCATGTATATAGACTAGCTAAAAACCCTCAACAAACAAAAGTTTTTAAATCTTTGAAAAAAGATATCGAGGCAATCTCGATTAATATAAATTTCATAATTACCTAGTTAACATTTTATTTTCCGTTTTGCCTTATTAAATACTTTTATTGTCACCCAAAGGGCGTCTAATTGTAAAAAAGGTTGTAAAGAAAATAAAATAGATTCATATCGAATATAATAATTTGTTTGTTGGGATTTTTGAATAAGTTTCAAAGCATACTATGCTTATACTATTGTAATTTTTATAACTCTTATTGAGTTTTTAAAAGTTTTTGTATAAGTAAAGAGGTTTGAAACATTTAAAAATTAGGTTTAAGGTCTACTGATGATTTGGCTTAAGCACCAATGAAATGCATGTATATAGACTAGCTAAAAACCCTCAACAAACAAAAGTTTTTAAATCTTTGAAAAAAGATATCGAGGCAATCTCGATTAATATAAATTTCATAATTACCTAGTTAACATTTTATTTTCCGTTTTGCCTTATTAAATACTTTTATTGTCACCCAAAGGGCGTCTAATTGTAAAAAAGGTTGTAAAGAAAATAAAATAGATTCATATCGAATATAATAATTTGTTTGTTGGGATTTTTGAATAAGTTTCAAAGCATACTATGCTTATACTATTGTAATTTTTATAACTCTTATTGAGTTTTTAAAAGTTTTTGTATAAGTAAAGAGGTTTGAAACATTTAAAAATTAGGTTTAAGGTCTACTGATGATTTGGCTTAAGCATGTATATAGACTAGCTAAAAACCCTCAACAAACAAAAGTTTTTAAATCTTTGAAAAAATATATCGAGGCAATCTCGATTAATATAAATTTCATAATTACCTAGTTAACATTTTATTTTCCGTTTTGCCTTAAATACTTTTATTGTCACCCAAAGTGCGTCTAATTGTAAAAAAGGTTGTAAAGAAAATAAAATAGATTCATATAGAATATAATAATTTGTTTGTTGGGATTTTTGAATAAGTTTCAAAGCATACTATTCTTATACTATTGTAATTTTTATAACTCTTATTGAGTTTTTAAAAGTTTTTGTATAAGTAAAGAGGTTTGAAACATTTAAAAATTAGGTTTAAGATCTACTGATGATTTGGCTTAAGCACCAATGAAATGCATGTATATAGACTAGCTAAAAACCCTCAACAAACAAAAGTTTTTAAATCTTTGAAAAAAGATATCGAGGCAATCTCGATTAATATAAAAATCATAATTACCTAGTTAACATTTTATTTTCCGTTTTGCCTTATTAAATACTTTTATTGTCACCCAAAGGGCGTCTAATTGTAAAAAAGGTTGTAAAGAAAATAAAATAGATTCATATAGAATATAATAATTTGTTTGTTGGGATTTTTGAATAAGTTTCAAAGCATACTATTCTTATACTATTGTAATTTTTATAACTCTTATTGAGTTTTTAAAAGTTTTTGTATAAGTAAAGAGGTTTGAAACATTTAAAAATTAGGTTTAAGATCTACTGATGATTTGGCTTAAGCACCAATGAAATGCATGTATATAGACTAGCTAAAAACCCTCAACAAACAAAAGTTTTTAAATCTTTGAAAAAAGATATCGAGGCAATCTCGATTAATATAAAAATCATAATTACCTAGTTAACATTTTATTTTCCGTTTTGCCTTATTAAATACTTTTATTGTCACCCAAAGGGCGTCTAATTGTAAAAAAGGTTGTAAAGAAAATAAAATAGATTCATATAGAATATAATAATTTGTTTGTTGGGATTTTTGAATAAGTTTCAAAGCATACTATTCTTATACTATTGTAATTTTTATAACTCTTATTGAGTTTTTAAAAGTTTTTGTATAAGTAAAGAGGTTTGAAACATTTAAAAATTAGGTTTAAGATCTACTGATGATTTGGCTTAAGCACCAATGAAATGCATGTATATAGATTAGCTAACAACCCTCAACAAACAAAAGTTTTTAAATCTTTGAAAAAAGATATCGAGGCAATCTCGATTAATATAAAAATCATAATTACCTAGTTAACATTTTATTTTCCGTTTTGCCTTATTAAATACTTTTATTGTCACCCAAAGGTCGTCTAATTGTAAAAAAGGTTGTAAAGAAAATAAAATAGATTCATATAGAATATAATAATTTGTTTGTTTGGATTTTTGAATAAGTTTCAAAGCATACTATGCTTATACTATTGTAATTTTTATAACTCTTATTGAGTTTCTAAAAGTTTTTGTATAAGTAAAGAGGTTTGAAACATTTAAAAATTAGGTTTAAGGTCTACTGATGATTTGGGTTAAGCATGTATATAGACTAGCTAAAAACCCTCAACAAACAAAAGTTTTTAAATCTTTGAAAAAAGATATCGAGGCAATCTCGATTAATATATATTTCATAATTACCTAGTTAACATTTTATTTTCCGTTTTGCCTTAAATACTTTTATTGTCACCCAAAGGGCGTCTAATTGTAAAAAAGGTTGTAAAGAAAATAAAATAGATTCATATCGAATATAATAATTTGTTTGTTGGGATTTTTGAATAAGTTTCAAAGCATACTATGCTTATACTATTGTAATTTTTATAACTCTTATTGAGTTTTTAAAAGTTTTTGTATAAGTAAAGAGGTTTGAAACATTTAAAAATTAGGTTTAAGGTCTACTGATGATTTGGCTTAAGCACCAATGAAATGCATGTATATAGACTAGCTAAAAACCCTCAACAAACAAAAGTTTTTAAATCTTTGAAAAAAGATATCGAGGCAATCTCGATTAATATAAATTTCATAATTACCTAGTTAACATTTTATTTTCCGTTTTGCCTTATTAAATACTTTTATTGTCACCCAAAGGGCGTCTAATTGTAAAAAAGGTTGTAAAGAAAATAAAATAGATTCATATCGAATATAATAATTTGTTTGTTGGGATTTTTGAATAAGTTTCAAAGCATACTATGCTTATACTATTGTAATTTTTATAACTCTTATTGAGTTTTTAAAAGTTTTTGTATAAGTAAAGAGGTTTGAAACATTTAAAAATTAGGTTTAAGGTCTACTGATGATTTGGCTTAAGCACCAATGAAATGCATGTATATAGACTAGCTAAAAACCCTCAACAAACAAAAGTTTTTAAATCTTTGAAAAAAGATATCGAGGCAATCTCGATTAATATAAATTTCATAATTACCTAGTTAACATTTTATTTTCCGTTTTGCCTTATTAAATACTTTTATTGTCACCCAAAGGGCGTCTAATTGTAAAAAAGGTTGTAAAGAAAATAAAATAGATTCATATCGAATATAATAATTTGTTTGTTGGGATTTTTGAATAAGTTTCAAAGCATACTATGCTTATACTATTGTAATTTTTATAACTCTTATTGAGTTTTTAAAAGTTTTTGTATAAGTAAAGAGGTTTGAAACATTTAAAAATTAGGTTTAAGGTCTACTGATGATTTGGCTTAAGCATGTATATAGACTAGCTAAAAACCCTCAACAAACAAAAGTTTTTAAATCTTTGAAAAAAGATATCGAGGCAATCTCGATTAATATATATTTCATAATTACCTAGTTAACATTTTATTTTCCGTTTTGCCTTAAATACTTTTATTGTCACCCAAAGGGCGTCTAATTGTAAAAAAGGTTGTAAAGAAAATAAAATAGATTCATATCGAATATAATAATTTGTTTGTTGGGATTTTTGAATAAGTTTCAAAGCATACTATGCTTATACTATTGTAATTTTTATAACTCTTATTGAGTTTTTAAAAGTTTTTGTATAAGTAAAGAGGTTTGAAACATTTAAAAATTAGGTTTAAGGTCTACTGATGATTTGGCTTAAGCACCAATGAAATGCATGTATATAGACTAGCTAAAAACCCTCAACAAACAAAAGTTTTTAAATCTTTGAAAAAAGATATCGAGGCAATCTCGATTAATATAAATTTCATAATTACCTAGTTAACATTTTATTTTCCGTTTTGCCTTATTAAATACTTTTATTGTCACCCAAAGGGCGTCTAATTGTAAAAAAGGTTGTAAAGAAAATAAAATAGATTCATATCGAATATAATAATTTGTTTGTTGGGATTTTTGAATAAGTTTCAAAGCATACTATGCTTATACTATTGTAATTTTTATAACTCTTATTGAGTTTTTAAAAGTTTTTGTATAAGTAAAGAGGTTTGAAACATTTAAAAATTAGGTTTAAGGTCTACTGATGATTTGGCTTAAGCACCAATGAAATGCATGTATATAGACTACCGTCAACAAACAAAAGTTTTTAAATCTTTGAAAAAAGATATCGAGGCAATCTCGATTAATATAAATTTCATAATTACCTAGTTAACATTTTATTTTCCGTTTTGCCTTATTAAATACTTTTATTGTCACCCAAAGGGCGTCTAATTGTAAAAAAGGTTGTAAAGAAAATAAAATAGATTCATATCGAATTTAATAATTTGTTTGTTGGGATTTTTGAATAAGTTTCAAAGCATACTATGCTTATACTATTGTAATTTTTATAACTCTTATTGAGTTTTTAAAAGTTTTTGTATAAGTAAAGAGGTTTGAAACATTTAAAAATTAGGTTTAAGGTCTACTGATGATTTGGCTTAAGCACCAATGAAATGCATGTATATAGACTAGCTAAAAACCCTCAACAAACAAAAGTTTTTAAATCTTTGAAAAAAGATATCGAGGCAATCTCGATTAATATAAATTTCATAATTACCTAGTTAACATTTTATTTTCCGTTTTGCCTTATTAAATACTTTTATTGTCACCCAAAGGGCGTCTAATTGTAAAAAAGGTTGTAAAGAAAATAAAATAGATTCATATCGAATATAATAATTTGTTTGTTGGGATTTTTGAATAAGTTTCAAAGCATACTATGCTTATACTATTGTAATTTTTATAACTCTTATTGAGTTTTTAAAAGTTTTTGTATAAGTAAAGAGGTTTGAAACATTTAAAAATTAGGTTTAAGGTCTACTGATGATTTGGCTTAAGCACCAATGAAATGCATGTATATAGACTAGCTAAAAACCCTCAACAAACAAAAGTTTTTAAATCTTTGAAAAAAGATATCGAGGCAATCTCGATTAATATAAATTTCATAATTACCTAGTTAACATTTTATTTTCCGTTTTGCCTTATTAAATACTTTTATTGTCACCCAAAGGGCGTCTAATTGTAAAAAAGGGTGTAAAGAAAATAAAATAGATTCATATAGAATATAATAATTTGTTTGTTGGGATTTTTGAATAAGTTTCAAAGCATACTATGCTTATACTATTGTAATTTTTATAACTCTTATTGAGTTTTTAAAAGTTTTTGTATAAGTAAAGAGGTTTGAAACATTTAAAAATTAGGTTTAAGGTCTACTGATGATTTGGCTTAAGCACCAATGAAATGCATGTATATAGACTAGCTAAAAACCCTCAACAAACAAAAGTTTTTAAATCTTTGAAAAAATATATCGAGGCAATCTCGATTAATATAAATTTCATAATTACCTAGTTAACATTTTATTTTCCGTTTTGCCTTAAATACTTTTATTGTCACCCAAAGTGCGTCTAATTGTAAAAAAGGGTGTAAAGAAAATAAAATAGATTCATATAGAATATAATAATTTGTTTGTTGGGATTTTTGAATAAGTTTCAAAGCATACTATGCTTATACTATTGTAATTTTTATAACTCTTATTGAGTTTTTAAAAGTTTTTGTATAAGTAAAGAGGTTTGAAACATTTAAAAATTAGGTTTAAGGTCTACTGATGATTTGGCTTAAGCACCAATGAAATGCATGTATATAGACTAGCTAAAAACCCTCAACAAACAAAAGTTTTTAAATCTTTGAAAAAATATATCGAGGCAATCTCGATTAATATAAATTTCATAATTACCTAGTTAACATTTTATTTTCCGTTTTGCCTTAAATACTTTTATTGTCACCCAAAGTGCGTCTAATTGTAAAAAAGGGTGTAAAGAAAATAAAATAGATTCATATAGAATATAATAATTTGTTTGTTGGGATTTTTGAATAAGTTTCAAAGCATACTATGCTTATACTATTGTAATTTTTATAACTCTTATTGAGTTTTTAAAAGTTTTTGTATAAGTAAAGAGGTTTGAAACATTTAAAAATTAGGTTTAAGGTCTACTGATGATTTGGCTTAAGCACCAATGAAATGCATGTATATAGACTAGCTAAAAACCCTCAACAAACAAAAGTTTTTAAATCTTTGAAAAAATATATCGAGGCAATCTCGATTAATATAAATTTCATAATTACCTAGTTAACATTTTATTTTCCGTTTTGCCTTAAATACTTTTATTGTCACCCAAAGTGCGTCTAATTGTAAAAAAGGGTGTAAAGAAAATAAAATAGATTCATATAGAATATAATAATTTGTTTGTTGGGATTTTTGAATAAGTTTCAAAGCATACTATGCTTATACTATTGTAATTTTTATAACTCTTATTGAGTTTTTAAAAGTTTTTGTATAAGTAAAGAGGTTTGAAACATTTAAAAATTAGGTTTAAGGTCTACTGATGATTTGGCTTAAGCACCAATGAAATGCATGTATATAGACTAGCTAAAAACCCTCAACAAACAAAAGTTTTTAAATCTTTGAAAAAATATATCGAGGCAATCTCGATTAATATAAATTTCATAATTACCTAGTTAACATTTTATTTTCCGTTTTGCCTTAAATACTTTTATTGTCACCCAAAGTGCGTCTAATTGTAAAAAAGGGTGTAAAGAAAATAAAATAGATTCATATAGAATATAATAATTTGTTTGTTGGGATTTTTGAATAAGTTTCAAAGCATACTATGCTTATACTATTGTAATTTTTATAACTCTTATTGAGTTTTTAAAAGTTTTTGTATAAGTAAAGAGGTTTGAAACATTTAAAAATTAGGTTTAAGGTCTACTGATGATTTGGCTTAAGCACCAATGAAATGCATGTATATAGACTAGCTAAAAACCCTCAACAAACAAAAGTTTTTAAATCTTTGAAAAAATATATCGAGGCAATCTCGATTAATATAAATTTCATAATTACCTAGTTAACATTTTATTTTCCGTTTTGCCTTAAATACTTTTATTGTCACCCAAAGTGCGTCTAATTGTAAAAAAGGGTGTAAAGAAAATAAAATAGATTCATATAGAATATAATAATTTGTTTGTTGGGATTTTTGAATAAGTTTCAAAGCATACTATGCTTATACTATTGTAATTTTTATAACTCTTATTGAGTTTTTAAAAGTTTTTGTATAAGTAAAGAGGTTTGAAACATTTAAAAATTAGGTTTAAGGTCTACTGATGATTTGGCTTAAGCACCAATGAAATGCATGTATATAGACTAGCTAAAAACCCTCAACAAACAAAAGTTTTTAAATCTTTGAAAAAATATATCGAGGCAATCTCGATTAATATAAATTTCATAATTACCTAGTTAACATTTTATTTTCCGTTTTGCCTTAAATACTTTTATTGTCACCCAAAGTGCGTCTAATTGTAAAAAAGGGTGTAAAGAAAATAAAATAGATTCATATAGAATATAATAATTTGTTTGTTGGGATTTTTGAATAAGTTTCAAAGCATACTATGCTTATACTATTGTAATTTTTATAACTCTTATTGAGTTTTTAAAAGTTTTTGTATAAGTAAAGAGGTTTGAAACATTTAAAAATTAGGTTTAAGGTCTACTGATGATTTGGCTTAAGCACCAATGAAATGCATGTATATAGACTAGCTAAAAACCCTCAACAAACAAAAGTTTTTAAATCTTTGAAAAAAGATATCGAGGCAATCTCGATTAATATAAATTTCATAATTACCTAGTTAACATATTATTTTCCGTTTTGCCTTATTAAATACTTTTATTGTCACCCAAAGGGCGTCTAATTGTAAAAAAGGTTGTAAAGAAAATAAAATAGATTCATATAGAATATAATAATTTGTTTGTTGGGATTTTTGAATAAGTTTCAAAGCATACTATGCTTATACTATTGTAATTTTTATAACTCTTATTGAGTTTTTAAAAGTTTTTGTATAAGTAAAGAGGTTTGAAACATTTAAAAATTAGGTTTAAGGTCTACTGATGATTTGGCTTAAGCACCAATGAAATGCATGTATATAGACTAGCTAAAAACCCTCAACAAACAAAAGTTTTTAAATCTTTGAAAAAATATATCGAGGCAATCTCGATTAATATTAATTTCATAATTACCTAGTTAACATTTTATTTTCCGTTTTGCCTTAAATACTTTTATTGTCACCCAAAGTGCGTCTAATTGTAAAAAAGGGTGTAAAGAAAATAAAATAGATTCATATAGAATATAATAATTTGTTTGTTGGGATTTTTGAATAAGTTTCAAAGCATACTATGCTTATACTATTGTAATTTTTATAACTCTTATTGAGTTTTTAAAAGTTTTTGTATAAGTAAAGAGGTTTGAAACATTTAAAAATTAGGTTTAAGGTCTACTGATGATTTGGCTTAAGCACCAATGAAATGCATGTATATAGACTAGCTAAAAACCCTCAACAAACAAAAGTTTTTAAATCTTTGAAAAAATATATCGAGGCAATCTCGATTAATATAAATTTCATAATTACCTAGTTAACATTTTATTTTCCGTTTTGCCTTAAATACTTTTATTGTCACCCAAAGTGCGTCTAATTGTAAAAAAGGGTGTAAAGAAAATAAAATAGATTCATATAGAATATAATAATTTGTTTGTTGGGATTTTTGAATAAGTTTCAAAGCATACTATGCTTATACTATTGTAATTTTTATAACTCTTATTGAGTTTTTAAAAGTTTTTGTATAAGTAAAGAGGTTTGAAACATTTAAAAATTAGGTTTAAGGTCTACTGATGATTTGGCTTAAGCACCAATGAAATGCATGTATATAGACTAGCTAAAAACCCTCAACAAACAAAAGTTTTTAAATCTTTGAAAAAATATATCGAGGCAATCTCGATTAATATAAATTTCATAATTACCTAGTTAACATTTTATTTTCCGTTTTGCCTTAAATACTTTTATTGTCACCCAAAGTGCGTCTAATTGTAAAAAAGGTTGTAAAGAAAATAAAATAGATTCATATAGAATATAATAATTTGTTTGTTGGGATTTTTGAATAAGTTTCAAAGCATACTATGCTTATACTATTGTAATTTTTATAACTCTTATTGAGTTTTTAAAAGTTTTTGTATAAGTAAAGAGGTTTGAAACATTTAAAAATTAGGTTTAAGGTCTACTGATGATTTGGCTTAAGCACCAATGAAATGCATGTATATAGACTAGCTAAAAACCCTCAACAAACAAAAGTTTTTAAATCTTTGAAAAAATATATCGAGGCAATCTCGATTAATATAAATTTCATAATTACCTAGTTAACATTTTATTTTCCGTTTTGCCTTAAATACTTTTATTGTCACCCAAAGTGCGCCTAATTGTAAAAAAGGGTGTAAAGAAAATAAAATAGATTCATATAGAATATAATAATTTGTTTGTTGGGATTTTTGAATAAGTTTCAAAGCATAGTATGCTTATAATATTGTAATTTTTATAACTCTTATTGAGTTTTTAAAAGTTTTTGTATAAGTAAAGAGGTTTGAAACATTTAAAAATTAGGTTTAAGGTCTACTGATGATTTGGCTTACGCACCAATGAAATGCATGTATATAGACTAGCTAAAAACCCTCAACAAACAAAAGTTTTTAAATCTTTGAAAAAAGATATCGAGGCAATCTCGATTAATATAAATTTCATAATTACCTAGTTAACATTTTATTTCCCGTTTTGCCTTATTAAATACTTTTATTGTCACCCAAAGGGCGTCTAATTGTAAAAAAGGTTGTAAAGAAAATAAAATAGATTCATATAGAATATAATAATTTGTTTGTTGGGATTTTTGAATAAGTTTCAAAGCATACTATTCTTATACTATTGTAATTTTTATAACTCTTATTGAGTTTTTAAAAGTTTTTGTATAAGTAAAGAGGTTTGAAACATTTAAAAATTAGGTTTAAGGTCTACTGATGATTTGTCTTAAGCACCAATGAAATGCATGTATATAGACTAGCTAACAACCCTCAACAAACAAAAGTTTTTAAATCTTTGAAAAAAGATATCGAGGCAATCTCGATTAATATAAATTTCATAATTACCTAGTTAACATTTTATTTTCCGTTTTGCCTTATTAAATACTTTTATTGTCACCCAAAGGGCGTCTAATTGTAAAAAAGGTTGTAAAGAAAATAAAATAGATTCATATCGAATATAATAATTTGTTTGTTGGGATTTTTGAATAAGTTTCAAGCATACTATGCTTATACTATTGTAATTTTTATAACTCTTATTGAGTTTTTAAAAGTTTTTGTATAAGTAAAGAGGTTTGAAACATTTAAAAATTAGGTTTAAGGTCTACTGATGATTTGGCTTAAGCACCAATGAAATGCATGTATATAGACTAGCTAACAACCCTCAACAAACAAAAGTTTTTAAATCTTTGAAAAAAGATATCGAGGCAATCTCGATTAATATAAATTTCATAATTACCTAGTTAACATTTTATTTTCCGTTTTGCCTTATTAAATACTTTTATTGTCACCCAAAGGGCGTCTAATTGTAAAAAAGGTTGTAAAGAAAATAAAATAGATTCATATCGAATATAATAATTTGTTTGTTGGGATTTTTGAATAAGTTTCAAGCATACTATGCTTATACTATTGTAATTTTTATAACTCTTATTGAGTTTTTAAAAGTTTTTGTATAAGTAAAGAGGTTTGAAACATTTAAAAATTAGGTTTAAGGTCTACTGATGATTTGGCTTAAGCACCAATGAAATGCATGTATATAGACTAGCTAACAACCCTCAACAAACAAAAGTTTTTAAATCTTTGAAAAAAGATATCGAGGCAATCTCGATTAATATAAATTTCATAATTACCTAGTTAACATTTTATTTTCCGTTTTGCCTTATTAAATACTTTTATTGTCACCCAAAGGGCGTCTAATTGTAAAAAAGGTTGTAAAGAAAATAAAATAGATTCATATCGAATATAATAATTTGTTTGTTGGGATTTTTGAATAAGTTTCAAGCATACTATGCTTATACTATTGTAATTTTTATAACTCTTATTGAGTTTTTAAAAGTTTTTGTATAAGTAAAGAGGTTTGAAACATTTAAAAATTAGGTTTAAGGTCTACTGATGATTTGGCTTAAGCACCAATGAAATGCATGTATATAGACTAGCTAACAACCCTCAACAAACAAAAGTTTTTAAATCTTTGAAAAAAGATATCGAGGCAATCTCGATTAATATAAATTTCATAATTACCTAGTTAACATTTTATTTTCCGTTTTGCCTTATTAAATACTTTTATTGTCACCCAAAGGGCGTCTAATTGTAAAAAAGGTTGTAAAGAAAATAAAATAGATTCATATCGAATATAATAATTTGTTTGTTGGGATTTTTGAATAAGTTTCAAGCATACTATGCTTATACTATTGTAATTTTTATAACTCTTATTGAGTTTTTAAAAGTTTTTGTATAAGTAAAGAGGTTTGAAACATTTAAAAATTAGGTTTAAGGTCTACTGATGATTTGGCTTAAGCACCAATGAAATGCATGTATATAGACTAGCTAACAACCCTCAACAAACAAAAGTTTTTAAATCTTTGAAAAAAGATATCGAGGCAATCTCGATTAATATAAATTTCATAATTACCTAGTTAACATTTTATTTTCCGTTTTGCCTTATTAAATACTTTTATTGTCACCCAAAGGGCGTCTAATTGTAAAAAAGGTTGTAAAGAAAATAAAATAGATTCATATCGAATATAATAATTTGTTTGTTGGGATTTTTGAATAAGTTTCAAGCATACTATGCTTATACTATTGTAATTTTTATAACTCTTATTGAGTTTTTAAAAGTTTTTGTATAAGTAAAGAGGTTTGAAACATTTAAAAATTAGGTTTAAGGTCTACTGATGATTTGGCTTAAGCACCAATGAAATGCATGTATATAGACTAGCTAACAACCCTCAACAAACAAAAGTTTTTAAATCTTTGAAAAAAGATATCGAGGCAATCTCGATTAATATAAATTTCATAATTACCTAGTTAACATTTTATTTTCCGTTTTGCCTTATTAAATACTTTTATTGTCACCCAAAGGGCGTCTAATTGTAAAAAAGGTTGTAAAGAAAATAAAATAGATTCATATCGAATATAATAATTTGTTTGTTGGGATTTTTGAATAAGTTTCAAGCATACTATGCTTATACTATTGTAATTTTTATAACTCTTATTGAGTTTTTAAAAGTTTTTGTATAAGTAAAGAGGTTTGAAACATTTAAAAATTAGGTTTAAGGTCTACTGATGATTTGGCTTAAGCACCAATGAAATGCATGTATATAGACTAGCTAACAACCCTCAACAAACAAAAGTTTTTAAATCTTTGAAAAAAGATATCGAGGCAATCTCGATTAATATAAATTTCATAATTACCTAGTTAACATTTTATTTTCCGTTTTGCCTTATTAAATACTTTTATTGTCACCCAAAGGGCGTCTAATTGTAAAAAAGGTTGTAAAGAAAATAAAATAGATTCATATAGAATATAATAATTTGTTTGTTGGGATTTTTGAATAAGTTTCAAAGCATACTATTCTTATACTATTGTAATTTTTATAACTCTTATTGAGTTTTTAAAAGTTTTTGTATAAGTAAAGAGGTTTGAAACATTTAAAAATTAGGTTTAAGTTCTACTGATGATTTGTCTTAAGCACCAATGAAATGCATGTATATAGACTAGCTAACAACCCTCAACAAACAAAAGTTTTTAAATCTTTGAAAAAAGATATCGAGGCAATCTCGATTAATATAAATTTCATAATTACCTAGTTAACATTTTATTTTCCGTTTTGCCTTAAATACTTTTATTGTCACCCAAAGGGCGTCTAATTGTAAAAAAGGTTGAAAGAAAATAAAATAGATTCATATCGAATATAATAATTTGTTTGTTGGGATTTTTGAATAAGTTTCAAAGCATACTATGCTTATACTATTGTAATTTTTATAACTCTTATTGAGTTTTTAAAAGTTTTTGTATAAGTAAAGAGGTTTGAAACATTTAAAAATTAGGTTTAAGGTCTACTGATGATTTGGCTTAAGCACCAATGAAATGCATGTATATAGACTAGCTAAAAACCCTCAACAAACAAAAGTTTTTAAATCTTTGAAAAAAGATATCGAGGCAATCTCGATTAATATAAATTTCATAAATACCTAGTTAACATTTTATTTTCCGTTTTGCCTTATTAAATACTTTTATTGTCACCCAAAGGGCGTCTAATTGTAAAAAAGGTTGTAAAGAAAATAAAATAGATTCATATAGAATATAATAATTTGTTTGTTGGGATTTTTGAATAAGTTTCAAAGCATACTATGCTTATAATATTGTAATTTTTATAACTCTTATTGAGTTTTTAAAAGTTTTTGTATAAGTAAAGAGGTTTGAAACGTTTAAAAATTAGGTTTAAGGTCTACTGATGATTTGGCTTAAGCACCAATGAAATGCATGTATATAGACTAGCTAAAAACCCTCAACAAACAAAAGTTTTTAAATCTTTGAAAAAAGATATCGAGGCAATCTCGATTAATATAAATTTCATAATAAATAGTACAAGTAATAAAAACAACTAAAATGTATCAAAATTTTTAAAAAATAGCATTGTGTTTTGTTCAGGATTCGAAACCGTGCCACCACCGGTTAGGGTACGGTTTATGTTTTTTTGTTTTTGATACATTTTAGTTATTTTTATTACTTTTACTTTTTATTTGAAAAACTGCGTTCTTTTTTTTTAAGAATTTTTGATAGCTTCAAATTATTTTCAATATGAAGATAATATTGGAATATTTTAATCATTAGACTAGCAGATTTATGTAATAGGTGTCGATATTTTTTATCTATTTTGGGAGAATTTCTTCATTATTAAACCTTTTCTTACGTTTCAAATCATTTCTTAGTTTAGTATTTTGTATTTGGAATAGAAAAATTAAATAAAAGTATTGCAAATACCTATTTTTCACAAATTTAATAATTTAATGTGGGCTTAAGTTAATAATTTAATGTGGGCTTAAAATGTGTTTTAAGAATCGTTCGCAATTCATCAAATATTTTGCAAACAGTCAGTTTCTATCATATACATACTTATGCACTTTGGAACGAATGACCGAAAAAAAATTTAAAACATTATAATCTTTTCAAATTTGCCTGAATTTTAGATCGGAATATTTGAGGAAAACTTTCAAAACATTTGTAAAGCGTAGCGATAATAGTTCGCGAGCTGTCAGTGGCGGATTTAGGCCTGCTTCCTCTCTAGGCACTCTTTAATATACCGTTCTTTTAGATTATACCTCAGTTAAATAATTATATATGCAAGACTTTAACTTTAGTTATAAATAAAAGAAGCAATGAAAAAACAGGGAAAATTTTTTTGAGATTTTATATTTAAGAGAACTAAAAATTAATAACAAAATTAAATTCAAATATTTTTGTTACTATAAAAAAAACAAAAATTCTTCAAACCTCCATATAAAATATTTATATATGCAAAAATCTTATTTAGTAGATGTATCTAAATATTATTTTAATTGAAAAATAATTTTATACATACATACATATATGTTAATAAGGGATTGTATTACCCTTATGTATCTTTACCAATTGGACACGACGGGTCATTGACTCCACCATTTTTTTTAGGGCGGACAAATCAATTTTGTCCCATTCAGACAAAATGGCATTTTTCAGCTGCTTAAGGCTGTCATATTGCTTGGAAAATGCATATATTTTGGCAGATAGTATTCCCCATAGATCCTCGATGGGATTGAGCTCTGGGCTTAAGGCAGGCCACTCTAGCAACTCAATTTGTCGAGAGTTAAAGAACGCCTTTGTCTTCTTCGCCACGTGGATTGGTGCATTATCCTGCTGGAAAATCCAATTATCGCCATGCAAATCACCAGCAAAATCAAGGAGTTCATTCTCTAACAAATCTATGTAGATTTCTGCATTCATTTTGCCTGGCACAAAGCATATTTTGGACTTGCCTTTTGATGAAAATGCCGCCCATATCATGAACGCGTTTATGGCATGCTTCCCGTGGACGTCTTACGTCCCTCCAATATTTATGGTGACCATATCTGGTCCGTCTAAATTAAATTTTTTTTCGTCACTAAATATCACAGATTCAAATTCCTCTTCCCAAAACTATGTATGCAGTTAAAATAGAAAAACGAAACTTTTGTGAAAAATAAAAGTAACTTTTTATATAAGTTTTTAATATGAATACTATTTTTCAAAAATAAATAATTAAGTTTTTTTAATCAGGGCTTATTTTATTAATTTAGCCTTTCGGAATTTTGCTCGAGCAGAAATATCAATTAAATCTGCATTGTTTATTTCTTGAACAAATTATAAAATAACGCAAGAGCATTAAGTCTATATTGACCCATACTTGCCCGTAGATAGATTTTTTTCCCTTTTCAGTGTGGAAAAATATCCTTTTGCTGAAGAGTTTGTTTGTTGCAGGGATACTCAAAAAACTATTATTGAAAACCTTTTGAGCAGTAATGGGGATTTGCTATTTTCCCGTCAAATCTAGCGATTTTGAAAGCAGTGGAAAAAATTATTTTTGTAGGGAATTTACTGGAAAATTTCAAGCGTTTCCCTTCGCACAGAGGACAGATTTTTCATTTTGTAGAAAATGTAGGGAATTTTTAATACTTTGCTTTTTTACTTTTTGTTACGGTTGCGCAAATACCACACAAAAAGTGTAAATATTATACATATAAAAATTTAAATTTTGTTACAGTTACAGACAGAAAACATCTTTCGGTAAATAATAACTAGAGACAACGAAAAGCAAAGAAATGTCTGATTTTCCTGGGAATAGATTTTGTATGAAAAAAAACCAAAACAAATTTGATTTTTGTTATGTTTAATATATAAATAAAGACTTTTTAAAATTATATATTAAGATATTTTAATTATTCAAATGCGTTCTTCAACACAAATAAAAAACCCCTTGGTTCATTCTTTCTTTCCGGGGTCCAAATTTTTTTATTAAGCCTTCAGAAATAAGATTTGATTAACCTTGCGAGAACTGCAAATCTTTATTTTACAATAAAATTTTTTACCAATTTTTTTTTAACCATCTAAGTCGACTTACTAATTAAAAACTAAATTCAAGAATTGAATTACTTAACATATATAATTTAATAGAAATTTCGTATTCGTTTAAAGCAAAACTTGGCCAAATTAATATTATTTGTATTTGAATTTCCTTTTTCTTTGAAACTCGTATGATGTACGTATGTATGTAAACTAGTGGTATTCTGATAGTTGTCTTTTTAAAATTTTGTTAACTTTTCCATTTACTTATCTGTATTGCGGTTGGACCAGACGATAAAGGTTTTGGTTCAATATAACCTGTATATTTCTGATATAGAAACACAATTGATTTAAAAAATACTAATTCGGTCATTTATATTCAGCCTGCTAAGAAAAGAGATAGATTTAATTAAAAACATTTTTTATTTAAATCTTCCTCTGCGTTTACTGTGTAAGACAGAGAACTAAGATCTTAACTTATCATTTGGTATATGTTGAATTGGGGAAAATACGAAAATATGCAAAAAAAAACAAATACATATGTATGCATTACTATTTTTAGACGCGGTACAGCTCGCGAACTATTATCGCTACGCTTTACAATTGTTTTGGAAATTTTCCCCAAACATTCGGATCTAAAAATCCAAAATTCATAGGAACTAATTGTTTGAAAAATATTTGATGAATTGCGAACTATTCTTAGAATACATTTTAATTAAGCCCACATTAAATTATTCACTTGGATAATGCAATCTAGAAGCTAGATGTACCGTTCGTAGTATACGCAGATTCGGAATGCATATTTCAAAATATTCAAACTTGCATTCCGTGTGGTGATATTTCTTCAACAACATTAGTTGATAGACATGTCCCCTATGCTATTTCATTAAATGTAGCTTCAACGACAATTTAAATAAGTTATGTAGTTAGACTGTTTATAGAGAGTTTAATTAAAGACGTAAAATATTTAAGTAATAATTATTTATCTATAGTAAAACCCATGCTACCCCTAACAGAAGAAGAAAATTTAGATTACCATTCGACCAATATATGTCACATTTGTTCTAAAGTTATTTTAGATGATTCAAAAGTTAGGGATCATTGTCATATGAGTGGGAAATATAGAGGCGCTGCACATAGTTTGTGTAATCTTAATTACAAAGTGCCAAAATTCTTTCCAGTAATTTTCCACAATTTTTCCGGTTATGACTGCGATTTATTTGTGAAGGAGCTAAATAATATAAATGATGGCCCTATAAATATTATTCCACTCAATAAAGAGCTTTATATATCTCTCTCTAAAACTATAACTGATAAGAATAGTGCTAACATTGAAATTCGATTTTTAGATTCCTATAGATTTTTACCAGCAAGCTTAAATGACTTGGTTGAAAATTTAGCCAATCAAGATTTAAAAGTAGTAAAATCAATATTTGGAGAAAACGAAAGTAAATTTAATTTGCTTATTAGAAAAGGTGTCTTTCCATACAGCTATTTAAATACTATAGAAAAACTTAAAGAAACTTCTTTGCCGAATATATAGAGCTTTTAAAATAAATTAACTGATGAAGACTGTTCTCAAGAAGATTACGCCCATGCTAAAGAAGTATGAAGTACGTTTGAGTGTGCAACTTTAGAAGATTATTTATTATTGTATTTGAAAACTGATGTTTTGTTGTTAACAGATGTTTTTGAAAACTTTAGATTTATTAGCAAAAATATTTATAAATTAGACCCTTGTCATTACTATACAGCCCCAGGACTTTCTGGGGACGCGATGTTAAAAATAACAGATATTAAATTAGAGTTGTTGATAGATATAGAAATGATTCATTTTATACAAAAGGGGATAAGAGGAGGAATAGTACAGTGCTCTCAACGGCATTCTATTGCAAACAACAAATACATGAATAATTACAATGAGAATCTACCATCGAAGTATTTAATGTATTTAGATGCAAATAATTTGTATAGTTGGGCAATGTTTGAAGCTCTACCAGAAAGTAATTTTGAGTGGGAAACAGTTATTGAAAACTTTTGTTTGGATAGTTTACCAAAAGACTCAGCTACTGGATATATATTAGAAATTGATTTGTTGTATCCATTACAAATTCATGATATTCATAATAATTTACCTTTTTGTAGCGAAAATAAAAATCCTCCAAATTCTAAAGAAAAGAAATTAATTGTTGATTTAAATATTAAATATGGATATGTAATATATTATAAAAATTTAAAACAATGTTTAAAACATGGTTTAACGCTAGTAAAAATTCGTAAAATTTTGAAATTTAAGCAATCATCTTGGTTAAAGCCATATATTTCATTAAATAATTTACATAGAACTACCGACCAAAACACGTTTGAAAAAAAATTCTTCAAATTATTAAATAATGCCGTATACGGTAAAACAATGGAAAACGTTGACAAGCGTAAGAATGTCAAAATTGTTAATGAGTGGGAAAGCGTGGGTAGGAAAATGGGTGCTCGTGACCTTATTGCCAAACCAGAATTTCATTCATAATTATGAAAATATGATAGCTGTGGCGCTAAACAGAAGTTATTCGTTTTATAATAAACCAATTTATTTAGGATTTACAATACTAGAACTTTCAAAGTGGAAGATGCACAACTTTCACTATGGTTATATACTACCAAAATATAATATTAAAGCAGAGCTGAATTATATGGATACCGATTCATTCATATACACAATCGAAACTAATGATTTTTATAAAGATATAATGAACGATATTGATGCAAAGTTTGATACATCAGATTATGAACCGAATAATAAATTTGGTATTCCACAAAAAATAAAAAAATATTAGGTATGATGAAGGATGAAAATAATGGTAGGGTAATGAAGGAATTTGGAGGGTTGAGAGCGAAAATATACTCATACAAAATGGAAGATATGAATGAAGTCAAAAAAGCAAAGGGTATAAAAAGTAATGTATCTAGAAATTTAAGTTTATTAGATTACAAAAACTGTCTGTATAATAAGAAAGTGTGTATACTTTTAAGTCAAAACTACATGTTTTATATACGTCTTTAATAAATAAGGTATCTTTAAGTTATTTAGACAACAAAAGATACGTGTGCAATAATAGTGTAAAAACCCTTGCTTGGGGGCATTATTAAGAATCATTTATAAACGAAATCAATGACGATTTTCTAATGGAAATCGATCATATAAACAATCAAAGTTCACTTGATTTTATAGATCAATTTATGAATGATTCTGCTGACGATAATTTGTTAAAGGAAATCGATCATATAGACAATCAAAGGTCACTTGATTGTTTAGACCAATTTATAAATGATTCTGCTGACGATAATTTGTTAATGGAAATTGATTTTTAATTTTTTATATTTTTAGCTTTGGTTAGCACATGAGTTAGACTCAGAACCACCGGGTCGATACATATTAGTTGTAGAGGCTATATGGGTGGACACCTCAGTCTATGTCATATGCTAGCAATTACTACGGAGAGCGGTGATGAAAATGGAAGTCGATAATTACAATTTGACTTCCAGAAATCACTAAAGTCCAGAGAAAACGCTGGTATTAGCGCGTGTCTCAGCGATTGGTAGGTCTATCCCAATGGTGGACTGAACAATCAACTACTGAGACAAGAAAGGAGAGTAGTGTGTTTTTGCCGGTTCGCTATCAAGTTTTTCATATAAAATGAATGTGCATGCCTGGCTGGGAAACGTGATCGTTAAAAATATTTTTTGTTAGGTAATTAAGTGTATTTATTATGAAAATGCGTTTTCCATCCTTGGATGGTTGTTTGTATTAGGAGGTTTCATAAAATTTGTATTGTGTATTAAGGGGTTTCAAAAAAAATTTATATGTAATTTTTTTTTGTTTTCACATGCCTGATTTGAGAGTCAGTCAGGGCTTCTCTATTGAATATCACCCCTGAACACTCCTACCCGGGCACCTATATTGAACAACTCTGTTGAATGTTTGTCAGGAAGCTGGAAATTTTCTTCATAGGTACAAAATATTTCACCGAGTTAAATATGAACTTCCCTACTAATTTTTTTCTGTTTTGATTGCTGAAAAAAATGAAACTAATAAAAAAGGGCATTTCGGTCTATTTTTATTACCCTTGTCCTTTCTGTCTATTCATTAGCATTTTCTTTTTATTGCACTTGATAAGATGCATCAACTTAGGGCTTGTGTTTTTTCTTATGTTTAAAGTAAACCATAAATGTTTGACTGTGTCCTCTATTGTCTGCCTATTTTTAATGAAAAATAAGGGTGCGAGAAAGTGAAACATTGTATATTTTTAAATGCATTCATATGTCGTGTATGTACATATGTGTGCACATTTATATCGCTATTGGTCAGTTTGAGTGAGCTCGTTAGAATATTTTATTATATTGCGCATGTGTGCGTGTGATTGCATTGGATCATTTTCTGTCTGTCCTTCTCTACCGTCTATCTTGTTATCTATACCTATTTCACACCCCAGTGCGTATATTTATGTGTATAAGGATACACAATTTCATTACACATACATATTTCTTATTTTTTCAAAGAAAAAGGATCAGAAATTAAAAAAGAGGTTACAAAACCAACATGAATTTGCATTACATAAATATATGAGATGCATGGAAAATTCTTAAGCAAAGTTAAACACCTGTGCCGGTCTATCTCTTTTTTTATTACACTTGTCCTTTCTGTTTTTCTTTGCTGTCTACCTTTTTTTTATTGCAGTTCATCTTTTTTTATTGAAAAATTTTGAGTTGGCATTTAATGAGTGTCTGCTCCTCTACCAACTTTCTTGTTGGTCGCTTTCATATATCGAAAAAATAAATGTTTGCGATACCGAGAAAATTCTTATAACGTAAATCGTTGTGATTTTTGTTTTGATTTTTTTGCAGTTTTGATTGTTGAAAGAAAATGAAACTAATAGAAAAACGAATTCAACATGTAACTGTTTATCAGCATACAGATGTGAAAATTGTATGACCGAATGTTGTAAATTTAAAGAAATTTGTTTACTATGAAAAATAAATATTTTCTTCATGGTTTTATAATATTGCTTTTTCTTAAGACATGCGCTAGCATAATTTAGTATAAATGCGATTGTTTTTCAGAAATTTTTTTAAACAAAGCTTAGAACAATCAATAACATTCTTTCTATTTTCAGCCTAATCTAATAAAAATACATACTAAAATAAATATTTTAAATAAAACTAATTGATATACAGAAATATATATGATGTGTTTTTATTTATTATGAAGATTTTTTATCTTACTTTTTCAGATTTCATAACAATTAAAATGTTTATATGTATATAGGTTAATAGTTTAAAAAGTCTTATATATAAATTAAAAAGTTTCTGTGTTAATATTCATATATTCGTTATAATATAAATTAAATGCACATATATTAACATTTGGTATACTGATATTTTCAATATTACATCTATGAATTCAATTATGAAAATATATGAAAGGATAAGAATCATTACTATACATTTTTAATTCCTTAATCATTCTCAGGAATAATTTCTTGTATTCCTTATCGATATGACAACTGTATCCATCAAATAGATCCTTTAATTCAGCTGATGTGACCTTTTTTAATACAGTTGATCTAGTTCGCAACAGAATACATACATAAATAACTAAACAAAAGTTTTAAATGTTTTCAATATTCTCTTTGTTTACATATAAATTAATAAAATTTCTATATAAAATTGCACTTTTTTTAGCACACATTTCCTTACAACTATTTCTATGATATTTACAGATATTGATGTTAATATTACTTTTATATAACGTTCTTATATTTGGACAATTAAAGTCACCTAAATTATATATATATATTTCCATTTCTCCATGCAGTTGACTTAACCATTTTACTTTTTCAATTCCCTTAACATATATAATATGATAATATTCTTTTTCAAGATATGATATATTCTCTAAATTCGTTGAGCGTTGAATTTCCATCATTACAACATAATCCATGTAAATGATTGTACAACCATTTATTTGTAATCCTATCTTTATTTGTTAATTCTGAATATTTAAAAGGGGGTAGAATGAGAAAAGTTTTAATTTCTGAATCAACTCCTACAACGCAGACTTCCTTTGCGAATAAATTATTATTAATACAGAAACCCTGTACATCTATGAGATATGTTTTTTGATTTTATTTACAGATGTTATTAAGAAATTCAATTGTATTATTCATCTTCTTATTTTTATTTATTTTTTATTATATGTATAAGCTAATTCTCAAATTTTAGTTATAATCAGCTTTTAGCTGGTTCTGAACAGCTTTTATCTGGTTACGAACAGCTTTTTATCGGGCTACGAACAGCTTTTATCAGGTTATTTTCTGCTTTTATCTGATTATAATCATCTTTTAGCTGTTTATGATATGTTATATGATTATGAACAACTTAATATCTGGTTATGATTAGCTTTATACATGATTATGATCTACTTACTTATAGCTGTATGAATTCAACAAAACTTTTTTTCTATATCACCACTTATTTATTTATATAGTCATCCTTATTGACAACAAGATCACCCCATATTTTTCTCTACAGCATTGACTACATATATCTGCTAATTCTTTAAATGGCATCTCTAATAACATGATCGTTATATACGTATCGCAAATTCATTTTATCTTTTTAAAAAAATTATAATTATGTTAGCACTATTAAGTAATAGATGCTTTGGAGTTTTTGTATTAGACCTGGTCTAATACCTGATCAGACCTGAGCCAATACCTGATACCATAACTGATCGAACCTGATACCATATCTGATCCAACCTGATACCATATCTGATCGAACCTGATACCATACTTGATCGAACCTGATACCATATCTGATCGAACCTGATACCATACCTGATCGAACCTGATACCAGATCTGATTGGACCTGATACAATACCTGATCCAATACCTGATCAGGTTTTCTATTAGTTTCATTTTCTTTCAATAAGCGATTTACGTTATAAGAATTTTCTCGGTATCGCAAACATTTATTTTTTCGATATATGAAAGCGACCAACAAGAAAGTTGGTAGAGGAGCAGACACTCATGAAAATGCCAACTCAAAATTTTTCAATAAAAAAAGATGAACTGCAATAAAAAAAGGTAGACAGCAAAGAAAAACAGAAAGGACAAGTGTAATAAAAAAGAGATAGACCGGCACAGGTGTTTAACTTTGCTTAAGAATTTTCCATGCATCTCATATATTTATGTAATGCAAATTCATGTTGGTTTTGTAACCTCTTTTTTAATTTCTGATCCTTTTTCTTTGAAAAAATAAGAAATATGTATGTGTAATGAAATTGTGTATCCTTATACACATAAATATACGCACTGGGGTGTGAAATAGGTATAGATAACAAGCTAGACGGTAGAGAAGGACAGACAGAAAATGATCCAATGCAAACACACGCACACATGCGCAATATAATAAAATATTCTAACGAGCTCACTCAAACTGACCAATAGCGATATAAATGTGCACACATATGTACATACACGACATATGAATGCATTTAAAAATATACAATGTTTCACTTTCTCGCACCCTTATTTTTCATTAAAAATAGGCAGACAATAGAGGACACAGTCAAACATATATGGTTTACTTTAAACATAAGAAAAAACACAACCCCTAATTTGATGCATCTTATCAAGTGCAATAAAAAGAAAATGCTAGACAGAAAGGACAAGGGTAATAAAAATAGACCGAAATGCCCTTTTTTTATTGGAGAAAATTTCCAGCTTCCTGACAAACATTCAACAGAGTTGTTCAATATAGGTGCCCGGGTAGGGGTGTTCATATAGAAGTTTCAGGGGTGATATTCAATAGAGGAGTCCTGACTGACTCTCAAATCAGGCATGTGAAAACAAAAACAAATTACATATAAATTTTTTTTGAAACCCCTTAATACACAATACAAATTTTATGAAACCTCCTAATACAAACAACCATCCAAGGATGGAAAACGCATTTTCATAATAAATACACTTAATTAACTAACAAAAAATATTTTTAACGATCACGTTTCCCAGCCAGCATGCACATTCATTTTATATGAAAAACTTGATAGCGAACCGGCAAAAACGCACTACTAAGGAGGGGAGTCGAAAAGGAGCCCCGTTACAGTTGTGGACTGCTTCGATAACATCCCCTCCCACATATGTATAATATTTATTATATATTTATCAATATATTTATTTATTACTATTTATATATTTTACAACTGAATTCAAACGAGAATAGTATGAAACAAAAAAAATTTTAATAAAATTTAAATTATGTATTTATGTTTAAATATAAAAATATAACTATTTGTGTTTTATTTATTTCAAATTATATTTATTGAATAAAAAATTTAGACATAGGTGATCACAATTAAATGTATTAAAGTTTTGTTTTCGCTCATAATTATATTCAATAGGTCTCTTTAAATAATTAACTACTTCAATTGGAGGTTGTAAGTTTCCAAAGCTATCAAAATAGTCTTTATAGTTGCGATTTTTATAATAAGCTACCCAATGAGTTCCAGGACCCTGAAAATTATCTAAATTAACAATACCACATTCTTGAAGTAATGTTTTTTTTTAGGTAATCGGTCACGCATAAAAACTCCTCTAAATTTACTTAGTTGTTTACCATATTTCATCAAATCTATATCAGTTAATGGTCGATTGGGTAGCTTATCTAAAAGTTTTTTTGAGTTGGTTTATAGTACAGACCATATCCAGATCTATATGGTTTAAGATATAAACCTCTCCCCATAGTAATTGATTCCATGTGTTTATTATGTCGAGTAGCCTCTGCTAGTTGTTCTTTTCCATTTTTATATCATTAACAGCCTTAATAATAGCTGACCCACCTGTAGCCAATCTCCAAATGCTGACGAAGCTGTTAGGATTGGAATAGTTAGAAGAAATCCACCAATTTTCGGCATTGGTATAACTCTCGGTATAGCGATATTAGCTCTCTTCTTCCCTTTAAAGTTTGAAGTAACGGCTCACAATTAAATATTATTAGGAGTGATATAAAAATATTACAAGAAAACATACAAAAAAATATTGATGAAGCTGTTGCACTTATTGAAAAAGCTGTGAAGGGTCAAATATACTTTTCTAATAAAGACTTTATAAAAAATATAGAAGAAAGATTTAAATTGATGATTTTATTTTTAAACAGATTGATAAAAACACTAATGTGGATGATGTGAAAAAACGAAAACTTGAATGGCATAAAATTAAGACGGCAAACAAAATTTTATAAGATATGTATGTATAATACCTTCTCAAAAAAAGCTTGGGTTACAGCAGTAAAAAATAAATCTGCACTGAGTGTAGCGAATGCTATGAGGAGTTTTTTCAGAAATAACAATCGAAAACCAAGAAATTTACAAACAGATGATGGTAAAGAATTTTTCAATAATTAGTTTCATCAACTAATGCAATCAAACAAAATTAATCACTACTCAACGTATAGTGTTCTAAAGGCATCCATAGTAGAACGATTTAATAGAACTTTAAAAGGAATGATGTGGAAAGAGTTTAGCTATCGGGGTTCATATAAATGGATAACCATATATCAAGACCTTGTTGACAAATATAATAACACATATCACAGAACAATAAAGATGACACCTAATGAAGTGAATTCTTCAAAAGAAAAATTGTTATTGGATACCGTTTACAACAATTTAAAAATATTAAAAAAAACCCAAGTTTAAAGTGAATGATAATGTTCGAATAAGACTATTTACATTCGACTATATACATTCGATGGCGCGTGAAAACTGATGTAAAATATGTGCAGACATGTTATTTATATATGATCCGCTTACAATATTACATTCAACGATTATTGTATTTATTTTTGTAATATCTATTGTTTTATCCGAGTAATGATCAATATCTGGTTCTAACACTCTTTCGCTAAAGCCCAATAAGGAGCCGATAGAGTTCGATTGAAATAAATGGAATCAGTTGTGCTTTTGATGTATGTATGTATGTTTGTAATGTATTATAATTTGCTTGTATGTCAAGGGTTCCTTTCTCATACAGATTATGATATTTCTTTCTTAGTAATTTAGCTATATCAGCTAATTCATATGATCCAACAGGAATTTCTATTTCATGATTGCCAATATGAAATAAATTGTTTTCTACATCAACATTCGGAATTGAATGATATGTGTCAAAGCTTATTAAGCCACAAACATAATTTTTATTTAGTTCCATCGGTGGAAAATAGTTTGCAACAAGATAAGAAGAGTTTCCGTTTAATGTGAGTGTTATTGACATTTTTTAGGATTTATGTTTCTTATAGTTTTAACTTTAAAAATTTCTGTAGTCCAATTTGGTGTATAACCTTTTTCAAATACATGTTTATATATAATTATTCGAACATCATCACCAACTCTAAGCTTTGGTTTTTTTTTTAATTTTCAAATTATTATAGACCGTATCAAAAAGAGATTTTTCATTAGAAGAATTCACGTCATTAGGCGTAATTTTTATTGTTCTATGAAATGTATTATTATATTTATCAACGAGTTCTTTATATATATTTATCCATTTATATGATAGCTAAACTCTGTCCACATCATGGTTTTTAATGTTCTATTAAATCGTTCT
This sequence comes from Gymnocheta viridis, assembly GCA_956483585.1. NCBI lineage: Eukaryota > Metazoa > Arthropoda > Insecta > Diptera > Tachinidae > Gymnocheta > Gymnocheta viridis. The sequence goes on from OY101443.1 coordinate 27,643,880, forward strand.
ACTATTGATACTTTCAAAACACTATTCCATTAATCGTTGAAATCGATTATTATAGAACTCTTTGCCAATATCCGTTTGCAAGTTTTTTGGATGACGATTACCATTATTAAAAATACTTTTCATAGCATTCATTACATTTAAAGAAGTTTTGCTTTTTACCGCTACAGCCCATGCTTTTTTTGAAAATGTATCTATTACAGTTAATAGATATCGACATCCGTTATTCTTTGCTTCATAACTCCCCATCTCAACTAGGTCCGCTTGCCATAAATCATCAATTCCTTTAACAATAACTCGTCTTCTTTTAAAATTTTTTCTCGCTTGCTTATGTAGCTCATCCACTACTTCTCTTTTATCAATATTCATATTATATATATATGGGTATTATTATAATCGTATAAACATATTTAAAACTCATTTAGTAAATTATATTAGCTTCTCTAAGTTCTTCAATAATAGATATTATTTCGTTTTTATGATTATTATGACCAGCACTCTCTGATGAAAGAAGTAAACGTAATCTGTCAACTAATTCATTAGGAACATCCCAATATATATAGTTGGGCTTACTATTGACTACAGATTTTAACAAGAGTCCACTGCGCTTTGTTAATATCTTATTAATTAACGGTTTAATTACATGTTGATATTTATATGAATTTGAACATTTTATTTCAGCTTCTGCTTGAAACTGACGTTTGTGTACATTTTTAATCATTAAGATTTCTCTATAATTCTGTAAATCTTTTTCAGTGTAATGTAAAGGTTTTGAATGAAATAATAATTGAAATAATCCTGGTGTCATATTCCACTTTGTACTTCCCAATTGAAAATAGTTGTCAGTCATCATTAAATTTTAGTTCGTTATTTGCATATCGCCAATTTCCTCTTTCGTCTATGTTGAAGCCATAAACTTTATCTATTTGATTATTATTTAAAAGCAATTCTATATTTTCTTCAAGTGTAGATTTAGTTTTATTATTATTATCATTTTCAATAACTTGATTATAGTCTTCAGCATCATCATAATTATCAGAACTTTCATCGAAACTATTATCATCTGATAGTGGTGTAAGTGTTGTATCTGTTTTATCTTCATTAGGTTGATTGTATTCTGATTTATAGTTATCTAATCGATCATCATCATTATTTTTTCGGATTTTTAACTTACGTTTAGCCGTTTTTTTAAATTTCGTCTCATCTTTCAGCAAAATTTTTTATTGATAATCAGCAATTTTAAACTTAAACAATTAGTGTTCGTATAGAATTTGGTAACAATATATTATGTACAGTCTTTTTTACTTTCTTGCGTTTCATCTGCATTTCTTACAATAATTTGTTTTGCTTGTTTAATTAATCGCATATTGATTGATGACTAAAATGTTAATGATATAAATTAACCCTTATATAAGAAAATTGTATAATTTTTAATTAATTTTAGAAATCAGACGCACTTGTAAAAAAATGGTTATAAATTATAGTAAAAGTTATAAACGAAAACAATATAAGACTGGAAAAGGATTCGTCAACAACTTAATAAATAAATTACAAATAGAACTACATTTACCTGGATAACAGTTTTGTGGTCCTGGTACAAAGATAGAAAAACGACTGACAAGAGGAGATAGAGGGATAAATTTATTGGATGGTGCTTGCAAACAACATGATATTGCATACTCACAGTCAAAAGAAATTAATAAAAGACATTAAGCCGATCAAATATTAGCTGAAAAGGCTTGGCAACGACTAAAATCTAAAGATAGTAATTTAAAAGAACGAGCAAACTATTGGTTCGTAACGAATGCAATGAAAGCTAAAGTAAAATTTGGATTAGGTATGAAGAGAAATAAATCTCACAAATCGAAAAAACAGAAGAAAAAAGTAACTGATAGAAAATTGTTTTCATCCACTGTGAAAAATACATTAAAACTTTTAAGAAAGGAGAAACCTGACAATATAAGTGATGCTGTTAAAATTGCAAAAAAAGCCGTCAATTTAAATTTCAAAAGGAAGAAGAGAGCTAATATTAGCATACCAAGAGTTACAGCTGTACCTAAAATTAGTGGATTTCTTCCTTTAATTCCAATTTTAACATCACTATCCGCACTTGGAGGTTTGGCTACAGGCGGAGCAGCTATTGCTAAAGCTGTTAATAGTATTAAAAATGGAAAGGAACAACTAGCTGAAGCTACCCGTCACAATAGATATATGAAATCAATTGCCATGGAAAAAGGTTTGTATCTTAAACCATATAAATCTGGATACGGTCTTTATTACAATCCAGCTCCAAAAAACTAAAAAATCGACCACTAACAGAATTGGATATAAATATTCAAATATTTCAAATATGCGTGATCGTTTACCTAAAAAACCATTCGCGGAAGAACGTGGTATTGTTAATTTTGATGAATTTAATGGTCCTGGAACTCATTGGGTAGCATATTATAAAAAGCATAATAACAAGGAATATTTTGACAGTTTTGGAAACTTGCAACCACCACTTGAAATTATCAATTACTTAAAGCCATCCATTCAATACAATTATAAACAAAAACAAAAATTTACTACAACTAATTGTGGACATTTATATTTAAAATTTTTATTTAATAAATATAATTTGAAATAAAAACAATATTCGTTTTCTGTTTTTTTATATTTTTATTTAGAAATGTGGTCTTCAGTATGTTTATTAACGTAAAGGGTTTTAGGTTGAGTATATAAATAGTCTTAAACTAAAAAATTAAAAATAACTGATTATATGAATTATGAGTACGAATTAGAAATTTGCACTTTTTTAATTAAAAACAATTTTTAATTTTTATTATGTCCGGTGCATAAATATTGCGTCAGAATTAGAAATATGAATTTTAACAAATTTTTTTTGTGGTAAGCATAAATTGCGTAAGAATTAGAAATGTATTTTTTTCGGTGTTGAGTTATCAAAAAAAAATTTTAAAGTAAAAATAATTTTTTACATCACATTTATGCGTACGAATTAGAAATTTAAACTTATTTTTTACCACAATGCTTATCAATTTTAAGTAAAAACAATTTTTATTATGTCCGGTCCGTAAACATTGCGTCAGAATTAGAAATGTGTACTTTATCAAAGTTTTGGTGGTAGAGTTTAATATTTTTGCGTGACCACTCAAAAAATTTATAGAAGTTAAAAATTATTTTTTTTTTAAATAAAAAAAAAATGAGGAAAACAACCTCTTTAAAAAATTATAATATAAAAAAAAAATAAATGTATTATTTGTTTGGATAAAAACACTGGAAACAATATGGTGTATACAAGTTGTATGCACATATATTGTTTACAGTGTTTTTTAAGGTGTAAAAGTCATTTATGTGCCATGTGTAGAAATATGTTCAAATATCTGTGGTTAATGGCAATAGATTTAGCCTTATACAAACCCATTTTATAGTAAAAAAAAATATATATATATACATATATAAAAAAGTTTTTGACATTGCGTTTTTATTTAATATATTATTTTTTCAGGTTTCAGTTATAAAATTTAATAAGTTTTTCTATAAACTTATATTCCATTAATTAAAAGAAATATTTTTAATAATAAAAAACAATATGTATTTAAAAGAAATTTTAACATTGTGTTTTTAATTAATATATTATTTTTCAGAATCCAGTTATAAAATTTAATAAGTTTTTTTATAAACTTATATTAAATTAATTAAAAGAAATATTTCTAATAATAAAAACAATATTTATTTAAAAAAAAATTTAACATTGTGTTTCTATTTAATATATTATTTTTTCAGATTCCAGTTATAAAATAGTTTAATTAATGTATTAGACAAACCGCAATTTGATAATTCAATTATTAAAAAAGAGTATCACAGCTATAATTCATACTTAAAATCTTTCAAAAACAATGATGAAATCCGAATATCAATACAAAACCAAGTGAAAAATAATAATACTACATTTCAACATTGTGATTTAATAAATACAAAGGTACATCTAAACTCTGACGTATATCCGTATGATGATCTAAACTTGAAATTTAATCGAAATCGGTTTGCACTACTATACGATATGTATCAAAAGTTTCTACAAAGCTACTATATATACTTCCTTATGAAAGCGATTATCAAGAGAAATCAAGTCGTATAGTTAGTCGGGGTATAAATGATATAAATACAAGAACAATTAACTTTAAAGATTATTCGCAAACATTACATATGAGTATTCAGTAATTAACAATATGCAACTAAAATAAATATATAATTTCTTAAAAAATTTCTCCAACATCATTTCCAACGAACATAAACAAGAATTTGTTAATATTCAATCATATTTGGAGCATACAAACAACATGAAAATAAATAAGAATAAATTTGGTGAACATTATCAGGATTGCGTTTGGTCTAAAGAAACTACTACCTGTCGCTGTGTGAATTATAAAAGGAAAAATTTCGAATTGCAAGCAGAAGCAAGAAAAATAATAAATTGCTATAGTTTATCTAAATGTAAAAATTGTATCTTTTATAAAGTTTAATAATACATAATACACATATTTATTTGCTTAATATTTAATTGTAAAATAAAATTTTAAATAAGAATTATATAAATAAAAAAATGTATAGTATTTTTTACTAAAAATTGAAATGTGTTTATTTCATTGACGAAGATAAATATGTATATAAGATTCGGCATAGTCGAATATTGTTTTAATATGAAGCATTATAAAAAATTTATAAGAATATATTTAATGCTCTTAATGTGTTCTTATCAATTAAAAAAATGTGTTTGAATTTCACAACCACATTTCAAATTCCCATCCAAGGCTGAAAAACTCATATTATAAATAAATGCTCATAAAATATATATGAAGCAAGAAACATATTTTTAACGATCACGTTTAAATAAATAAATACAAGAATAAACAAATAAATAAGTTTTAATCTGTTTAGAGAATAAGAAAATATTGTAAAGTTACAGTTATATAAGGAAACATTGCAAAAATAAAACTATGAAAACAACGATAACAACAAAACAATTGTTTTTAATAAAAAGGTTATAAACTTTATAAACGAAAAGTCTAGATCTAAATATATATATATATTATTTTGTTAGGTTCAGATTACTGATGGTATTAGAAGAGACGGGTCATAATATGTCTGTTAATAAATTTGGTTATCGCTCAAGCGATATTATAAAACCGAAAAAGAAAAATTCGTCAAGTCGTTGGAATTCTCTTGGATAAAAATAACAATATCGACGTGCAAAATAAAAGCATTACTAATATTTCGTTTCCTTCACAAAAAAAAGGCGCTATTAATAAACATTACTTAGGAACGGAAATCAGTCAATTACAACAAAATTTAATAACTTCATCAAAACAGCAGCTCAAAAAACTTAATGAAAAAATTGAGATTATTAATAAGACACTTCAAGATATGATATCTCATAGAGAAATGTCATTAAAAATGTATTTCGACGAACAAATGACATAATTGCGAGAAAAAATATTTTTACAAATCGAGGAATTGCGAGAAAAAACATGTGGATTAGAGAATCTTGCTTTTAACTAAATAATTGAAAAAAGGATATCTCAAGCAAAGTAACTCCAGCAAAAAAGAAAATTAAAGTTAAATATTAATATAAAATTTTATATATTGAAACGATTAATTTTGGCTCAAGTTCAAACCCGAATTTACCCATTTATTTATTCTAATTTTTTTTATTTTTAATTTTTATTAGAAAATTTCTTTGGATAAATTCATTATTATTTTTTATTAAGAGAGTACTATATATATAGAACAATTTTTATTCTTCATCATGTTAGCAGAACGGATCAGTACTGATTTCGAGGTCGCTACACCATCTCATCAGCGTTCTTTGTTCAATTTTACCACTTTTGACGGTGGATACTAGTGATCAGGAATATCAACTATTTAACCGTATTATTTAACAAATTAGGATACGAAAAGTACAAACTTATTCATTTTCACATGTCAAATCAATTTCGGTTAGTACGAAATCCCATCTATGATGAATAACTACTCTATATATTTCAGTCTCTCTTGCTTATTCAGCGCCATTGGCTGCTGAGAAATAAGCGGTACTTAATCATGTTGTTAGGTTTCTGTCATTTGTAGTTGAATTTCTTTTTTAGTATTCAACCAACTATGACCAAGTAAACATGTAGATTTTTGACGCGTGCCATCGTTATTTATAATTAATGTTTATAAGTAATTAGTCGAACTTTTTATTAATATTTTATATATTGAAACGATTAATTTTGGCTCAAGTTCAAACCCGAATTTACCCATTTATTTATTCTAATTTTTTTATTTTTAATTTTTATTAGAAAATTTCTTTGGATAAATTCATTATTATTTTTTATTAAGAGAGTACTATATATATAGAACAATTTTTATTCTTCATCATGTTAGCAGAACGGATCAGTACTGATTTCGAGGTCGCTACACCATCTCATCAGCGTTCTTTGTTCAATTTTACCACTTTTGACGGTGGATACTAGTGATCAGGAATATCAACTATTTAACCGTATTATTTAACAAATTAGGATACGAAAAGTACAAACTTATTCATTTTCACATGTCAAATCAATTTCGGTTAGTACGAAATCCCATCTATGATGAATAACTACTCTATATATTTCAGTCTCTCTTGCTTATTCAGCGCCATTGGCTGCTGAGAAATAAGCGGTACTTAATCATGTTGTTAGGTTTCTGTCATTTGTAGTTGAATTTCTTTTTTAGTATTCAACCAACTATGACCAAGTAAACATGTAGATTTTTGACGCGTGCCATCGTTATTTATAATTAATGTTTATAAGTAATTAGTCGAACTTTTTATTAATATTTTATATATTGAAACGATTAATTTTAGCTCAAGTTCAAACCCGAATTTACCCATTTATTTATTCTAATTTTTTTTATTTTTAATTTTTATTAGAAAATTTCTTTGGATAAATTCATTATTATTTTTTATTAAGAGAGTACTATATATATAGAACAATTTTTATTCTTTTATGCTTCATATGAAAAACAATATTCTTGTATCAGGAGGTTTCATAAAATTTGTGTTGTGTATTAAGGGGTTGCAATTTTACGTAAATTTTTTTTGTTGTTTTCACATGCCGGATTTGAACGTCAGTCAGGGCTTCTCTATTGAATATCAGCCCTGAAACTTCTATCCGAACACCCCTACCCAGACACATATATTGAACAACTCTGTTGAATGTTTGTCAGGAAGCTGGAAATTTTCAAACATGTCATTGGCGCAACCCTACATTATGAAAACACAATATTAACACAGCATTCCGAACAAAAAACAATTTGGGTAGAATACTACGAAATAGCACAAACGAAACGGACCCCCTAGATAAGCAAGGAGTTTATAAATTGACTTGCTCATGCTAACATAGCTACATCGGACAAACAGGACGGAAAATAAAAACAAGATTTCGGGAGCACATAAGAGACTACAACAAGAAACTGAAACAACCAGGAGCAACGCCAGAATCAAGTTTCACGAACCACATATTCAACAACAAATGTACACCAAGACACATCAGACAAACAGTTGAATTACTGCATTTACAGCACAAAGGACGGCGACTGAACGTATTAGAAAACATGGAAATATACAAACAAAAAACGTTTGACGGAAGAATTATAAACGAACAAATAAACACTGCGTCAGACATAATATTTGAACCACTAAAACATTTTTACACAAAAGAAAACAATAACCCAAGAAAACCAGACAACACAACAAACGAACAAAACCAAAAAGAAAGACAGACTACTACCTACACAAAGATAAAACACCTAGCAAATGATCACTCAAATAATAAACTGTAACGGTAAACACAAGAGACTAACAAGAGAAAAATTAAACGAACAAGAAGCAGGTAGATATAGAGCACACAGGAATATATACGAACGAGAGAGAGCCACACACGAATATATACGAACGAGAGAGATGCAGACACGAACAAGAGAGAAAGAGAGGAAAAGAAGTTAGGTACAAAAGGAAACTATACAAAAGACAAGGGACAACACAAAAAAAAAAAAAACGATTAATTACTGAGAGAACACTGAAGATGGCACATAGCCGAAACTGGTCTGTTTATCAACCAAATTTGACGTGGGATGACGGAAATTCATTCCAAATTGCATCAAACCCCGTCGGAAGAAAAATACAACACTTAACAAATGCCTGTCAGGCTTACAATTTAGACACTATTGGACTTGTAAACGCTTTCAAACTACGTCAACTGAAAATACTTACAATAAAAGCAAACATTTGGTTCAACAAACAATGTCTCGCATTGAATGTCACACCAAAATACGCTAGAATACAACTGAAGACCGACACAGTAGCAAGTAGGAAGACTGCAAAAAGGGCCGAAAAGAATTTCGTAAAATTCGAAATCCAGAGCTTGTATGCCAAAAAAGAAATGACGAACTCTGAAATCCTAGACATTCATTTACAATTGGCTGAACGAATCCCAACCGACATACTGATGGACATATTTGACCAAATAAATACAACAAACGCACTAACAATAGAACAGAAATATAAGAAGTTGAACAAAAAACTCGGTGAACTAACACGATCAACAAACAAACAAACATACAAAAAGCACAACTTCCACACTAGATTCATAAATCTGACTGAAGTTGCTATCAATAATGAGGAGGGTCGATTACTGGAGAAGGGTTTAAAACACAATATCCGGGAAAATAACAAAAAGAAGGAAATAGAGCAAACCATTGTGGACACAGAAGTTGCAATATCGATGCTACCAAACGAAGAGCAGGAGGAAGCCAGATACATCTGCAAACGGATAATAGAGAAGGAAGTTAAATCTAAAAGGAATCAAAACAAGGAGCATGAAACAGTTAAGAACTTAAAACAGAGGAATTAAAAAAAGAGGATTACATCACAAAAACGGAACAGCTAATAGAGGATACTAAATGCAGGAAAATTAGAAAGGATCCTACGGAGAGTACCAAGCCAAAGTGAAAGAACTAATAAAAAAGGCAACCAAAGTAATAAAACCAAACATAGCACACACGTTAACACTCATGAACCCATCAGCCCCATCTATGATCGCACTACCGAAAATACATAAAATGAACACACCTATGAGACCTATAATTAACTACAAATCTGCTCCAAGTTACAAATTATCGAAATATCTAAAAACAATACTGAAAGATACCTTGAGCCTAAAAAACAAACACACAATAGCCAACACCACGGAATTAGTTACAAAGCTAGATAATGTAGAAATAACGAAAAATAGTAAACTAGTCTCATTTGACGTAAAAGATTTATATCCATCAATTCCAACAACGGAGACAGTAAACATTGTACATAAAACACTACTCAACAAAACAGAAAACGTAGAATTTTCCAATCAACTCGTAAACACACTGAAAGCCACACTAGAACAGAATTACTTTAAATTTAACAATAGCATATACAGACAAACTAACGGACTAGGAATGGGAAATCCAACATCAGCAATCCTCATGGAGGTGTTTATGCAAAATCTAGAAGAGAAATACGTAGATGATCTAAAAACCAATTTCGGGGTAACATTCTATGCAAGATATGTCGACGATATTATATGTATACTCGAAGGAAATAGAGAAGAACAAGTTCTGGAGCTCCTGAATAAGCAACATAAAAGTATTAAATTCACAATGGAAGTAGAAGACGACAAAATAAATTACCTAGACCTAACAATTAAAGCAAATAAGAGTTTAAATAGAGTTGAATACGAAATATACAGAAAACCAACGGCCACAGACACAATAATACATAATTCATCGAACCATCCTCAACAACACAAGAACGCGGCAATTAGACAATTAGTAACAAGACTTGAACGAATACCACTAACACGTGAGGCCTATAAGAAAGAGATAAAAACAATATATGACAAAAAAAATATGACAATATATGAACGAAAAAAGGCGTAACTCAATTTTTTTCGAAATAGCATTTTCTGTTTATTCTCGTTAACAAATGTCGTGCACCTTATCTCAAATAACAATTTTGATGAGAAATAAAATGTGTTGCCTCTTTTTATTGAAAATTGCATTAAAATTTGTTTGTATCTAAAATTTTGCGGATTTTATTAAGTTTTTTCCTTCTCCTGTAAAGTAACAAAAAATCGAGTTATGCGTTTTTTTATATTAAGCCATCGATATGTAGATAAAAATTTTAAGATACCTCCAGTGAAGTTCAAATGCTTAAAAAGTGTTTTCGCCTTTATTAGTTTTATTGTATCGAAATTATCTCAATTCATTAAAACTTAAATGTAGATAAAAAATTTAATTAAGAAAGGTGCATAGATTCGATCACAATTGATGCAGTTCCATTCGTACAATAATAAAATATGCATTAACACACATCCATACATAAGCAATAAATATGTAACACTCTATCCCGTGTGTTCGCACATATATGTACTTTTTTGAGAACACGCACACGAACTTCGTGTGTTCGCACATATATGTACTTTTTTGAGAACACGCACACGAACTTCGTGTGTTCGCACATATATGTACTTTTTTGAGACCACGCACACGAACTTCGTGTATCCGTACATATATGTACCTTTTTTGCCGTACACTGCGACCATGTGCAGTTCAAGTGTGTTCGGATCGAACAGTACGTGTGCGACTCGTGTTCGTGTGCGCAGCCAAATATTAAAATAAAACATATTTATGTGCGTGTTCGCCACCGTACAAAATTTAGACACACACACATAAATGTTGTGTAAATAAAAATATGTGTTGGTTGCTTTTGAACAGTACATGTATGTATGATGTGCGTATTTTATGAACCTTGAAGAAAAGGTTTAATAATGAAGAAATTCTCCCAAAATGGATAAAAAATATCGACACCTATTACATAAATCTGCTAGTCTAATGATTAAAATGTTCCAATATTATCTTCATATTGAAAATAATTTAAAGCTATCAAAAATTCTTAAAAAAAAGAACGCAGTTTTTCAAATAAAAAGTAAAAGTAATAAAAATAACTAAAATGTATCAAAAAAAAAAAAAAAATAAACCGTACCCTAACCGGTGGTGGCACGGTTTCGAATCCTGAACAAAACACAATGCTATTTTTTTTAGAATTTTTTATACATTTTAGTTGTTTTTATTACTTTTACTATTTATTTGGAAAAGTTTGTTCCACAATTTTAATATTTAAAAAACCAGGGCACAAGCTCATTTATAATATATTTTTTTTAATTTTTGCGTTCTTTCCAATTTTATGAACGTTAAAAGGTTTATTTTTCAAAAATATCCAATATGTTATCAGATAGGATTTTTACAGTGATAAAATAATTATATAATGAATTCAGTAAGTTGTCGACGTTTTTATTTAATATAATAATAACACCAAAAATAAAAATAACTTGACGGTGTAAGAAAAAATTTTAAATTATAAAATATAACAACATATTTTAATTTAATTTTTTCTTTGAAACTCGTATGATGAACGTATGTATGTAAACTAGTGGTATTCTGATAGTTGTCTTTTTAAAATTTTGTTAACTTTTCCATTTACTTATCTGTATTGCGGTTGGACCAGACGATAAAGGTTTTGGTTCAATACAACCTTTATATTTCTGATATAGAAACACAATGGAAGTTCAACCACAATTGATTTAAAAAATACGAATTCGGTAATTCATATTCAGCCTTAATTAAAAAGCACCAATTAAAAACATTTTTTATTTAAATCTTCTTCTGCGTATACTGTGTAAGACAGAGAACTAAATATGAAAAATTACGATAAAATCGCAAACAGAAAGCTTTTTGCTCTCAAATCCAACCCATAATTCGGCTTATTTTCGTAATATTTTAACATTAATCCGCGTCCAATTCCGTAGTGCGTGCTATCGACAATGCGATATTCCGCAAAACGATGATTTCTGAGGTGTTTTTAATGAATATAAGACCAGTTAATTTTATATGAATATGAAGAAATCAAATAAAATACAAATATGTATGCATATATTATTTTTAGACGCGGTACAGCTCGCGAACTATTATCGCTACCCTTTACAAATGTTTTTGAAATTTTCCACAAACATTCTGATCTAAAAATCCAAAATTCATAGGAACTGATTGTTTGAAAAATATTTGATGAATTGCGAGCTATTCTTAGAATACTTATTAATTAAACCCACATCAAATTATTCACTTGGATAATGCAATCTAGAAGCTAAATATAAATTTGTGGAAAGTCGGTATTTACAATACTTTTATTCAAAATACAAATGCATTTTACATTTTTATTCCAAATACAAAATATTTTTTAATAAAAGTTTAATTTTCACAATGGAAATGATATTTTTTAAGTTTTATACTCTATAATTTTGTTTTTTTAATAAATATTGAATCATAAAATTTTTCTGATGTTCGCACATTTTTAAGAATTTTTGGCATTTAAGAGATTTTTTCAAGACTTTTGGCTGCCGATTGCCAATTATATGAATTTTTTTAAATAAATTTTGGGAATCATTTCCAATGTTGAAGTTGCAATTCTAAGAATATCCTTTTTTCGGGGGGTTTTCAATTTTCTAGTTTCTTTGCTAATAACATTTTGGAGCTTGATATCAAATTAAATTCTTACATCAAACTTTGTTTTTATTTTATAGAAATGGCAATTAATTCAAGTGCTTTTGAAGAATAAGTCGCTGATGTTACAGAATCAAAGAAACATTTCTTATGGGAGTTTATATTGAAAGCAACAGTAAAGTACAAAGTTGTGAATATAAAATCCAAAAATTAGAAAAACGCAAAGTAATTATGTATACTGAAAGTTTTAATTAAAAAATATTTCGGAACAGGTATCAAATTCTAGCCGGGAAGAGATTTTTCTGCTTTGTTATGTGTTACTTAGCAACACATAACAAAGCATTTTAATTGTCAAACGATTTTTTATCACATTGTACAAATACAATAATAATAGCAGGTTCTGATATACTGCAGGTAAGCTCTGCACCTGAATATAGAAAATAATTAAAATTACACAAGCATAAAACATCAATTTTGCCTTTCTTCTGAAAACACAAATAGTCATAAAAAATTAAATATTAATACATTTTTAAAACAAAACTAAAATTAAATTTCATTTCAATCATAGTGTTTTGACGATTCATTACATTTCTTTAATATAAATAATATAAAAAATAATTATGGTTATAAACGTACACAAATAAGTTTAAAGAAACAAACACAAAATATAACAACAAATCATTACTTTTCGATTGTTTAGTTTACACATGTATACATACAATGTGTACATGTGCCCATGAACGCATTTGAGTATTGATGTATGTGTGACAAAAATAACGAATTTACTACAACCACACCAATTTCCATCAAGAAATTCAAGTTTCAGTATTTTATAATATATAAGATATACATAATATGTATGTACTTAAAGGCGTAAACTCTGCTTTTTGGTGTATAAGAAGCGCTTGTGACTACCAACCAGTAGGTTGTGGGATTGAATCCCAACGCAATTCTTTCAAAAAAAATATTAAAAGTAAAATTATTTCGAATACCATTTTTTTGCCCATATTTTAGTCGCTAATGGACCGACTTCAATTATTTTCAGTCTAAACCTTCGTAGAACTCCATACAAGAGATCTACTTCATAAAATTTACCGTAGGAGAGTTGGGGCCATAAAAAAAACAACAGAAGAGGAAATATAACAAAAAAAGTCTTTTGGATATATCTCATTAATTATTGGGCCGAGTTTTGTTATTTTCAAACCGAATAATTTTATGAAAAATTCCAAGAGAATGGTGTAAAATTTATGTCTCTATGTTGTGTGAGGCCTTAATTTTACTTACACCAAAATATAGCAGACGGACATCGCTCATTCCACTTCTCTATCTATAAGGATCCAGAATATATATACTTTATGGGGTCTTAAATGAATAATGAAGAAATTACATACGGAATGACAAACCTATATATCCCCATTCCAAATTTTTTGGTGAAGGGTATAAAAACCACAAGGCTGTTTCAAATATTTAGAGATGTTTGTTTGATATGTTGACATAAACGATAAATCGTCAACGTCGTCGTCATCCTATTATAGAACGCAAAAATATTATTGAATTGATGACGACGTTGAAACAAAATTATATTGACAATAAAATGACGACGACAATTGAAATATGGGTGATTATGTTTGTTGTGTTATTATAACTTTTTATGTTTAAAAAATTGTTTATCGTTTTAAGAAATTTTGTTTTATTCAATGGAAATAAATATTTTCAAGGCAACATAAGCATAAATGATAAAACTATGAACTCTCAAAGAAAATATTTGCTTAAAATTAAGACATTTAAATTTTCGCACTACGTGTTAGAAATTTTTTTAGCACTATTTTGGTGACAATAAAGCTCCAAAAATTTGTTGGATCTAGTCACATTTGAAATTTGTTGTGTTCACTTATCCAAGAGCGTACTAACATTTACAAATGTGAAACAGAACATGTATTGAATAAATATCAATAAAGTTCATGCAAGAGCAATATGCTATTGAAGATCAGTGTTGCCAGTTGTAGGAAAAAGGGAAATCATTTAAGATATACTTAAAACATACACAATGAACTAAATCGCATAAAAAAAGAAGGAAAAATTTAAAGCTTAAATATCTCCTTCTTATAGCTACTATAGTATATCTCGCTATCATGAAATGGTTTTATAATATTTAATGTACATATAATTATTGCAATATCAATTTTGAAATTTTTGTATATGCGCTCGAGGGGCATAACGAAGTTCTTAACATATCACCAATAGCTGGAATATGTACTACAGTAGTTTTGATTTAACTGCCTTTTGTTTAAGCGTTCTTTTGACTTACCAGCCAAAACTATTAATTTCTCTCACTATTTCTTAAAATAACATACATATTAGTTTTTCAGTTCAGTTCTGTACCTGCACTTTTATGATAAATTTCTTAAATTTGATTTCACTAAATTGGCAACACAGCTATTGCGTATTAATAGTGCGATGCAGTTCCTGGCAACACTGCATACCAAATGAAATTGTTAATTCTTTAAATCAACTATGATTTTCACTTGTGCGCAGCATAGCATATATTTTTTTCATCTCTTCCTTAGCTTTATTTATTATAGTCGCTTATACAAATGAAACTGATGACAACAGATTTTGTTATGCAATAAAACTGCTTTCAAACATTTATGTATAGGCAATTACAGATTTTCTATTAAAATGATAGAAATTCACTAATAATCAACTTTTCTGAAGAATACATGAAATTTGTGTTACCACTCTGACATGTATTTAGTTACTAAATTTTAATATATGAGTTGATCTATGCTTATTAAAATATTAACTCGAAATGCATTATACAGGAATCTATTAAAAAAAATTGTTTTAGTAAAAAGTATATTAAATCAGTCAATTTTAAACGGATTTTTAAAAACAAACCAGCGTTTTACCCGTACTTGTTTATATTTTTTAAATAAAATTATATATAGTACGAATCCTATACAAAAATATAAATTTGTGTTGCCACTCTAACATTTAGTTGCTAAATTTTAATGTATTAGTTGATCTATGCTCATTAAATTGTTAACTCGAAATACATTATAAAGGAATCTATTAAAAAAATTGTTTTACTAAAAAGTTTAATAAATCAGTCGATTTCAAACGGATTTTTAAACACAAACCAGCGCTTTACCCGTACTTGTTTATACTTTTTAAATAAAATCATAAATAGTATGGATCCTATACAAAAATATTGTGTGGGAACGACCCAAAATTATAAAAATGACGAAAAACCCGGAAAAGTTATATTTGGTGTTAAAATACTCACATACATATATCTGAGGTTAACTTAAAGAAAATACATTTTGTTCAAAAGTTCTAAGTATCTTCTTTTTAAGTTACATGCTAAGAGCATACTGCAGTGAAAACCTCGGTTTTTACCCGTAACTCAAGACTTTGGAAGAGCTTTGAAAATTCAAAACACAGATTGTTGTATACTAGAGTGTACCTAAGAGAAATATAGTACAATGTTATTCAAAGTGAAATTCAGCAGAATCAGGTAATTATGATTTTGCATAATCTAAATCTGATTTGATTGATTAATCATGAATGATAATGAAAAATCAATTGTTTGATTTATTAAATAATAGATTATTCAGATTTTTATTAAGCTAAATGTTTGAATAGATAATTTAATCATGTCAAATGGCCCAAGGTAAAAAGTTAGGAAAGTTGACGATACGTATGCATTCAGATATCAGATAGTTTTAAATCCATTAAAACAATTTTTTGTTTTTTGTGCTAAAGTTTGCGTTAAATTTAGAATAATGAACAATTTTATATAAAACAATGAAGTATATATTGAACTTAAATGCAAACGACTTTTAAAATAAAATGAGATTGTAATTATCCAAAGATTTATTTATGTACATCAAAGGAACTTTTAAATTTTAAAATTGAATTCTTCGAGTTTAACGTTTTGTAATTAACGGCATTTTTAAAATTATTTCGATGAGCATAATTCAAAAGTTTCTCCTCAAAGTTAACAACCTCTTCTTTCGGAGCCGTTGATAATAGTTTCGTCTCTATGATTAATAGAGATTGGTGATTTAAAATATTGATAAAACAATCTTGAAGAAAAGTAAAGTAGTTATGCCCCACAAAGGCAACATCGAAAAATCTTGACCATTGCCCTGAAATATTTTGTTGTAGTGATAAAATGTCATCTGAAGACAAGAAATTAATTGTGGTTCCATCTATAGAAGTCCAAGGCATATCATATTCCTTAGCGTTTTCAATATGAATCTCATGGTTTGTTAAGCATTGTCCCATTTGAAGACGAACTGCACCGTATTTGCGTAATCGACTTGCATCGTGTTCGTATGTAGTTTGGGTTGCTAACTCGTGAAATAACTCCAACAGATTTCGTTCGGTAATATCCGTAGAACGGTAATCATTTTCTCCGTGCATTGATTTGAGCATGCGTTCGTCGGTTGTTTTTAAACCAAAGGCTGGAAAGGGGCCTGTTTGGATATCGCCAATGTAGCCTAGATGAATAAACTTATCGCCATTCCGGACTAGACCAGCAACAAGAGTTTTATTTGGTTTACTATACTCATATTCGGGAAATGCAAAGGCAACACCAGTCTCGCGCCAATAACGATATTCCTATAAAAGAAATATTCTCATTACAGTATTCATTTCAATAGAATTCTCAGTTATGCTATTAATCAATTATTACAAATTTAGGTTTTTTAAATTATTCGAAAATTCGAGTAGAGTAAGCAAAGTTATACACTCTGGGAAACCAGAAATACGCTAAAAAAAAATGTTTTATGTGCATTATATATGGAGTAAAAACCGTGAAAATATACTTTATGGGAATAAAAATAAGTAACACATATTTTTTAACAATTCAATATAGTTTAGAATGTTCATATATTACGTAAAAGAACTAAAAATTTTTTACGGAATTCATAATTTATACTTAAAAAAGAATAATATGAAAAATAATCCCTCATGTTGCAACAAAAACTATATATTATGTATGTATATAAAATATTTATATTCACAGCAGAAAAACAATTCACACTCCACACTTGGGCGAAGTAAGTACGAGTATATACAAAATTCGGCATTCACGTACATATATAGCAGTCTTACTTGTTTATGAATCATATTCTGAAGAAGCAACCTGCTTTGGCCATGTCTGGTATTATACATATCTATATGTTAAAAAGCTATTATTTGTTATTTTTGCTCGAAAATTCTTTTGAAATGATGAAATGAGTTTACACAAAAAGTATTAGAATGAATAAAATAATTTGCATTTACAGAATAAATTAGATCTACATAAAAATATTAAAACAATTACGACATAGAAATTTCAATGTGCTGCTGATTAAAATAAATGTTAAAGTAGATTTTTAACAAACAGCAACAACAACAATAACAAATACCTATTAAACATCTGCATGAAACTAAATAATGATGTTCATGAAACTTTCATCATTATTTTTTATTCATTCGTTTCTATTCAGTACAGATGAATAACTATGAAAAGAGAACAATCAACACTCGATAGTTAAGAGAGAAGTGTAATGAAGTTTGTTTGTTCACTTATACAAGAGCGTACTAACATTTACAAATGTGAAACAGAACATCCCTGCAGATAAAATTGGACTACGTGGTCCATTATAGCTGAAACGGACTAGTTACAAGGTGGTCCGATGTAATGCAGTCATGGAGTATGTCATTTCCAAACAAGAACTTATTGCTATACGACAATTGTTCGTTCTTCCACGAACTTACTCGTGCCTAACAAACTTCTTGTGAGTGGTCCATTTTTAATGACATGGAGTAGTTTTTGGGTTAGTCCGTGCAATGCAAACCTGGACTATATGGTCCAGCCCTAGGACATCGCAATGTTAAAAAGACCATGTTTTCTTCATACATTTGGGTTACTTTTGGACTAGTCCTAGTCCTTTATGGAGTATGCTTTACATGCGTGTTTGGACTAGTCGCGTTATCTGCAGGGATGTATTGAATAAATATCAATAAAGTTCATGCAAAAACAATATGTTTTTAAAGATCGGCATTGCCAGTTGTATGAAAAAGGGAAATCATTTAAGAAATACTTAAAACATACACAATGAACTAAATCAAAAAAACAAAAAAGGGAAAAACTCTAAAGAATTTGAGTAGTGTTTTGTCATCCGTACCATTCGCACGTGTCCCTTTCGTTGTCCTCGTTTATTGTGTTCACTATCCCTATTTAAGTGTTTTAAAAATTAAATGTTTTCGTCCGCGGCAAATGTGCTACATACATACATATATATTTGTTTAAAATAAGAAATAACATGAAAACAAAAAACTCAAAATTTAAAAATATTGCCCATAAACTTATCAAATAACAAAAAAAAAAACAAAAACAATTAACAATTAACAATTACAACATTCTTACATGATAAATAAATAAAACAAAAACAAATAAAAACAGTAAAAATAAAAGAGCTCTCTGAGAGAACAGTGTTGGCACAGCAAAACCAGTGTTGGCACAACGGGTCGTTCTTTTTATACAATGACCAGATCAGGCCTTTTATGGCTCTTTTTTTAGCATTGTTATTGTGCTTCCCATGTGACAAAATTTCAAATAAGTTTATTTTACTGGTGCATTATGTTAATTGTTGTTAGACTATTCAGTGACGAAGGTATAACACTGGTCAGTGGGCAGTTATAATAGCAACAATTAATAACACTGTTATCAGTAGAATAATACAAAAAACGCTCGATTTTAATTTTCCTACCATTGTTATGACAGGGCGATTTAAAATTGACTTCTGCAACATACGTGGGCTGAGGGCGAATTTCTTATCTGCCTATACGTTTGTGTCCATCGGCCGGACGTCTTCGCCTTATGTGAGACCCAGGTATCTGAGGATGTTGATCCACAGGATTTTCATTTACCAGGGTATCACCTCCTATCACTTTTTAACCTTCACAGAGGCCTTGCACTTTATATACGAAATGAAGTAGTGTACCAGTGCCAGCAATCTTTAGGCACGAGTGATCCGGAATTTAGCTGCCTCTGGGTTATATTCAAAATCAGGTCACATTCATTACATTTCGGATTTCTGTATAGAAGCCCAAATGCGGAAAGGGATAAAACTTTTTCTGGCTTCGATGCCCTTTCCGACTCCATATCGAAGATCCTGGAAAGTTGTCCGGACAGTGAAATTGTTGTTGCTGGTGATTTCAATGTTCACAACTCATCTTGGCTCCACCATTCGAGCCACACAACCCCAGAAGGCCAGTATATTGAGTTATTTGCAGCGCACAACATATTTCGTGCGTTGAAGGGCACCAACACAATACTCTTGACCTGTTTCTAACTTCACACCCTCAAAAGTATGAAGTGAGGGTAAATGCACCTCTCAATAACTCGGACCATTGCACCATTTCCGCCTCCTTTTGGTCTTCAGAATTTCACAACGTTTCTCAAACAGCTACGAAACGTACAAAATACATATACGAAAAGGCTCGTTGGGCTGAGCTCAACGCATTCTTTAGGAATTTTAATTGGAAGCTTTGTTTCTTAGACAATAATGTCAATGCCATGAAGCAAATTTTTTAAGGCGTTATTTTGCAAGGAATGAAAGCTTTTATTCCATCTAAGCAAATATCCATTAAACCTAGAGCGAAATCGTGTTTTAATCTGACGTGCAAAAATGCAGTCAAATCCAGAGAGGAAGCATTCAGTATATGGCGTAGTAACAACAATGCCGATACTGATTCGCTACGCAAGAGGGCGAGATCTTTATGTGCCAAAGTATTAAGGCGCGAAAAAGCTTTGTACGAACAGCGCCTTCGTGCTAAAGTTCTTAATGCCCCTCGGGGTAGTAAGAGCTTTTGGTCATTCGTTAAAAGAGTAAAGGATAATGCTAGTTCCTCAATTTCAGCTCTTTTAAAGGATGATCAAGTATTCACTAACCCGGTTGATAAAGCTAACCTTTTGGCTGAATTATTTGCAAGTAATTCCCGCTTGCCGGAAACCACTCAACCACTGCCCGCGCTTGAAAGAGTATCTGTAACTATGCCAAGAATATTCTTTCGAGCCCGTGCAGTTAAAAAGGTTCTAGCAGATCTCAACATAAATAAGTCTCCTGGGCTGGATGGTATTCCAGCACTGGTCTTGAAGCAGTGCTCTTCGACGCTAGCGCGTCCGTTAGCTAACCTTTTCAGTACATTGTACCATGCTGGTGAATTTCCAATGTGTTGGAAGGTTGCTAATGTAACGCCAATCCCCAAAAAAGGAGAGGCTAACAACCCTGAAAATTACTGCCCAATTGCAATTTGCTCTGCACTTTCCAAAGTTATGGAAAGTATGGTAAACTTCCATCTTGTGAGATATTTAGAGTCCAACAGCTTACTTAGCGACCGCCAGTATGGATTTCGTAGGGGTCGCTCTACGAGAGACCTACTGGCTTTTCTCTCGGAAAGATGGTGTCATTCTATTCACCATTTTGGCGAGAGTAAGGTGGTGGCTCTAGATATTTCCAAGGCGTTTGATAGAGTTTGGCATGGTGCACTTCTATCAAAACTTATTGCTTTTGGTGTCGGTGATGTCTTCTCTCGATTTATATCAAGCTTTCTCAGAGATCGCACTATACGAGTTGTTATAGAAGGGATCTCATCAAACGAGTTCAAGATTAATTCAGGGGTACCGCAAGGATCCGTTCTTTCTCCCACACTTTTTCTTATTTTCTTAAACGACCTTCTACATCAAACTTTCAATCCTATCTACTCTTTTGCAGATGACAGCAGCATGTGCCATTCATATTCATTCAATAACAGACCAAGCCTGCCGGAGATCGCGGCAATGAGGCAAAATATGAATGATTCGATAAATAATGATCTTTTAGCAATCCATGAATGGGGACGTGCGAATAGGGTCGAATTTAATGCTTGCAAGACCCAGTGTTGTATGCTTACACACAAATGTACGTACAATCATGCTGCTTCATCTGTAATAATTGGTGGTGTAGATATTGAGGAAGCAGAAACTCTTGATGCTCTTGGCATGAAAATTAAATGTGATGTTCGATGGACTGATCATATTTTTCAGGTTTCAAAAGAAGCATTCAAGTGCCTCGGCTTTCTAAGACGGTGTAAGAGATACTTCACTCCATCTGATCTCCTTAATATTTACACCACATATATCCGACCGAAAATGGAATACAAATCTCATGTATGGGCCGGTGCTTCAAAGTCTATTTTGAAGATACTCGACCGGGTACAGGAGAGGGCAAAGAAGCTCATCGGTGACAGTAGGGTAGCCAACTCTATTGACTCACTGGAGCATCGACGCAATGTGGGATGTATTTCACTGTTTAATCGTTACTACAATGGTATGTGCTCTAATGAAATCAGGGAACTTGTTCCCGAAACCCGCTCATTTGTACGAACAACACGCTCTTCGTTAAGAGCGCATCCATTTGTGGTTGATATGCCAGTGGATCGGCCTACGCATTACAGAGAAAATTCGTTCTTTAGCCGAGCAGTTCGCATGTGGAATAAACTTCCTGCAGAGGTCTTTCCTGTTACTTTCAGTGTGGGAAAGTTCCAATCGAACGTCCACAAACACTACTCCCTTTATCCTCCTTCCCATAACCAATTCTCCTAGTTCCGGCACAATGCATTGCATATGTAGGTGTCATCCCCTGAGTGCTGGTCCAAGTTAAAAAAAAAAAAAAATTTAAAGTTTAAGGATTTCATAAATGATTTCATTTGGTAAAATATCTCAATTAAATATTTATTCTATAGTATCTCCCGCTATCATGAAATGGTTTTAGAATGGTTAATGTACATATAATTATTGCAATGTTATCACTTTTTAAAATTTTGTTTAAGCGCTCTTTTGATTTAACTGCCAACAGCTATTATTTGCTGTCACTATTCCTTAAAATCCCATACAAATTCATTTTTTCAGTTCAATTCTGTAGCTGCACTTTTAAGATTAATGTCTTAGACTTGATTTCACCAAATTGGCAATACTGCTATTGCCGAGAACTACGAAATAAAAATCGTATCAAAGAACAAGGTCTTCGTGTTAAGGAAGTGAAACAACATGAGTGAGATCTCATGGTATGAATAAAGCAACAGTTTGTTTGGTGTTTTCATTTTTATTCGAAATAATGTTTTAGTCAATGAACATATGAATATGTTCATTGATGGCCACGTTCCTGCAACCCTATAATACCTATGATGCAATGCTGGTATATAGCAAGTAAAAGATCGAGTTGTCAGCGCACAAACAAAATGACGCTCAAAGCAACGACTGAAAAGATGCAGCGAATAACACTTATCAAATTTAAAAAGCCTCACATATAAGAAAATTAATAACGGGGGGGTACCCGTTTCCACCATCTTATACCGCTAATATTATGTTACAAATTGCACGTTATTCTAAAAATAGTACACATCGAATTTAGAGAGCCTCGCTCTTATATTTGTACATATATAAGAAAATTAATAATTACATCCTATGGGGGCTAACCATTTTCCTCTCCTATACCGCCAATTTTTTTTTGTTTGGAATCGCACGTTATTTTAAGAATAACACAATTCGAATTTATAAAGCCTCGCTCTTTAGTAGTACAAATACAAGAAAATTAATAATTACCTTATATGGGGGGTACCCGTTTCCCCCTCCTGTACCGCTAATTATTTGCTGGAAATTGCACATTATTCTAAGAAAAATTCACATGAATTTAGAAATCCTCCCTTTTAGAGTACTAGCCATATAAGAAGATTAATAATTACATCCTATGGGGATACCCGTTTCCCTTCCTGTACCGCCAATATTTTGCTGGAAATTGCAAGCTATTCTAAGAATAACACATATCGAATTTAGAAAGCTTCACTCTTATAGTTGTACATACATATATGAGAAAATCAATAGTTACTTCCTATGGGTGGTATTCATTTAGCACCCTCCCCCCTTTCCTATATAGGCAATATTTTACTGGAAACCGCACGTTGCACAGTGATTCGACTAGTACAAGCCAGCGGGACAAAATTTAATTTCGAGGAACCTCTGCTAACGACTTGTAAGCAACCCTCCGAAGGTAACAAATTCTATGAATTAATTTGTTTATTACCTCGTAAAGTACCTTATGGGGGGCGGGGGTTGTCAAAGTAACCCTTATTAGACAGGCCTTTATCATTTGCAAATTCGTTGCATTTTATGCACACTTCTAATAATATATTTTAAAATTTTTAGCAAAGTGAAACGAGTTTTTTGTGATGGAATATTCTGTTAAAGGTATGTACTCTATTAAGACATATATTTTATAACAAATTGAATACAACTCGCCTGGTTGTATTTAATTTCACCCTGGTAGATGACCAAAAGGGGCAGTAAGCGAGGTGGTAGCCAATCTACAGAGGGGAATGTAATTATAGTCACCCGTTCTCGGATGATTATAATTAGGGTTTAGAGAAGAGGGGAAGAAATTATGACAACTGATATGAGTTGTTCGTGATGCTGAACAATTCTTACCTTTCCGGATATCGTAGTCACGAAAATAAATTTGTGAATTTAAATTTGGGTATAATTCACTTTAAATTTTATTAAATTAAATTTTATAATTAATTACTTTTGAATTCTTGAGGTAAGTATTTTATTACAAGTTAAAGTGTTGATCAGGTGATCGGTAAAATGCAAGTGAGTATTAAAAAAAACTAAATTTTCGTCGTATCGCATGATTTGACAAAAAGAGATTTAACGGACTGGAAGTCTTAAGCCTACATTACTACAATTTTAAGTACTGCCAAGTTTGCATAGTTTACTTAGAAAAATATTTATAATTAGCTAACTTCAGTGCAAATAATTCCTTTTTAAAAATTAATGTTCAAACTGAGTTTGGACATGCCGCCGGCCTCGGCCTTCGGCAAGTTTTAGTGGTCTTCCTTGGCACATAAAACGTGGGATAGCTTCTAGCAGAATTTTGGAGTTAGATGTAGTGGTAATAGTTGACGGTTGTTGAGTTGATGTCGACTTAGACGGGCCAGGTTGCGATTTGTTTTCTGTTGTTGTTTTAGACTTTTGGTGATCTTGTCGGTGGTACCGTTGATTTGTATCAGAGTCGATGACGGTTGCTGTTGTTTTGACGGAGCTTTGCACTCGGTTACGAGTTTGATTTTGATGGTTTCGTTGTCGAAGATCTGAAGTCTTGAGTCCTCTGGCATGGATCGATCTTGTCGACCTTAGATGCAGCAACGTATGATGAAATTTATCACATCGTCTGCAAGTACGCATCGACGTGCACGACCTCAAATCATGACTGCGTGCAAGACAATTCACACAATACCTGTGTTCGTCTACTACTTCTTCTCGTTCTTCTACAGTCATTTTTCGGAATTTCCGGCAAAATCGTAGGGCGTGAAACGATCTGCAAAGAGCGCACTTGTACCTTTTCTTCTCTGGCTGATAACGATGTCTCTTTCGAGTTGAAGGTGCTCTACGAGCGTGGGTTGTTTTATTTTGTTCGTGGTTTCTGTATAAAGAGAAATAGATTATTAGAAATGATAGATTATTAGGAAAATATTGGTTAACAGGGAACAGCGAGCATTAGTTTATGTGTTATATGTGATATGTTAATTTTATAGTTTAATAAGTGTGAGAGGAATCGAAAGGGGATGAGTGTAAGGAAGATTCCTCCCTATTCAAAAAGGGTAAATAGCAAAGTTTGACGATTGGTCGAGTTATTGTTCCGGTAGATATGCGTATCTCCGCTGTGCGTACGTTTTGATCTGCGCCCGGAAATGTTTTTTCAACCCTTCCTAACCGCCAATCGTGCGGTGGTTGTAAATCGTCCATTACAACTACCAGATCTCCAACCTGGATGTTTTGAGTAGACTGTTTCCACTTGTAGCGTTTTTGCAGAGATTTGAGGTATTCTTGCTTCCACCTTATTGCAAAGTGATGGTGAAGCGCTTTTAGCTTTTCCCATCTATTGACTAGGGACATGTTTTCAAAGCTTTGTTCAGGGAAAGCCAGTAAGGGTGCACCTCTCAAAAAATGACCTGGTATCAAAGCCGTCAAATCGGTTGGGTCGTCAGATATAGCGGATAAAGGGCGCGAGTTAAGCACACCTTCAATGCGCGTCAGAACCGTCGTAAACTCTTCAAAGGTGAATTTTTGAGCACCGGCGATGCGTTTGAAATGGAACTTAAAACTCTTCACGGCGGCTTCCCACAAGCCGCCCATATGAGGAGCGTAGGGTGGGATAAACTTCCATTCAAAACCATGTACGACATACTTTTGTGCTATGTCTTGGGCCATTTTTTTAATGAAAACAGAAAATTCTTCTTCCAGGGCTTTGCTAGATCCGAGAAAATTTCTTCCATTATCGGTTACTACCCTTTGGGGTAGACCTCGCCGCCCAACGAATCGGGCGAATGCAGCTTCAAATGCTGCTGAAGACAGGTCCGAGCACGGCTCTAAATGGATCGCTTTTGTGCTGAAGCACACGAATACACTCACGTATCCTTTGAGGTAGGGTGATTTTCTTAGGGGTGACGTCTTTATTTCAAACGGGCCTGCAAAGTCTATACCTGTGGTCTGAAATGGTAATGAAAAGTTGCACCTTTCTGGTGGTAAGGGCGTCATGGTTTGATAAATGGGTTTCTACTTATAAATTATGCAAGTTTTACAGTTACGTATAATACCTTTTACTCGGAGTTTGAGTCTTGAAATGTAAAATTCTGTTTGAGCCATTCTGACCATTAATCTGCACTCTGCATGATACAGCAATAAATGAAGATGATTAAGATAAAGTTGACAGAATGTTAAGTTTCCGGGGAGTATAATTGGGTAACGTTCATTATAAGAAAGAGATGCCTGAGCCAACCTTCCGTTGACCCGTAGAACAGAGTTCTGATCGATAAACGGATTGAGAGGGGTTAACGTGCTTTTGGCTGGTAGTGGGTTTGAATTTAATAAGGCATTGTATTCCTCGAGATAATATGTTTTTTGAGCTAGCATAATAAGTCTATTTTTTACAAAATTAATTTCCTGCTGGGTTACGTTGCCCTGAATACCGTTCATGTTTCTTGTGGTTCTGTTGAAGAATCTGAAAATATAGCACATCACGCGTAAACCTCTGCTGTACGATGAGAAGTCATTTAACGGATCTGTTACTTTCACGTGAGTGTGGAGGGATAAGCTCTCTGCTATGGGTTCAGCAGGTTTTAATGGGTTTCGGTTTGGCCATGACGATAATGGTTCGCTTAACCATGTTGGTCCATACCACCAAAAATAATTCTGTGCTAGCTCTTGTGAGGTACAGCCACGCGTTCCTAGATCTGCAGGGTTGTCGTGCGTTGGGACATGTCTCCAAGTTGCATTGGGGACTAAGCTGTGTATTTGTGAAGTTCGATTTGCAACATATGTTTCCCATGATGATGGAGGTTTTGATAGCCAACCTAGTGCTATGGACGAATCCGTCCATAAATTTATCTCGCTGGTATCAAACTTCAGAGAAGAAATAACATATTTCACCAGTTGTGCGAGTAGTAAAGCGCCATTGAGTTCAAGCCTGGGAAGTGAAACAGTTTGGATCGGAGCAACCTTACTTTTTGCTAACAACAAGTTTGTGACGGTATTGTTATTATTTTGACACCTAATATACAGTGCAGCACAGTACGCTAACTTCGATGCATCAGAGAATCCGTGGATTTGAACTGTTTTTGAAGGCACATATTGTATCCATCGGGAAATGGAAATTTTCTCCACCTGAGTAAGGTCTTGTGTTGGGGCGTTCCATTTCTGTCGAGATTCTGCCGAAACTTCCTCATCCCAATTTACGCCTTCTAACCATAGTTGCTGCATGAGAATCTTTGCCTTTATGACTATGGGGGCTAGCCATCCTGCAGGATCAAAAAGTTTTGCTATTGAAGAGAGAATTTGTCGTTTCGTTATTCTGATAGGGTTATCAATGGGTGGAAAACTGTAAGAAAAGGAGTCAGTTAGTGCATTCCACTTAATCCCGAGAGTTTTAGTTGCACTGGTTTCTTGAAAGCGCAGAAAATTCGAATCGTACAAATCTTCTTCTTTTAAGTGAGCAAGTAATTTTGGATTATTTGCAGTGATCTTTTTAAGTGGGAGTCCTGCAGATTCCAAGGCCAAAATCAGTTGGTTTTGAGCCGAAATTGTTTCCTCTAGGGAATGCCCTCCGAAGAGTATATCATCAATGCTGCCTTGGGATATTCCAACTCAGAGTCAGAGGCTAGCTGTAAAAGGGTTCGAATCGCTAGATATGGTGCGCAATTAACACCAAAAGTTACCGTTTTTAATTGGTAATCTTTAATGGGGCCGTCTGGTTGGGGCTTAAATAATATCCGCTGAAATGGCCTATCGTCGGCGTGTACACGGATCTGACGATACATTTTTTGAATGTCGCCACTAAATACATATTTATACTTTCTCCAATTGAGAACTATGGATATTAACTCATTCTGCAGAGTGGGACCTGTATAAAGAATATCGTTTAGCGAGAAATTAGATTTTGTTTTTCGAGATGCATTAAAAAATACTCTTACTTTAGTAGTTTTATGCTGTGGGCGAACGACTGCATGGTGTGGCAAATAGAAGGCTCCATATTTGCCTCGGGATACGATTTCACATAATGGGGTTTCTTCCATGTGGTTAAGAGTTATGTATTCGTTCAGTACCATTTGATATTGTTCCTTTAAATTGGGATCTTTAATTAAAGTTTTTTCCATGCTCGAGTATTGAGCTAAGGCCATGAATCGGGATGAGCCTAAAAAGACTTGATTGGGGTAGTCCTTCTTAAATGGTAGACGTACTATATATCTACCATCCTTACTGCGTGTAGTTGTTTTTTTGTAAAAGTCTTCGCAAAACTCTTCCACATCTGATTTCGCAGTGGGCGCAGGGATTTCTTCGAGTTCCCAAAATTTTCTTAGCGTTTTGTTGAGTTCTGTCGTTTCTGACGGGATTACAGATGTAGTGAACGTTTGAGTGGTCTGAGTTCTGATGGGACCACTTAGAACCCAGCCAAAAATTGTATTATAAGCCGAAGTTAAGCCACAAATACCTTTTATAATACCTTCAACATTGAGAAACTGCTCACAGTCATTGCCTAATACGAGATCTATTTGTGCCGATTTATTAAAATTGGGATCAGCTAAATCCAATTTTGCTAGCTCGGGTGAAAAGGGGATTTCGAAGGAGGAAGCCGGAATCTGCTTGGTCACTTTGGGTAGTATTATGGCTTTTATGGGAACTCTTAGGTTATATCTTTTTGCATATAAAGTACATTCGCATTCTTTGTCTGCCATCTGTTTTTGACCTCCAATTCCGATAATTTCGAAATGCGATTTTTGATATGGTAATTGCAGTCGAGCTCGTATTTTTTCGGTTAAGAAAGTTCTTTGAGATCCAGGGTCGATCAAGGCTCTGATAGTGAACAATTCACCTCTGGTTTCTATCTGTACGAGTGCCGTGCGCAATAATATGCTTTCATTGTTAGCAGAAAAGTTGGCTTGAAACTGTTTTGATGGGCCCGGTAATTCATCTAACCTGTCATTTCCGCCATATTGTGTTATATTTCTGCCCGGCGCCTTGAAATCATGATTCTGATTTGACCCCTTTTCTTCATGTTGTGTTCTATTCTGGGGTTGAGTCTTTGGTACTGGATTTGTTTCATATGCAAAAGCGTGTGATGCTGTTTTTTGCAAATTAAGCAGGTGTATTTACTTTTGCAATTAGATTTCAAATGGGAGGTAGCTAGACAATTATTGCACATTTTGTTCTGGAAAACATAGTCTACCCTTTGCTGTACAGTAAAGGATCTAAATTTTGGGCATGTTCTAAGACTATGTTCCTCACTGCATAATTTACAGGATGAACTTAAAGCCCCCTGGGAGGTATATGTCTGTACATTGTGAGCGGATTTATGGGTAAAACTTAATGCATTCTTAGCCTGTATAATACTATTAAGTCTTTCTACCGCTTCATATCTGTCCACGAGAAATTGGGACATTTGGGACCATTTAGGCAGTTCACGAGGAGACGTTAGCGATTGTTCCCACAGCGCTAGAGTAACGTCTGGAAGTTTTGTCGAGATCAGCCGAATGAGGATCGGATCCCAACTTTCCACCTGTACATCTAGAGTTCTTAGGGTAGCTAGAGAATCATTTACGGAAGACTGTACTCTTCGTATTGATTCACTATCTTCACTTTTTGCCGCTGGGATATCAAAAAGTATTTTGATTTGATTATCTACCAAAACATGCTTGTTTTCGTATCGGGTTTTAGTGCATCCCATGCGAGCTCGAAATTATCATGCGAAAGGGGGTATCTCTTGACGATGGCGCCAGCTTCACCTCTCGTCTTATCACGAAACGAGGGCCATTGCTCATAGCTGCCACTAAAAATTTCAGTATCGCATGGAGGTAGTTTTATACAATTACTGGAATTATCTTGAGTGAACGTATGGGGGAAAATCTGTTGTCGCGTTGACGTTTGTGCTGTTGACTGTAGGTCTATGTTGTTAAAGGAATTAATCCGAAAACTTTTTAATAAGTCATTTAGTTGGGCGTGGCAATGGTAATAGGAGTCCCGGCATATGCAAAATTTTTCTTGTGCCTCCTTTTTTACTACTGGAGTGATCGCCACGTCTGTGCATGCCATGAGCTTCCTATAAGAGGCATCCACCCCATTCCAACTTGTGTTTAAATCTGTGAGCCTCACTTCTAAAATCGATTCCGTTTGATCCTCTACCGGAGTTTCCTGGAATGTTTCACAGAAGGCGAGTAAGTGATCGGAATCGAACTTGAAAGTTCTTAAGAAAGACTTTAAGTTAGAAGTTGATTGGGAAGGGGCTTGAGTGGAAGTCATGGTTTACGATATTTTTTACTGAAGGTACTGCAGGCCTAATGTGCGTAAGGGTATGAGTTTCAGAGTGCTGATATTATTGAAATTCAATACGATTATGGGTTGTGAGCTAACAAGAATATGTTTTATGAGGGTTTAAAGAATCGAAATTTAAGCGCAAAACCTATTCTGAGGTCTTATTAAAAAATAAAAGGTTTGGAATTCGTTAACGAGATGCCTAACGAATTTTAATAAGAACAAGAATTAGAACTCGGGTAAAACAATCTTTATTTTATTTAAATTTATAAATTTTATAAATTAAGATGGGGTTAAAGATATAAATGGTATAACCTTTGGGGTTTCCTTTGGGTTTAATTATATGGGGTAAGTGTTTGTGTACGTAAGTGTTGATGAGTTGTTATTTGACTTGCTCTTTTTTTTCTTTGATATACTTGATGTAATAACTTTCAATCAGAAATCAGTGCCATTCGATGAGCTACATAAATTTGAATTTAAATTTCACGATTTAACTTGGGTAAGAATTTTTACGGTTTTCCTTTTATGCTAGGTTTTTATTAGTTATTTGCGAGTGATTTAGGGTTGTTTAGTTAGGGTTTATTATTTAAGGGTTATTGGTTTAGGGCTAGAAATAGTTACCAGATCCAAAAATATTTTAATGAATTACTAGGGTAGGAAATAACTTGTATATATTTGTAATTCATTAAGTATGCGAATTTACGGATCAACTTGTTTCCGCGGTAGCTAAATCAACTAGTACCTAATATGAAAGTGTAGCAGGAATTAAGCATTAATTATGATATTGAAAAAAAACTAATTTATTTCACGTATTTATTTTTTATTTTATATTATTTGTTTTGCGTGTCACTGTTTTCTAAGTCAGTGAACCATCATGTGTTTTTGATTATGTAGGTCAGTAAGGCAATTTGGTATTTTCTTTTAATCTATATTCCTTAACTCTGTGTTTTTTCTAGTATTAAAGGGAATAAATTGGAATTGTACCAAAGCAATGACTGACTTTTTGCAATCGTTTATTTTGAGATCACGCACAAGGGAACACAATGATATGAAATAAATTTTGGGAGAGTATAGAAATGTTTATTTTAAAACAAGCAAAGGGGAACAAATTGAAATGATACTAATACTGAGCGAGAGAGCACCTTTAAACTTGGGATTTGAGACACGGCACTGATTAATTTGTTTCTTGTTAAATAATTCTTTTAAGAGCAAATCAAAGTGAACAATAATAATAAATCAAATGAAAAACACTTACTTTTTTCAGGAGAGCCGTTGTCAACCTGAGATATAAAAGACAATCAATGTCTGCTATGAGGGTTGAAATTATAGACAATTTTTTTGGTTTGGTTAATGTGAAGAGTGTTGTTAAACTCTTTATTCCTTCTTTTCGTGATGATGATGTAGTACATGTGTACATACATAGATGTACACGATCTACTGCGTGAACTTTACAGGTCACACAAAGTTCATACGGAACCTATGTATGCACATACATACATAAGTACATATGTATGTACACTTTTTTTTCGACCACTTAACGGACTTATTGCTGGAATTTCCACCGTTATCTCTTACCACCAAATTTTTCTGTGCTATTTCACTTATTTGGTTACAATTTTATACATATGTGCGTATGTAAAAGTGTATTTGATTTTTTTTTGCTTTTTTCTGTTGGGTTTTGTTTTAATTGTTTTCTCATCCACTCAACTTAGTACATACATATGTATATATATGTACATATGTATTTTTTTTAACTTTTTTGTTGTTTTTCAACCGCGATTTTTTTCTTTATTTTGTTTAAAATATTTCACTTTACATGTTTTTTATTTTCACAACCCACATATGCATGCTGATCTTTTATTTTAATTATTTTTTATTTAACCGAGTTTTTATTTTTTGGGTTTACTTACATACATACATGCGTTCTTATCTTACGTTTGACTTTTGCTGACTGAAGAGTTTATTCTTGTTTCATTCGCAATTTACCTCATTTTTCTTGATTTTCTGCTTCTGACCTCTTTCTTAGTTGAGTTTTATGGATGCTTGCAATACACTTACCCCTATTGATCCGGTTCGAAGGACCATGAATACAACTCGCCTGTTTGTATTTAATTTCACCCTGGTAGATGACCAAAAGGGACAGTAAGCGAGGTGGTAGCCAATCTACAGAGGGGAATGTAATTATAGTCACCCGTTCTCGGATGATTATAATTAGGGTTTAGAGAAGAGGGGAAGAAATTATGACAACTGATATGATTTGTTTGTGATGCTGAACAATTCTTACCTTTAGGGATATCGTAGTCACGAAAATAAATTTGTGAATTTAAATTTGGGTATAATTCACTTTAAATTTTATTAAATTAAATTTTATAATTAATTACTTTTGAATTCTTGAGGTAAGTATTTTATTACAAGTTAAGGTGTTGATCGGATGATCGGTAAAATGCAAGTGAGTATTAAAAAAAACGAAATTTTCGTCGTATCGCATGATTTGACAAAAAGAGATTTAACGGACTGGAAGTCTTAAGCCTACATTACTACAATTTTAAGTACTGCCAAGTTTGCATAGTTTACTTAGAAAAATAATTATAATTAGTTAACTTCAGCGCAAATAATTCCTTTTTAAAAATTAATGTTCAAACTGAGTTTGGACACAAATATTTATGCTTTTGGTGTAATATGAAGTTGTAAATGCAGGAAATTTTACATTAATTTTAAACTTTAAAGATTAGAAACTTTTTTATCCACATAAGTATATTCACTTAGATTTTTCTATATATAATACCTACAATATCCTTGCATAGATTCCTATATAATATAAACCCCAAAAAGGCCCGAAGGTAAAATTATTTTATTTTTTCAGAACGAGTCGTGATGAAAATGGAGTTTTTTGAAGAATGGTAAAAAATAACAAAACTGGACGAAACAGTGGCATTTTTTATTATATAAGTGACAAATTTAATGTCTGATGTTTCTGACGATTCTCTACAACTACTCAAAATGAAAATATCAAGCATTTCAGCAAAATTCAATAAAAAATGGACTTCTTTAAAGTGTAACAAAGAAACGTTTCTAAAAACATAAATAGTAGTTAAAGGAATCTGGAATCGAAATAAAGATGTCTGTTAACTAGCCGTGCACTTCAACATCATCAGCTGCTCTTTCCGTAGGACGACCCAAAAAATCATTTGAAGGCTCATCAATGAATCTAAAAGACGGAGAGTAGAAAATCTTTTTGAATTGCGAGGCCCAAGTGAGTTTATTATAGTAGCTGAGTTAGCTTCTCGAAAAGAAGGGCATCGAAGCCTTGCTAAACGGATCCATAACGTCGTGGTCAGAGAAAGGAATAAGTGTTCTGAACAAAGTCGGTAGTTAACACCAGGCGAATATATTTCTGTGACTGAATCTGGAGCTGAAATTAAAATTCAGGCGATGTTGGATAAAATGACTGAACGATTAGTTAGACGGAAGTCATTAGAAGCGTGTTACCTCGTTCATATTATACGTTGGTAAGCAAATGGGGCTGTGATGGGAGTTCCCATCATAGCATGTACATATTAGCAGAAATTTGAGAATACGCTACAGACGTATTTTCGTTCGTATACTCATTTGTACCTTTAAGACTGCTTGATGGAGAAACTGTGATCTGGCAAAATCCAAGACCTTCCTCTACTTTATATTGCCGTTCTATTAAGTTTATTTTTGCCAAGGAGATGAAAGAGTTTATGAAAGAAGAAACTTCTAAAATTTTAGATGAAGTAAGTCAGCTTCTTCCAACATTATGTAACGTTGCTGGATCTCAAATCTCTGTTAAACACGATTTGTTATTGACAACGAAGAATGCAATGCATTTGGTTTATCTACTTTACATGCATGAATCTGCACGTTTGAATGTTTGCTTCACATCAGCTATCGTTTAGAAATAAAAAAGTGACAAGTCAGGGGCGATAACGACAAAGCTGTTGTGAAGCAACGCTCACAAGAGATACAATAACTGTTTAAAGATCATATGGGTCTCATTGTAGATAAACCAAATCCTGGTATGGTAACACAAGCGATGCAAACGCAGCACGTAGACGTAAACCTTATTCGTTGATTTCATGTAACTTTAAGAACTTTGTTACAGTTACCGTGCGAAGAAGCCCACGAGGCCAGAGATAAAAACTGTCGTAGCTTCCGCGAACGGCGCACCTGGAAGCGATCACGTATTGCCACATATATAGATCTTTTGAGAATGCTTTTAATTATGTCTGATCCTGTTATCAACTCGTACCTATAAAGAATTACTGCGAAGAAAATTTACTTCTTTATCATCGGAGGTTCTGCAGTTGATTATCCCACCTTCATTGTCACCCGAAACTCCATCAGGAATTAAATGAGGAGGATTATTTACTCTCAGAATATTCTACTGAATGGAAGAGCGGTGATGACGACTCATCTGATGGTGATTAGTGGGTTTTAAGTGTTTTTTTATTGTTATTATTATTATTTTATTGTGTATTGTAGTTGCTTATAATTCATGCCACAGTATATAAATTATTAAGCTATTGCATAGCTTTTATCGCGGGCTTTGAGCGCGGCGACCGAATCAAGAAATTCCGTAGTCTTTTGTTTTTTTTTTAAGTATTTGAATCACCAAGCGTATGTTAACCCCTAAAGTATGCTATTGATTTCATTAACATACAGTATTGCCAGAAAATATTTTTACATGTAGGAAAACACAAAATGCCGTACTTACGAGCAATCGTGGTTGACAAAATATGATATACACAAACAAACAGCCAATTCGTAGGTTTTTAAGCTATTGCATAGCTTTTATCGCAGGCTTTGAGCACGGCTACCGAATCAAGAAATAAGCCACGCTTAAAAGATGTAACTTGAATTAATATCAAAGAAAAAAATACTGCATAAATAAAAAATAATTATAATTGCATAAGTTGATAAAAAATGCTATGCAAAATCTTTGCCGCACGTCTTTTTTAAATATTGTATTTCTTTTACATATACACCTTGTTATTGTAAAAAATTGATATATACATATATACTGTTTTTGTACTAATTGATTTTAAAAGAAATAATATCTTGCAAATTAATAAATGTGGGTACTACCATTATGATTTCATTTTTTCCTAGAAATTTCATTGTAAACAAACATGATTTGCTTTACAAACATAGTAGTCTCAGATCCGGCTGCAGAGTTAGTGCACTCATCGAGTATTTGCTTAAAACCAATTTTTTACATGTAATTATTTGATTTATATTCGTAAGGCAAAACAATTGTTATTTTTTGTGACATTTACCTTTTTTTGCAAACAATTAGCTTTTATATGCAGGTAGATTTTCAAATTATCATCTGTCGGGTTTTTAGGAGTTTAGGTTTTTCCTATTTGCCATGGTTTTTTGAAAGTTAATACGTGCGAGTTTTTTTAGAAGGCAATGAAATACATATGTAAAAAGAGTCATAAAAATGTATTTGTAACCAAACAAGATTTTCAAATAATTTTATTTTATGGTAATCGTTATCCTCCTCTGACTAGTGATGTTAAGCGATAAATGTACATTATGAATGTATAAATGCTGCAAAGTCATACCTGTTTATAACAGAGGTGCGACCAATTGCGCAATGACAACCGTGTTTTTTCAGAGGCTTTATGTTTATTGCCGTGAAGTGGGCGACATTTCATTTAAAAAACAAGTGAGTGAAATTTTTTCCCACATTTTGATAAGCAACCTGGTAGATATATGTATATTCTCCTAATCATAAATATGCATCAATATTTGGTTTTTAGCAAATACTCGATGAGTACACTAATTCTGCAGGCGGATCTCGTACTATAAATAACAATTAGCCACATTAGTGAACAAATAAGACACATTAGTAAACCACTTCCGCCTTACAGCTACATATTTCGACTAATACACATACAATACATATTTTTAATTTTTTTCTTAAGACACCTAGAATATAAATAATTGAAATAAGTGAAGAAATAATTTTGTCCCGCTAGCTTGTACTATCCGAAGAAAAACACAAATCGAATTTAGAAAGCTTCACTCTTATAGTTGTACAGATATGAGAAAATTAATAGTTACCTCCTATGGGTAGTACCCGTTTCCCCCTCCTATTCCCCATATATTTTGCTGAAAATTGCGAGTTATTTGCAGAATAACACACGTCGAATTTTGAAAGCCATACTCTAATATTTGTACAGAGTCTTACTATTGTAGTTATACAGATATAGGGAAATTAAAAATTGCTTTGTGTAGGCCCCTAGGCCGATATCGTTCAATCTTCACATAAACCATCTACAAACCTTAACGTACCCTGAAATTTTGGTTGCAAGCGATCAGCCCGTTTACGATTCTATAAAGGACAAACATACATACACACTGAGCTGGGTATTGTAGTTCTTACAGACCGCTGTGCTTGCTAGACTCATTGGGGAAATTATTAGAGAATTGGAGCATTGAGGAAATTTGAGGTATATCCCATATATATCCCATATATGCAACATGGTTTCCGAAAAGATATAAGTACAGTAGATTCAATCAATAAAGTAGTTAGCATGGTGACTCATGCCAAAGTTACAGGAAAATACTACGCAATCATAACACTGAACGTGAAAAACGCGTTCAACACAGTTAATTAGAAAATTTTTCTAGAATGGAATCCTGTTATATGAGACATAAAATGGTATGAAAGAATACCGAATAAAAGCAGGCGTGCGAAAGCTACTAAACAGCGTAGTAGATTCACAACTTTTGTATGCTGCACCAACCTTCATCAGAGCACTAGATTAAAAACACAGCAAAAGAGAACTGCAGAAACCACAGAGATTAAGTGCCTTGCGTACTATATCAGCGTATCATACCGTATCTACAAGTGCGGCACTTGTGCTGGCAGGTATACCGCCAATAGGCCTATTAATGTTGGAATAAAAGGAAATACATACCCACACCAAACAAATTTATGGTGACATAAATGACCCACTTGATGATACAAGGGAAATATCTGAGATAAGGGAAAGTGCCAGAAACAACCTAATAACCAAGTGGCAAGAACGTTGGAACCAAGAGGATGGCGGTTTCTACAAATACCTTCACAGATCCAAACTGAAGGACACAAGCAGTTGTGATCTATATGGGGCGCCAGAAGAAAATGCAAATCACATACTTTTCGAATGCGCAAATTGGATGGATGAGAGCAAGCCTTGTATAGCAACCTAGGGAAAGCCTTAACAGCCGAAAATATCGGTATGTTAAACCATGTAGAGTACTGGAAACTATGCAAAAATTATATAAATTGAATTTTAAAAGAGCGATGCACCGTAGTTTCGAACTTTCTCACTTTTAAAACGGTCCCAGGGTGGTTCCGATGGAGATTTCGCAGGGCCACTATATGATAGCACATACGAACATGAAGATAACGGTAGTAACGAGCCCGCGGCTTTTGTATTTGGCACCTAAAGACAGCGTGATTGTACCCATATTGGGCTAGTCGCTTTCTCGCCCTCGCTAGAAAGCATTAAGACCAATTCCAGCACGGTCTTAATTATGTCATTCCTGGAATTACGAAATTGAATTGATGCAACCCTGGCCAGACGATTGTTGTTTTCTGGGATCTGAGTATGTAGAAGTGAAATTCTACTGAAATGGCTCCCAGGCTAATGCCACAACTGGCCCCGTCCTTTTAAAACTTGGCAAGTCTCAAAGTACGTTTAAAGTTTGTCATCATTAAGTTGTTGGTACAGCTTCAGATGTCTCTCCCCGATTAGCACGGATCTAGCTCTGGCAGGAAAATCCATAAGATCTCATCGTCTACCCTCGCATGGATCTCACTGCTTGCAAAGGGACTCATTGAGTCTCAACGTGACTGCACATTAGAATGGAGATTGCGGCTTTGAGTTTGGACCCATTTAGCATGAATAAAAATAATTTAAATAAAAATAGATAAGTTAGATATGATGAGTTGAATATGGGAGGCACTGAAAACCCATTTGTGAGGAAGTCGGTGATCATGAGATCACCTCCTACAGAAGTGAATAGTGGAGGTAATATTTTTCCCAACAGCGTTGCTGATAGTGGTGAGGGAAATAATATTGTGAATAATATGGGAGATAAAATCTCAAAGTTGCTAGATTTCTTGAAGTCGCTTTCGAACGTGCACAAAGATATTGTAACGATATCCTGTGAGATACATGCGTTATATATGCAAGTGATAGATGAGATGAGTAGTGCACATGTTAGTGAAAAGAGACCACAGACTAACAAATAGACGCAGACAGATGAACCGGTAAGGCCGAACCTTGTGATAGCTGCAACCCTAAAGCGTAAGAGATAATAATACCTTAAGCTCAAAGAGTAAAAAATCTAAGAAGAGGGGTATAACTTCCAATAAGCCAGTTAAGAAAACTGCAGATATTTTACCCAAGGTGACAGGTGAAAACACGGCTGATAAACCGGATCCGAATGTTGAAGTTACTAATTGGATTAAGATTCGTCCTACGGTTAGACCTAAAAAGAAGAAAATACGACAAGATGCTTTGGTCATGCATGGCATATGGGGATGCTTCCTACGCTGATATCCGCAGGCAGGTAAAGAAAGACCCTAAGCTGAACAATTTTGGTCAAAACGTGAAGAGTATCAGAAAGACTGAGAAAGGTGCGTTATTGTTGGAGCCGAGTAAGCCCGCGTATCCATATACAAGTGATTTCAGGACGACTGTAGAAGAAGTACTAGCTAAGGTAGATGAAGTAAAGGCACTATCCCATATATGTCACGGGATGTACGGACAAACTGTACTACAAAAGAGATCTAGAAAAACTTAGGGTATAAAAGATAACCTAGGGCATCTAAAAGCATTTATTTATTATTTACAGTTGAATTTCAAACATTGCTAGACGGCAATGTTGCTGTACTGACTGAGCGATATAGAACAATGGGATCGGTGAATTGTGCTTCTGATAATACGGATACATCGGCGATATGGAACACCAGCATGTTAACACTTCGAGAGAGAATGACATCATAATGTGGATATGCCCGAGCCACTAACTCTGGCATTATATTATACAGCTGATATATCCCCCCAAGATATTCTGTAGAGTACTTTCGGATCATTGTTGATAATATAGTAGCAGGTGCAGCTACCAGAAACCCCATCATTATAGCAGGTGACTTCAATAAGTGGGCTCTTGACAAACACAAGAGGCAGAGTGCTCTTAGAAGCTTTTACTGCACTGGATGTTGCGCTCATGAATAATGGAGTTGAACAACCGTTCAGCAGGGGTGATGGTAGATCTGTGAATGACATAACATTTGTCAGTAGCAGCATCACATGCCAAGTGAACTGGAGAATATCTGGCATTTATACTCATAGCGATCACAGTGGTATAATTATAGATGCACAAGATGAACAGCCCCATATGACCGTACAAACGCGAAGATTGACAGGATGGAAGGTACATACCTTTGATAAGGATAACTTCGCAGCTCGTATGGAGAACACGGAACTGAATGGTTCAGTTGAAGATAAGGCAATACAATTAGTAAATCATATCATAAGTGCGTGTAATGTAGCTGTGGTAAAGCGTAATAGGTCACTAAATAAGCCTCCAGTCTACTGGTGGTATGATGAAATCGCGATCGGAGTGTGTAAGTGCCCGAAGGCTGTATAAAAGGACTCGAGGTAATTTTGAGAATAGTGTATACCACTATCTATATAAGGATAAAAGGAAAGCGTTAAAGATTGCAATTTGTGTATGTGAGGTAGATAGTAATCCTTGAGGCCTTGCATATAAACTGGTAACCAAGAAACTTAAATGCCGTTGTCCATCGCCGCCAAGAGCAGAGCCTATCCTCGAAGGAATTGTAAATCATCTCTTTCCCCAACAGGAAATTCCAACATGGCAATAAAGGTATACTAAAGAATTTTTCGATATTCCTCCGCTTACGATTTTCGAGATAGAAGCTGCTGTCTCAAAATTTAAAGGCAAGAAGGCACCACGCTTAGATGGCATTCCGAATATGGTTCTAAAAGAAGCTGCTAAACTCCACCCTGAACATTTTATTAAAGTAGTAAGCGCATGCTTGAGCCAGGGAGTTTTGAGGTTAAATCTACCTGAATGGGTGAAGATCGTTGGATTTCGCAGATGACATAGCCTTAGTATGTGTATAAAAAGAGCTAGTTGAGGTGGAAACAATTGCAAATGCCAGTACTCAGATCATAAGATCTTGGTTGAGATCAATGGGCTTAACTCTAGCAGACCAAAAAACGGAGGCAGTTTTGATTGCAGGCGTAAGACTATGGATCAATGAGGCTAAATATTGGCAAGTGTAGCATATAATCCAAGGAGTGTCTAAAATACCTTAGTCATAATTGACAGCCGTCTGTCTTTCCATGAACATTTGCAGTATATTAGCTCCAAAGCATCAAAAAACCTGCTTAGCGCTGTCCCGGATCCTGCCGAATACAAGAGGTCCTAAATATCCGCAGAGAAAATTGCTAACTAGTGTAGTAAGGAGTGTTGTCCTATATGCATTCCGTATATGGTCAGGCGCACTTACTTATTCTACATAAATATGTGCGTCTAATGTCCCCTGTGTATAGGCTGCCTGTCCTGCGAGCATGTTGCCGGCATCATACCCATAGAGCTAGATTCCGTATCGGACGGTACGAATGGTGTGACTGATTCGTGCCTACGGAAGCAAGGAGACATGGTGACTTGAACTTCTACATTACACAATTTTTGAGCGGACATGGTTGTTTAAGTCGTACTTGTATCGTTTCGAACATGATAGTGTTCCGTTTTGTCCAAGTTGTGATGCTAATATCATAAAAGATGCCGAAAATGTTGTAGCGGCAAAAGTCGAAACTCGTTTTTACCAACACCAGCCTGGCGCTTATAATAATTAATTATTCATTTTTTAATAACCCATGATTTAATTATTTTATTTATTTATTTTTAGTACTCATAATCCATAAAAAAAATTATCAAATAATTAATAATTATTTATTATTCATATTTGATATTAATAACACATGAATTAATTATTAACATGACCACAGCTGTTCATTGTGTATGAGCGCCTCATGCCAATGAACATCTGTGTGTGTATGACTCTGTGTGTCAGTCAAAAGTATAAAAGGCCGCACACAGCAAAGTAAAAGGCCGTCTTCGCTTGGCTATCGTCAAGGTAAGACAGAGTGGTTGAGTACGAACAAACATTCTGGCAATTACTAAAACGCTTTAGCTTTTAACGATAGCCTTGAGACGACTCAGCCAGTAGTTAGGCTCATCGATCAACTTTACGGTCCTCTGGGTACGTACAAGTTTCTCCTCGTAAGACGCACATATATATCGGTCTAGTCGCAGAAGAGCAGCTTTACGAGCCTCCGGGCGCAGACAAGTTGCTCCTCAACAAGATGCACTCAGGAATCGGCCTACCGAACCTAGAGTTTTTTTTTGTAACTATTTGCTTAATTAAATTGTAATCTACTTCCCTTATAAATTAGTGTAAGAATAAAGCAAAAAATGTGAATTTATAATTGTAAGCGAACGTGGTGAGTTTTTGTATAATATTTCTCTCGATGTCTCAGAAATTAAATATATTTTTGATACTAACGCTGGACATAGGCGAGCGTCATCCCAGCAAGAAAATAAGTTCGTTACAATAGCGCCCGAGCAGGGACCTGAGAGAAATTAAAAAAATATAGAGACTCATCAACAGAAGCGAAACAAAAACCCGTAATGCATATCAATTGCCGATGCGTACAATAGCATTTTGATAACAACCGAACTAATAAAGAAAAGGAAAAGTAAATAAATGTGACATTTAAACTCAACGTGTTTATCGTTTTTCTACCTAATTTTAATTAAAGGCAAACCTAAAATATAGTAAAAAACCGGAACGTGATTTTTTAAATTTAATAACTCATTTAAAAGACAACAACAAGAAATTTAAACAATTAAAGATATATGTGAATAAAAACTCCACTGAATAAAATAAACTAATCTTGAAAAAAAACCTGAAGTGAAAATTAAGAATAATAGAAACGTTGACGGGACACACAAAAAATTAAATTAAAAAAAACCCGGCCTCGGAAAATTAATGCAAGGCTATAAACGAAGTGACATGCTTAAGCGCGAATAAATATCGGCCGACGGGAAAATACTAAAACATAGCGCAAAAAAGAAACAAACATGAGCACCATGCTCCGAACCACGTGGGGTTATCCTCTTAGACGGCAAGAGCTAATAACATACCTAAGTGAATTTAAACTCGAAACCGGCGGTAACGTCGATGAATTGATAAAACGTTTTGTGAAATTTATTGGTGCCGAGCATGATGAAAAGTCAACACAAAAACTACACGCATTGCAAGAAAAACACGATGACACATCCTCGCTAAATGTACCTGCAACCAGTCGGACGACTACGCCATCACCTACAAAGAGCGAAGCAAGCAACCACGCCGCTGATCATGCACCAGTTTTCACCAAATAAAAAGCACAGCTAATGGACTACGTGAGGAAGTGGCGACTGTTGTATGACGGCGGTCGAAGAACTGGTGGAGATTTATGATATCCCCATGAACCAGCTGCCCAGAGTCATGCCCGAATTTCTACAAAAACGTGCGCTCACCTGGTTTCGAAACAATAACCGGCAGTGGCAAGTATGGACAACTTTTAAATTTGATTTTTTGACATTTTTCCTCCCCTCCAGGTATTTTGAGAAGCTAGAGGACGAAATTCGCTCACGCCTACAACCACCAAAAGAATTTTTTAAAGATTATGTACTGGCGCTACAGCGGTTGATGCGGCATTCCAGTTTATCTAAAGAATAGAAACTGTCACGAATCTTCCAGAACGCACAGTCTGACTATAAATGGTATATACAGCGGAAGGATTTTGCCTCATTAGCGGAACTAATACAGCTCGCGTGGGACCTAAAAAGCCTAACTACCACGCCGGCAGCACTACAGATGTAGAAACTACAGACAGTGTCCAGCAAAATCGCATCACATGTACATATCGACGGTGGAGAAACGGGCAGAGGGGTCGATAGAACCGAGGAAAGTCGTGCCTCCCAAAAATGTAAGATTGCCTCACCAAACCCGATTCGTTAACGTAGAAACCAGACTGGTGGCAATCATCCGAATCGCCGGAAAACTCGTACATGCCGTGATAGACACCGATGCCAATTGCAATTTCATTGGAGAAGATTTTATCACCGTGTTGAGCCGAAACCCAAAATATTTGAAGAAAAAAATTAAATTCACTTTAGCCGACGGGTC
The DNA here is from genome assembly GCA_956483585.1 of Gymnocheta viridis. Taxonomy (NCBI): domain Eukaryota; kingdom Metazoa; phylum Arthropoda; class Insecta; order Diptera; family Tachinidae; genus Gymnocheta; species Gymnocheta viridis. The sequence continues at coordinate 27,687,685 of OY101443.1, forward strand.
CACACGAGAAGTTTCGCTTGGAGTTGAATTCGACACCACCCTAGGCGAAGTATTAAAAAAATGCAAATTCCTCGTGATACCGGAAATTACAGAGAATATAATTTTCGGGCTAGAATTCTTATGAAAGTTCGACACAAAAATTCAACTAGCCGGATTAACACTACAGTGCCCAGATAAGTGTGCTACGTATGGTATACAACACCGAAAGAGAAAGATTAACGTTGTTGCTGCCGCATTGTTGCGCCAACCGGTAGAATCAGCGAAGTTAGCTAGCAGTGAGACTACCCAAACCGACGAATGCAAATGGCTAAACAATCTTCGTATAAGAATCACAGAGCAACCTCAAAAATACCCCGATTGTGCAGTCATAAATGTCCTAGTATACCGCCATTTTGCGCGGCAGGGTCACGACGAAAACGACACCACGTGGAAACTATGTGTAGCCAACCCTTAACAGAAACGGGTGCTAGAAAGATCATTCAACGAATAGCTAGCCGCCATTACTGGCTTAGGATGTTCCGTGAGGTCACCAGTCATGTACGACGAACTATGTCAAAGTTTTAAAGTTAGCCAACAAAAACCCGCTGGGCAGATGCTAACCCAAATTCCAAAGAAAGAACATAAAATGTATATAAGGTCAATTCCTGCTCATAATCCCCTGTATTATTCTACTTACAGGTCCGACGTAAGGAAAAGAACCACAGCGAACGAACATACGACCTCAGCATCATCGACACCACTCTCACAGTCATCGTCAACAGGGCAAACAACTCCGCCCCTTGCACCAAACAGCGCACCGGCAAACCCATGTAACAGGGTTACGTCACCAACAAACCCCACAGGCCTGTTTGTCCGATCCCTACTCCGCGGGATCAATCCAGACGAAACGCCACTAACCATTGCGATAAACTCCACTTCGGTGCCCCAGGGAGTGCAGAACCGCATCGAAAAGGCGCTCGCCGACCACTTAAGAGGGAAACGCCTTCAGTTCCGGTACTATAGCCAAGTCTATATGGCCAGCAGGTCCGGAGGAGTCCGACTGCTCTGCACAAAGTAAGAAGGCTACTGCTCGAAGAAGGGGAAAAGTGTAACGGCAAAGTCGAAACTCGTTTTTACCAACACCATCCTGGCGTTATAATTATTTATTATTCATTTGTTTTATAACCCATGACTTATTTCATTTATTTATTTTTGGTACTAATAATCCGTGAACAAATTATAAAATAATTAATAATTATTTGTTATTCATATTTGATATTAATAACCCATGAATTAATTATTAACATTCGCAACTTTATTTAAAAATAGCGGCCTATAACGAGTGCCGCCCCCTGTACCTCAAGCTTAGAACTGCACGAACAATAAATTCAACCGCGGGCATGACAGCTGTTCATTGCGTATGAGCGCCTCATGCCAATGAACATCTGTGTGTGTATGACTCTGTGTGTCTGTCAAAATTATAAAAGGCTGTAGCGACACGTTTTACGCTGGTTGCTGGGATAGCTCAGCGCAGTCCAGGGTCGTTTAGATTTGTTTGGTTTTTTAAAGAGAAGCACAATATGTTCACGTTATAATAGTATTCTTTATTATTCCATTATTGAGTTCACTTAATAAATATATCAGTTAATCTCACAAAAGGATTTTATTTCTTTCCATTTAATTATACACTTAAGGCTACAACTAGGGGGCCAGGATGGTTGGTAACGCGGGGAAAAATAGGTGGCCAGCAGAGGTGTGAATTTCTGGGTGCCACTAGCGATCACCGTCGGGACGTCTCACTGTGACTGCTGATAGGGGAATTATAAATTATTCGCCTCCAGCCGCAAAGGAGCGCGCCACCGTCGTGACTAACCCGACGGCAAGATAAAGGGCTGGCGGGAATTATAAACTCCTCCACCAACTCGGTAGCTCACCGTATAGGCAGCTACAACCACCCTCTAACTGGCCGCAAATAGTGAGAGTATTTCACTAGGCAAACTGCTTATGGAGTTATAAACGAGCTGCCAAGCAAGCAATCACTGCCCAAAGTATGATATTTTATATGCTGGAATTATAAATTCCTCCACAAATTCAATGTCTTACCTTAAGGCCAGCAACACAGCAACTGCCTTCTGCAGCCAATTGCTCCTGCTTTTATACCTATCGAGCCTGCACACATTTACACACACATGTACATATCTCTCCATGTGATCATTAATGACATCAAACCATATTCGGGCTGTGTTTCATTTGTATTAACAGCTGTGCTATCACAGTGCTATTACCTGGTTGAGACTTTACCAATCATTCTGCCGTCAAATTCAAACTAGTATTAAATTTAAATAATATTGATGTAAATGATTAACAACCATCCTGATGGGAAACTAAATAATAAAAATACATTTTATATTTTAATATAATGAAAATGATTATAAATGAAAATTAGGAACGTTCAATTTATAAATGTTAAAAATATAAACAAAGTAGAGGGAAATTCAGTTCATATAAATTCAAATGTTGTTATTCGTGTTGCTAAAAATGAGACACGATCAGTCAAATATTTTTGACAATGTACTATAATTTTACAAAAACAAAATGCTTGTGGTTTTTCTAGTGTTGTACTTGTAATATTAAGTTCACTTGTATGAATTCGCCTTGTCTAAGAGTAAATTTAAACAATTTAAAATCAAAATTAAAAATTATTAACTTCAGCGCAGACTCGGTTAACGCAACCCTAGATAAGCGCAACACTCCGATACTCGCAACACCCAAATTCTTAACATTGGTGACTCTGTTAACTCAACTTTTCAAAAACCAAGACCTTAATTAACGCAACTTTGCAAACAAAATTAAGATTCTCTATCTCGTTTAATTTTTTACTTTAGTTTTTTGTTAACAAATTCAAAACTATAAACCTTTGTGCATTAAATCTTATGATTACCCTGCTCTAGGAATGTTTAAGAATTTTTGCGTGTTTTTGTTTTTGAAACCAGCGTAGATCAAACAAGTAAGAGAGATATATTCGGCTGTGCCGAATCTTATATACCCATCACTATAGTATAGAGTGACGAAAGAAGTCAGAATCACGAAAATTCACGCCCACGAAATACGAAAAAAATAAAAAAAAGAACTCATATGAAAAAAAGAACTTATATGGAAAAAATTACATTAAAGCAAAAAAAAAATTGCCACACCGTTTCCGGGTCATTGCATAAGCTGCATCCAGCACTCAAGTTAGCAAATTGCGCCATATTTCAGCCACCATAAGAATTTTAAAAATTTGTTGAAATTAAATACCAAGTTTTATTAAATAATTTATTCAAGCTGTAGGTCAAGATAATAAATATAACTGATTTTTTTTCCTATATTTCGCTTTCTCAATGGAAAGCTTCTTCAGAGATATATTTAATTAAAAATTAATAACAGTTATTGTTTTCACAAACCAATAAAAACTTATTCTAAATTGGTTTGTGAAAACCAATTTGTTCGAAAAATAATCACTTTAAATAAAAAACAATTAGCTACTGGCATGAGCCTTGCAATGTCTGCTGTCACATAACTAGTTAAAATTAATCAAATAAATCAAAAAACTCGACTAATGACAAAAAACAAAAAGCAATAATACTTAAGTATTAGTTGAAGTCCACTGGCTTTTGAATAAAGACGTTGAAACACTTCTTGGATGTGTGAAAAATGATATAAGTGCTAATAAGGGGATGTTAATATTTTTATAATGCACCCCAGGCAAGAAAGTGTTACAAATTTGTTACGAAATTCATAATTTATGGCCGACTTCATAAATGCAGTTGCAACAGTAGAATGCCTTGTAAACTCATGCTTCCAGTATTGCTTTGCAAGCTGTGTTTTTGAAATCAGCCTATACTATGAGATTAGAACCAACAATGCGTGATCGTGATTAATTTTTTATTTCTATCACGTGAGGGTGCGTCCCTGAGATGGTGAGTGGCAATTTTTGTTTCCTTTAATGTAATTTTTTCCATATAAGTTCTTTTGTTTTAATTTTTTTCGTATTTCGAGGGTGTGAATTTTCATGATGCTGACTTCTGAATATGCGCTATTTTCGCGGGGTTTTGAATTTTTTAGTTTTTTTGCTAATTACATTTTGGAGCTTGATATCAAATTAAATTCTTACATCAAACTTTGTTTTTATTTGATAGAAAAATGGCAATTAATTGAAGTGCTTTTGAAGATTAACTTACTGATGTTATAGAATGAAAGAATCATTTGTTATCAAATTCTAGCCGGGAAGAGATTTTTCTGCTTTGTTATGTATTACTAAGTATTCAAACAACATTTTAATTGTCAGAAGATTTTTTATCACATTGTACAAATCCAATAATAATACCGGGTTCTGATATACTGCAGGTACACTCTGCACCTGAATATAGAAAATAATTAAAATTACACAAGTATAAAACAGGATATAAGCATCAATTTTGCCTTTCTTCTGAAATCACAAATAGTCATAAAAAATGAAAAATTAATACATTTTTAAAACATTTCTTCTTCTTTCTTCTGAAATCACAAATACTCATAAAAAATTAAAAATTAATACTTTTTTAAAACAAAACTAAAATTCAATTTCATTGATTTTGTATATCTACTCGTACATAGTGTCTTGACGATCCATTACATTTTTTTAATATAAATAATATAAAAAATAATTATGGTTATTTATATACGAAAAGAAAATATAAGCGATAAAAATACTGTAATACGCATGCATAATATTATACTAACAAACATACAAAAATAAGTTTAAAGAAACAAACAAAAACAAAACAACAAATCTCTGCTTTACGTTTGTTTAGTTTACACATGCATACACACAATGTGTACATGTTCCTATGAACGCATTTCTGTATATATATGAAATATATGTATGCGTGACAGAAAGGGCCAATTTACAACAACCACACCAATTTCCATAAAGAATTTGAAGTTAAGTATTTTATAATAAATAAGATATAGTATGTTCTTAAACGCGTAAACTACTATGAAAAATACAACTGTTCTGTGGTGTACAAGAAGCGGTTGTGACTACCAACAAGTAGGTTGTTGGATTGAATCCCCACGCAACTTTTTCAAAAAAATTTTAGAAGTAAAATTATTTCGAATGCCATTTTTTTTTGCTCATATTTTAGTCGTTAATGGACCGACTTCAATTATTTTCAGTCTAAACCTTCGTAGAACTCCATACAAGAGATCTGCTTCATAAAATTGACCGTAGGACAGTTGGGGCCGTAAAAAAACAACAGAATAAGAAATATACCAAAAAAAGTCTTTTGGCTATATCTCATTAATTACTGGACCGAGTTTTGATATTTTCAAACCGAACAAATTTATGAAAAATTCCAAGAGAATGGTATAAAATTATTTATTTCTCTATGTTGTGTTTTGACCTTAATTCTAACTACACCAAAATGTAGCAGACGGACATCGCTCATTCGACTTCTCTATCTATAAGGATCCAGAATATATACACTTTATGGGGTCTTAAATGAATAATGAAGAAATTACATACGGAATGACAAACCTATATATCCCCTTTCCAAATTTTTTGGTGAAGGGTTATAACAAAGTGAAAATTTGCTTAATAAACAAGTCATATAAGAAGTAGTGATGTTTTTTCTTTTGCCAATGAAATGTTGCAAAATGCAAAAGTGGAACATATAGCTTCCAATGAGTTTCGTTTGAAAAGAAAAATTTCATTATAAGTAAGTGAAATTATTTGTTCAGAGATATCCAATCCAATTTTGATACATGATAATTTTTTTAGAAGTCATGCTAAATTGGATTTGCAGTCCGAAATTAGTTGTTTTTGCGCATGGTGTAACAAGTATGGTTACCAGAATTTAAGGAGTGAAATTGAAAATTTTCAAACTCAGTTTTCTAACATAGGTTGCAATTTATTATCAGTCTTTTATCGCAAAATTATTGGAACTTCAGTGAAATACTATAAATATCTTCCTTCTGTAGATTTTTTATTATATTATATTACAACAGACATACTTAGTGAAAAATCAATCCAGGAAAGTACGTTACCACAAGAAATTGAGGAAACTGTTAGTTTCTGCGAATCAGGCATCACTATAGGAAACTTTACTTTTAAAGTACTCCTATCTTCAACGAAACAAGAAGTTGCTATTTTTTGAAGAAAATGCTAATGGAGGTAACTCATAAAATTTAAAAAATTTCTATTCATATACATAATTTAGCTCAATTTTATGCAGGAAATGATAAATCATTTGAAATTGAAGTGATTTCAGACCTTGAAAATACTGATAGCTCCATTAATTCAAGATTTAAAGTAAAGAACGCAGCAGAAACGAATTTGTTCGATATAAATGTGACTTAGGAAACAGACTCGGAAATTGAAGAATATACTCTCATAAGAAAAAAAATTAACATAGATCATTTTCTTAACCAAATGTTAAAATGCAAAATCAAAAAAGCAGAAATTAATGTTTGGACGGATATGCTTTTGATGCTGGTAGTTTTGAATTTCAAGTGCAGCAAGTCAATTTCCTGAAGGAATTTCTTATGAGACGACCGTATAATAATAAAACAGAATTTACGAAGTATGTAGAAGATTTGGTGCATGAAGACTACAAGGTTTTAAACAATGCTTGCACAATAAACATATGTAGCAACGATTACACCAAAAATAACAAATCAATTCAAAATGTATCTATGAAAAGGAAGGTCACAGGAGATATAAATTTTGCATGCTACGTACATAAAAACGCAACGAATTCGTAGCGTTAAGAGAATTGTAGAAAATAATGAAGGAAAATTTCTGAATCCATTCAATTACAGAAACAAGCTTCTAGTTTAACAATCAAGATATTTGCTTTACGTCGGAAATATGCAGTCCCTACCCACGAAAGATACTGCACGGAAAATTAAAAGCGAAATACATCGGAAGCTACTGTGTTCGACTTATTGATTATACAAAGAACCAGCCAATGGAAGCACTTCATACAAAGAATTTCAATCCCACAGGAAATATATTTATTTGCTGAAGAATATTTTCGTCCTCCAGAAAAATTTAAGTTTCTAATGGACTGAAGTAGAAATACTTTGTTTTTTGATGACACTGGCGGTATTGTTAAGAAATTTTACAAAGCTTTAAAGAGGTATTTTTATACAGCATAGTTATCCACATTTCTCAAAAAATAATCGTTGTACCTTAAGCCAAAACTTTGTTGGCGAGGCATTACGAGGAAGATATAAAAAATTCGTAATGGATATTGTTTTGTATTCAATTGTCATTTATTGAGTGAGTGAAAAAGCTTAAAACTAAAATACAGTCTGTCAATAATGAGTTTTCACATTGATAATAAACACGGTTAAGTTAAATTAGTAGCAATTAAATTATACTTTTTGTTCAAAAAAATATATTTTATTTATGTATGTATATCATAAATTTATAGATATTTAAAGAGCACATGCTGAAAAAAAACTAGTAATCAGTTTCAAATAAGAAAGAAATACAAAAAAAATGTATACTACATTTCACATTGTCAAGAAACTCTTTGCACAAAAATGTTTTGTTTGTATTACTGTTAATATACTCTTTGCACATCTTGCTTTTTTTACTCTCTTTTTCAAATTAGCGGTGAGTTGCCGTTATAAAATGCTCACATTCTTCAAATTTCAAAATTTTTGTAATATAAGCGTCGTAAAGTGACATAATAAAATTGTCAAAAATGACAGGAGAAATATTATCGTATAACAATATTCAATTGATTTATTATAATCGCCAACTAGGAAAAAGTGAGGAGGAGTTATCAGAAATCTTTTCAGTTTCAAGGAGAACAATTTAAACCGTTATAAATCGAGCTGAAAAAGAAGGTAGACTGGAATTAAAACAAGGAGGTGGGCGAAAAAATGAGATAAACGAGCGTGTCGAGCGTTTAATAACAAGAAAAGTTCCTAAAATCCCAAAAATTTCCAATAGAGCTCTTGCGGCAGAGCTAAAGGAAGAACTTGATGTTATTGTTTGCCACGAAACAGTGCGTCATACCTTAAATACTTATCAAGAGCAACAAGAAAGAAACCACTTCTGTCAGCAGCAAAAGTAGAGAAGCGATTTTCCTTCGCTACTCTGAATGTTTTACAGCCGAATGGCTATTGGGACAATGTTATTTTTTGTGATGAAACGAAGACGATGTTGTATTACAACGATGGACCATCTAGGGTGTGCGACTGCCTTTAATAGCTCTAAGACAACAAAACATCATCCCAACTGTAAAATTTGGAGAAATGTCCATAATGATCCGGGTGTGAATATCAAGTCAAGGAACGGGTAATCTTGCTTTTATGGACTCAAGGATGGACGCGCATCAATATTTCAACATCTTACAGACTCATTTACTTAGTAGTGCACAGAAATTTGGATTCATTAGACAATAAACCACAATTTAAATTTTATCAAAATAATGATCTAAAGCATAACTTCCAAATAGTACGGATTATGCTGCTATATAACTGTGGACATGTCATCGATATACCCGCTCAAGGTCCCGAGCTCAATCCTATTGAGAATCTATGGGTTAATTCCAAAAAACAAGTCGCTAAACGCCAGCAAAAAATATAACATCGCTTAAAACAGCAGTATTAGAAGAATGGCGGGAAATGCCAACGAATTATGACCTAAAGAATTTAATATCATCAATGAAAAATCGTCTAGTGTGTGGTAGACGCAAAATTTTCCATACCAAATATAAAATATTCTCAAAACACAGTTTTTAATGTTTTCTTCAAAACAAAATTCGCAAGAAAATTTTTGTGCGAAGAGTTTCTTGACAATATGAAATGAAGTATAAATTTTTTTTGTTGTATTTCTTTCTTATTTGAAACTGATTACTAGTTTTTTTCAGCATGATCTCTTTAAATATCTATAAATTTATGATATACATACATATATAAAATATATTTTTTGGAACAAAAAGTATAATTTAATTGCTACTAATTTAACTTAACCGTGTTTATTTTCAATGTGAAAACTCATTATTGACAAACTATATATTTGTTAAATTAAGTATGTACTAAAATATATTACAGGGTTTTATTTGAAGTTAATACAGGGTATTAAAAGAATGTTACTCATTATCACATCTCCCTTTTATAAATTAATTAGTTTTCACAAAAGATACCTTTTTGGTAATTTTATAACTCTAACACTTTTAGTTGCATTTTTGTTTTCGTTGTTATCATTTACAATTGGGTTTTCATTTACATTTTCATTAAATTCATTGTTATTGCTTTCGTGTAAGGTTTCATTAACAATTTCAGACAACTCTTTGTTTTCCTTTTTATATACATTATTATTAAAATTTTCCTTTACATATTCAACATTTTCAATAAAATTTCCTTTATATTTTCTCTTAATTCTATGTTAAAATTTTTATTAAAACAATGATTATACTTCTTTATGTGCTGCCTGTTTCTTCTGTAGGTTGACCCTTCTTGGTATTGTATAATATATGACCTTGGTTCTTTAGCTTTATCTAATACCAGGATACCATACAGATGTTGTCGTTTTCTTAAACATATTATCGCCTACTTCAACTGGATTCAGTTTAACAGTTGATTTATTAAAATATATGGAATTTTTTTATTTTATAAAATTGCTTTGTAATATTTTCTGTATCAATAAGTTTCTGTTTTAGGTTATCCTATTGTTCATTACTATTAAACCGTTTATTTGACAAATCTTATTTTTAATCTTTTAATAAGAAAGCACAATCTTATCTACTTTGTTTTTTACCTTGGGCGAACCATTCCTAATATATTTAATCAAATTTTAAATACTTTATCCGTTCTAGTTATATTTTTTAAACTATTATGTCCGGTAAACTATTTTGCGACATGATGAAAGTACAATGTAAGTCAATCTCCTTATTTATTTCTACCAAAGTGTTTTTGTGATCGGTTTCAACTGTGACGCATAGCCCACTGATGAAATTTAGTACAACCGAATAGAATTGCATAAAGCTCTTTTTCAATCTGAGCATAATTAGACTGGCACTCGGTTAATGACGCCGATGCATAAGCAATTGGGTTGTCGTCGTGCATAATTGCGGCTCCCGCAGCAAATTTCAAAGCGCCTACAGACAACCTAACTGGTTTTTTGGGTCAAAATAAACTAGCACCGGTGCATTAGTTTATTCCCTTTTCAAATTTAAAAATTCCTGATTCTGTTCATGGTTCCATTGCAATAAAACCCCTTTCTTAAGAAGTTCCCTTAAATGTTTTGTGTTAGCCGACAAATTTTTTATTTCATTTGATATGTTTACCATTTCAATAATCTCACGTAACTTGACTCGGCGATCATTTATAACGATATCGAGGGTTTTCTTGATATTTTCGTCAGTAACCACCTCTTTTGGCATTCTTATTTTGATGGTATTGTTGCAGGCTTGTTCGGCCGCGTTTAAATTCACCAATCCAATATTTTACCATGTAATCTGACGGAGTAGACTCACCGTAATGTTTATCAAGCTTTTCTTTTGTCTCCTTCGTCATTTTCCCTTTCAAATAAAAATAGTGTTTAATCACTGCACGAAATTCACTTTTTTCCATTTTTCAAGAAACACAAAAGTTGCTTACTTCAAACGACTACAACAAATAAACTAATCGATTATTTTGGATGAAATTTCAACAGCTGACGTTTGACAGATCGCAATTTCTAATTTCTAAAACTTTCGTGTTTGTGCTGCCATCTAGCGCTAGGTAGCTTCAATATGAATCCGCCCTCGTGTATGACCAGTCCATTTATGTCGCCAAACAACCTAACCATTTCCGAGTCAAATATTTCTGGGGCCGCGTTAATACCAAATGGTAAACGCCTAAATCGATATCTCCAAAAAGGTGTGTTAAAAGTACACAATTTAGACGACGCTTCATCTAAAGGTATCATTCAAAATCCGGAGTTTGTATCAAGACTGCTAAAACATTTGGAATTTGTCAATTTAGAGCGACACTCGTCAATGTTCGGAAAATTTAATATTGGCCTATCTATCACTTTGTTTAACTTTCTAGAATCGAGGCATAACCGAAGACTACCGTTAGGTGTTGTTACTATAACTATTGAGTTTACCCACTCAGTAGGCTAATTTTCTTTAACAATTACGTTTTTTTTTTATTAAAATCTTTTATTTACGAATCTTATAAACTAAATAAGGTACAATGTTATGAGATTTTATTTACGTACTACAACAATTAAATCTTATAATTGAATAAGGAAACTATTAATAATACTGTCTTGAGGAAAATTTGTCACAAAAACCTCCTATAAACTTTGAAAATATTATAATGAAATTTGGTAAAACAATCGCTAGTAAGATTTTTTTTAACAAAAGAATCTCAGCGACTGTTTAGTAAATTTCTTATTGTTTCAAAATTAGACAATCTGCATTTTTCATTAAATGACAGCGTCAGATCATTGGCAAACGCGTTTAACTTTTTATGTTTAAATCTATTGTGCAGTAAGTCAGTGGGGAATCTAGGGGGAAGATTATGAATTATTTTTAAATTTTTGTTCTGGATAATCTGAAGCTTTTTTGTATGGGTCTTAGCAGTTTTGTGAAACCATGCTGGACTGCCGTAAGTCAGTATCGGCCTAATACACATATTGTACAACAATATTTTATTTTTAAGGTTGAGCTTAGACCTCCTATTAAGAATGGGGTATATAGCACGTCCACACTTTAAAGCTTTATCACAAATGTAATTCACATGTTGTTTAAATTTGAGTTTTTTATCTAAAGTGATACCTAGATATTTAATATCATCTTTGATGGGAATCACGTTTCCCCGACAGTACAAAATTTTAGTAGGAATACGTTTTGGTGATTTATTATATGGGAATTGCATTTTATTATCATTTACTTTTATTTTCCACTTATTAAAATATTTTTGGCTTGTGGTAAGGCTCCCTTGCATTCTCTTGATTATTGCATTTGAAAGTTTTCCACTGCATATAAAAGCATTGTCATCAGCATAAAATGCTGCTTCCTGATTTCTGTGCACCTCAACATCAGATGTATACAATGAGTAGAGTGTAGGCAATCCCGCTGGGATTGTTCTTTCTGTTGAGAAGTCCCCGTCAACACACACAACAAATGTACGGTTCTTTAGGAAACTTTGTATAATTTTTTGTAAATATAAAGGGAAACCTAATGCATTGAGTTTGTATAACATCCCATTGTCCCAGATGGTATCAAAAGCTTTTTATATATCGAGAAAAACAATGCCAGTACTCTTGCGATTTCTTCGATATAATTTACAACTCGCTTTATTTGGTGTACGGTAGAGTGTTCCTTACGGAATCCAAACTGTTGGTGGTTAATAATATTGTTTTGATCTGCAAAATCAACTAATCTTTTATGAATGATTTTTTCAAAGACCTTATCCAGTAAACTTAAAATGCTTATCGGCCTATAGCTGGTGGGTAGTTTGGGATCTTTTCCCTTTTTATGAATTGGTATTACTTTTGATTTTTTGAAAGTACGGGGAAATATGCCATTAATTAAACAACAATTGAATATTTTACTTAGAATTTCATAAAAGTAGTCTGGCATATTTTTTAGGATAATACGATTTATGCCATCTAACCCCGGGGCTTTATTGTTTTTTAATAGCATAGTAAATGTCTTAACCTCAGTGGCATTTGTACGTTCAATATTATTACTACCAATAGGAGAAATCATTATCGAGACAGTTAACAAAATCAGATACATATGTATCCAAAGGCGATTGGTTATTGATAGTAATAGTGTGTGAGCTACCAAAAGCATCTGCAATTGCATTAGCTTTTTCTGCACCAGTTTTTAAAACTTCATCATTGCAGTTAAGATCTGAGCAAAACGAGTTCTTTCCCTTTAATGCTTTTGTTAATTTCCAGAATTTTTTGGATCCCGGGGGTAGTTTCGAAATAAATCTCGACCACGACTCATTTCTATCCTTGTTAAGGTGGAATTCAATTAGATTACTTAACTGCCTTAAGACACCGTTTAAGTGGGGTCTGTAAATCGGATCCCTACATCTCTGAAATTTACGTTTGAATTTATTTCTTTGAGCAATAAGCATCTTAGATGTACTTGAGATTTCTCTCTGCCACGAGTTTTTTCTTCCTACGGGAATCTTGCTAAATGCAGCGTTAACAATTGAAATTAATTTATTTTGCAATATATCTACGTTTCTAGGAATACACTCTGTTTGGTCAATGTTTCGTCATCTAATTTCACTTTCTATCCAAACTCTAATTGCTCTCCAGTCTGCACGATTATACAAAGTTACTGTATTTATTTTATTTTGAAACTGTCCATAAATGGAACAGGAAATCGGAACATGATCTGACTGTAAAATATTTGGGTGTGTCTCTAAGTTTGACAAAGGGATATTGGAATTAGATAGTAAAAAGTCTACTGTAGAGGACTGGACCTGGGTTAAGTTTTGACCGAATCGGGTAAAAGAAAATGGAAAATAAATGTAATAGTTTGCAAGCAAACAATATCTGTAAAGCTCATTACCGGCTGTGTTATTAGATACACAGTTCCAATGTGTGTGATGTGCATTGAAATCACCAAAAATGAAAAAGTCACAAGAGAAGTTTGTGAGTAAGTCTAAGTCCGCCTTAAAATCCACAGTATAATTTGGATTATAAGCAGCAGTAAAAACTACAGGACGACTATTAATAGTAACCTGTATAGAAATATTTTCAATGATTTTCGTGTTAATTTTGGGTAATAACTTATGAACTATGTTAGTTTTTACCGCAATGAGTACCCCTCCGCCATGTAATAGCCGGTCTTCACGATAAATTTTGTAGCTTCCTAGTTGGAGCTTGTGATGCGGTTTTAAAAACGTCTCGTTGAGCAACAGTATATCAACTTGTTTGTCGTGAAGGACTTGCTCGAGATGTGCAGCTGCTGACTCGGTTGTTATGCCTTGAGCGTTCCAGTGCATAACATGGACATTGTGTACAACAAATGTTTTATATGGCATGTTTAAGCATCATACCTAAGACTCTCAATTTGTCAAACTTTGTTTGACATTTTTCCAATGCATCTACTGCACTAAAAAATATTTCCAATAGTTTATCATTGGATAACTCGTTGTTGTTGTCCCGTGTTTTGCTTTTAGTCACTTCAGAAAACATATTTTTCCCTTGGAACCGGGAGTCTTGCGCAATACCATGATGTTCTTGGCTCGATAGTTGTGGGAAATCACTCTCGTCTATTACATAACTACTGTTATGTCTTATACTAGTCATTCTAGTTTTTGCGGTGAGTCTTTGTCGTATCTCTAAGTATTCTTTACGACACGGGCATTTAGGGTCATCTGCCCTGTGGTTTGCGTTTCTGTAATTTTTATTTGTACAGTTATGACATTTGTACACTATACTGCCATCATGCGAGCTTTTGTTTAGTGAACAATCAGCGTAATCGTGGTTACCCGCACAAGCTGTACATACCTTGACTCTGTTGCAGTTTTTGGCTCCATGACCTTACATCGAACACTTAGTACATTGTGTAGGACCTTTGTTACTCTTAAAAGGTTTTCTCCAGTTAACAGCAATGTTACAGAAAAATCTGATTTTTAAAATTTCACGTTTTGAAACGTGTTGCCTATCGAATTCGATCAGATACAGTGTGTCATCTTCGTTTGATCTTTTTGTAATAATTTCTTTAACGCTTACAGGAGTAATGTTGTGCGTACTTTTAAATTCCTCCATTATAGCTGTTGTCGTCTGTCGGGGAAGACCAAACAGCACCATCTTGAAAATTTTACAATCTCTTACCGAGTAGAAATGCATGTTATGTTTTAGCGTTTTTAAAGCCTCTTCATACAGTGCCATGGTGGTTGAAATTATTTTAGTTCCAATCGACATCCTTTTGAACATAAATTTCTCACCGATTAATCCTAGCACTTTGGAAAAACTCACGTTGGAATCCACAATTATCGGTGGAATTTTCTCCTTTTTTAATAAATCGTCTTCTTCATCTTCGGACAGCTGGTACTCGGCCCGTCGTTTATCTTGGGCATCTTGTATTTGGGACAATTGCCCCAAAACTTCCTTCTTTTTTGACCATTCATAGTCGGTCAAAAAAAAAAATAAATTATTTAAAATGAAATAAAAATTAATTATTAATCCGCGAGCAAAAGTACACGTTGTTTACAACTCAAGGCAGTGTTACCGAACAAATACGTTTAATCCTTCCATTCTACTTAATCTTTTTTTAAGGGTTATAAAAGTCTCATTGGGACACGACGTGATGGTTTCACTATAGGTTCGCTATTTCCAAATACTTTTAAATGACATTCTTTCTTAAGTTCACCTAGACCATTAAAAACTTCTTCATACTGTTCCAAAACTGATTTTATATATAAAGAATTTATGGTTGTAACTAGATTCATTTGAATTGCCACGTTAAGACCAATAACTTTTTTACAGCCCATGTTCAATATGAAAAATTATGTACAGTAATTAACATTTTTATGGTTAATATTTAAATCTACAGAGCCTAATACAAAGAGTTTTTCCCAACTGAATGTTAGTATATTATTACAAAATTGTTTATTAAGCTTACGTATATTCAACATACTTTTGGTTTTTCTTGATAACAGATTTGCTTGAGCGCCCGTATCTACCTGAAACTGGATCACCTTGTTGTTTAATGTCGCTGCTTTAATGCTTCTTTTTCTTCTTGCTTCCTCCTCTTTGTGGGATACTGATGCAATAAATAAGTTGTAGTCCACATTTTCAATAGCTTTTACATATTTGTTGCTGTTATAGTTATTGTATTTACATTTGTTATTAATTTTGTTATTCCTTAAAAAACACATTTTTTCGAAATGGTTTAACTTGTCACACTTGTAACATGTTACTCCCTCAGCTGGGCACTTTCTGTTTTTGTGATTTTTACCACATCTTTTTTTATCATTTTTATAGTTGTTATTTATTACCTTTGTTATTGTTGTAATTTAATCTTAAAATATTTACACTTGAATTGTTGATATGAGAAACTTGCTTAATTGTTGTGGCATTTCCCTGGGTTGCTTCCATTCGTTTTGCTATTTCTAAGGCCTTATCCCACTTTATGTCTCCTTCGCCGAGAGTTTCTCTTTTATTTTCAAAAAGTTCTGGGACAAACCACAAATAAAAATATCTTTAACCAGCCATTCACGAATTGCACCAAATTCACAGGTGTTGCATAAACTTTGGAGTGCTGCTGCATACTGCAGGATAGTTTCACCCTGTTTTTGTTTACATGTAAAAAACATGTGACGTTCCATGGCCGTATTTTTTTCAGAACAAAATAGTGTATGTTATTGTGTCGATATCAATATCGAAAGCGTTTACTATGTGTAAACAGTGCCACCCATGAGGTGCAATAGCAACGCTACTTTGCGCGACTCCGGTTGATTTTCCAGCGCAGAAGCTCGCATGAAAATTTAAAATTTTCGACTCCAGTCTGTCCATTCCGCAGCTAAATTCTGCACGTTAGTTTTCAGCATTGGCGCCGTCATTATTTTTTTCTCAATAATATTTTAATGACTTTATATTTTTTAATCTTTTATTTTAATTTTGATAAACAAATTTTTACCGATTTCTTTTCTTTACGTGGATTATTACTAGCACACGCTTGACACCATGTTTTATATTCAATTGTCATTTATTGAGTGAATGAAAAAGCTTAAAAATAAAATACATTTGGTGCTTTGATGGAAATTGCTAAAATTTTAGTATTTTAAATTTGTAATCGCACTATTTCCCATAGTTAATATTTTACCTACATATATAGCAAAATATTAACACTTTTATTAAAAACGATTGAAATTGATTATAGAGGGGTATAGCTAGTTCATCTGTTGCTGATGCAGATCATCAGGGAACTTTACCCAAATATTTCTTAGAATAACTGGAGATATTATATTAAACTTTCATTTAAGCAAATGAAAAGTTTAAACAATATAAAAGTTGTAACAAGAACTCAATAATCAACCAACCTTGTTTTCTTACTTTACCGTTACTACTTAGGCTGACTTTTTTTCAACTCTAATTGTAGTTGTAAGAGGTTTGTAGAAAAACAACAACATTTAGTATAGTGCTGCCAAACAAGAGTTTTTTGACCAGGTGCTGTGAAGTTAATAATTGGTGCTTTTTATAGAAATTGCTAAAATTTTAGTATTTTAAATTTTTAATCGCACTTTTTCCCATAATTAATATTTTATCTACATACATATGTAGCAAAATTTTAGCAATTTAAATCAACATATTTTAATACTAAATTAACAATTTTAGCCATTGATTTAACTTAAAACAATGTTAAGAGTAAATTAAATTGGATTTTTTCCACACATTAACAATGACTTGATATCATATCTTCATGTTGATTTTACATTCGGCTTTTTTTTGTGCAGATAGGTGTAACATGATTTTAGAGGCTTTCGGCTAACTTTATAGTTATAGAAGTTTGTTGTAGCCATTTTTAAGAACACGCTTAAAAAATATTGAAGAGTGCGCTGCAAATGAGGAACAAACTAATTTCATAAAAAAAATTATGTTAAAAGGTATAAATATATGCTGTATTACCGATTTTTGGACTTGGTTTCAAAATTTGACTATAGTGCTACTGATAAAAAACGTTAATAGTACACATAAAGAAGCATTAAAATACTTTAATCCTCAAAATCTGATGATCACCCAAAAACTCACTAAATTCGATGTTGATTTTCTTACAAAAAATTCAGAAATACAATTGAAAAATGTAAAATATATATTTGAAAAGTTTGAGTCCTTGGCTAAAGATTACATAAGATGGTTTTAGGTTACAACGAAGGAGGGCAAACCGCCAATGATCACCCTAAAATTCACTAAGTTCGATTTTGATTTTCTTATAAAAAAAATCACAAATAAATACAATTGAGAAATTTGAAATAGATATTTAAATTGTGTGTCCTTGGCTAAATACTATATAAGGTGGTTATGGACTAGAAGGATGGATGCGCCCAAAACTGGTCACTGCCAATAATCACGCAAAAATTCACTAAATTCGATTTTGATTTTCTTATAAAAAAATCACAAATGCAAATATTAATAGTTATTAATTTTTAAATTGTTCGAAAAATTGTTTAAATATACTTGTATTTTTAATTTTTTCCTTTATATGACAAAATTATGCCGTTTTTTTTTTCTAAAAAAAATTTAACATTTCCTTTACTTTTTATAAAAAAATACTATTTAGAGTTTTATTAAGACAAAAATGTTGCCTCGTAAGTGATGATACAATAATTTCTAATAAACTCACTATTTCAAAATCAATCATTATAGTGCAAATTTTCAATTAAAAGGGCAAAAAATGTTGCACTTTTTTCTAGTAAAGAAAACGCCATTAAATATGTCAGTGTTGGCACTTCAAAACATATTTAACTTTATAGTTAAATATGTTTATAGTTAGATATGTTTTGCGTCAAACATTTTTAACTCGTCATATTTATCTTCACACACATTCACTTTCAATAGTTTGAGGCACCCTGTTTCAACATAGGAAGCTAAAGCTAAATTTGTATGGGTGAATCCTGCTTAAAAAAATTATAAAAAAACTGCATTCGATGAAAAAACCGATAAGCTGACACAAAAGAAAATAGGCCTGTCGAATTATTCAAAAGCATTTAATTTTTTTAAGAGCAAAAGCCGGTGAAATGGTGCTCGGTTCCGGTCCTTGCGTACTCTAATCATAGTATACTGGGACTGACTTGACCATTTATTTTCTATAAGTAACGCATAATTACCCATACATTTTGAAAATTTTGACAGGTAATTAATTATATTTTAAATTTGTTGTAAAGTAAATGCAAACATATTTGCAAGATTCTATTATGTTCGAAATTACGAATGAAGGTAATAAAAGTACATACATGTTAAAAATTACATGTGTACACCCATGTGATTTTCTGTATCAACTTAAGAGGAAATAACAAAACGCTGCGCCTGAAAAATCAAAATATAAGATAATTCTTACGAAAAGTTCCACTTTTATTTTTTCTTTTCCGAAAATTTAGCTTCACAAAGCCTACCTGTGAGCATATTTGTTTTCCATCCCGTTCTTTAAGCATCATGTTTAGATCCCAGTCGAACTGTCCCTCTCGGTGGTCAAAACGGGCTCCAAATTGTTTTCTTAATCGACTATTCCAATATTCTTGTATTTTAAATTGGGGTTTTTCTTTTGATATCCAAAAATCGAAGGCATTCGCCAAGGCATCACGTTCACGATATTTAATTTTATCAAAGTTCAGCATTGGTGTCAGGTTCTTAAGATAATCATCTTTGGTAACAACTTTGAGTAAAGACTTTGCTTTACCCACTAAATAGTAATGAGATGGAGCTCTCATTAATGAATTTCCATAAACATCCATAAACAAATGGACTTTAGTTCGAAGGTTTAAAATATCACGGTTTTCCAACGCTATGCCAAGTAAAACTAAATTTCGTGCAACTGCTTCGATGCAACCATCGATAAGATAAAAGTTAAGAATTGGAGTAATTCCCTGGGTGCTGTGGGTGTATGTTTTAGCCATAGTTTTAATTATATGACGGGGATCATTTGCACCAAATAGTAATATATTTATTTCTTTATTAAATTGATTTGTGTCGTTATTTGCACTCTGATTGTTATTGAATTTGTTGTTTCTTTTTTGCTCCGTGTTTTCATCTTGCTTTTGGAAAATATTTAAATATTCACTAAACAAATCTAATGCTTCACTAGAGCCCCAAAACATTTTGCGCTATTTGTTTGTATTTTGCTGTATAAAGATTTATTTTTTGGAAAAAAAAAGAATAAATAATAAAGTGTTGCCATGGTTTGTTTGTTTTACTTTTTCTTTGTACCCACATAAATGTACTTTAATTGCTCTTTAAGTACGTTGTGGCGTTGTTATGCAACTTTATTAAGAGGAATTAAAAACAAGTAAGAGTGCTATATTCGGCTGTGCCGAATCTTATATACCATTCACCATAGTATATAGTTACGAAGGAAGTCACAACCACGATAATTCACGCTCACGAAATAAAAAATAATTAAAAAAAAAAAATTAAGAATATAAAGGGGAAAAAATTACAATAAAGCAAAAAACGGTCACGTGATGGAAACAAAAAATTAATCACGATCATGCATGATTCACGCTAATCACGTAATTCATGCTCATCTCTATTCCATAGTATGGGCAGACTTCAGAAGCACAGCTTGCAAAGCAACACTGCAAGCATGCGTTTACAAGGCAAAACAATACTTCACGATAAGACGTTTGCTGTGTGTTTCGTTTTTAGTATTCAGGAAAGACAAAACAGCAAATCAAAACCATGCACAATTCTTGCTATGTCACTTATAAACGCTATGTATTCTAGTGTTGCTTTGCAAACTGCATTTATGAAGTCAGCCATAAATTATGAATTCCGCAACAA
Organism: Gymnocheta viridis; assembly: GCA_956483585.1. NCBI lineage: Eukaryota > Metazoa > Arthropoda > Insecta > Diptera > Tachinidae > Gymnocheta > Gymnocheta viridis. Next base: position 27,708,161 of record OY101443.1, read on the forward strand.
ATTTGAATTCCTTTCTTGGCTAGAGTGCATTATAAAAATACGAATAGCCCCTCATTGGCACTAAAATCAGTTTTTACACGTCCAAGAAGTGTTTCAGTGTCTTTATTAATAAGGCAGTGGTCTTCGAGTAAACGAAGAAATGATTTGAAACATAAGAAAAATTTAATAATCAAGAAATTCTCCCAAAATTGATAGAAATATCGCCAAATATTACATAAATCTGCTAGTTTGATGATTAAAATGTTCAAATATTACCTTCATATTGAAAATAATTTAAAGCCATCAAAAATTCTTAAAAAAAGTACAAACTTTTTCAAATAAAAAGTAAAAGTAATAAAAACAACTAATATGTATCAAAAATTCTTAAAAATAGCATATTGAAGTTGAGGATTTGAGCACCAACCAACTCAAGACGTTGCACATAGGGGTATTTGGCCATTCTAGCCATACATAAGGTCAAAAATTAAAATTAAGAAATGTAAAAATTTAATTACGCAGTTCGACAGACAACAAAACTCTGCATCGTATAGTGAATTTTCAAGGCTTTTGCATGAAATTTGTCGATTTGCGACACTGTTAAAATCAGGAAATTAAATTGCATACGCTTTTATTGATTTTTTACGGCTTTAAGACGTTTAAAATATACTTTTTTCTAGCTAAACGAATAAAGATTTTACATTGATTTTTTCCCCTGTGAAAGGCTACATTAACAGATGCTTATATTAATTTTAAGACAAATTTTATTTTAAATTTTTATAATAAGAAAATTTGTTCGAAATTAAAAAATTGGATTTTTTTTAGTTTTTTATAAAAAAAAATATCAAAAGGTTTTTGAAATTGAGTTGCATCGTGTTCTTAAAAATGTTGTAATTCACTAGAAAATATGAAATCTCTACTTTTACGCCCGTTTTGACACTTTTCGACTTAAAAATAATTATAACTTTAACCGAAAGTTTGCCTAAATTGTATAACACAATGTATGATTAACTCTCAACCGACACAATTTAACAAAAAAGTTCATGTTAAATTTAACGAAGCAAATTTGCCGGTTAGCACTTCAATCGGAAGGTAAAACAAATAAAATAGATTGAAATATGAATCAGCATTTCCATTTTTGTAATATTTTTCAATTAAAAAATTAATTTCGCGAAATAAAATAATGACACCACTCTAATATAACTAATGCACTCAAACAGACATACATATAAAGTATAAAAGTTGTCTGAGAACATACTGAAAAAAAAAATTACATTATTTAATATTCATACAAATATTGTACATGTACATACATATATATTATATTCATGTATAAGAAAGTTTTAATCATTACTTGCATGCATTTTTCTATTAGCACAAAGTTTCGCTTCATAAATATACAAATACCGCCTTTTTTATGTAAACAAACTGATAGCATTGCCACATTTTCATCAAATTCTTTTTTAACTAATTGAAGGATGGTGAAACGAAAATCGGTAACCGTTGATTAAATAATACCATTTAGACAAACCAGCAGTTAGTTAATTTTTTTAACAAATATTTTACCGAAGATGGTGAAATCGGGCGTTAGACTCGAAAAATAAATCTTGCGCGTTTTTGCAAATTTCACCTTTTTTTTGTTTTTGATCATCTTGCATAGGTATATATGAGTTATAAAATGTCAGTTATAAAATGTTTTAGTTTTTAATAATTGTAATGTTATTTAAATTATTACACATAGCATTGTTGTTACCTGTGTAAACAAAAGAAAATGCGCGAAACAGAACAGCGGTTTTTAGCTTCCTGTGCAGCTGCGTTGTAAATGACGTTATTTGATGGAACAAAATAAATGTATCTACCTGTTTTAATTGACTTTTTTATTATTATTACAAACAAAAACATATAAGAATTCAACAAATCTGGTATGGAGGTACTCAGCTTTTTGATATATATTGTGGTTATTGCACAAAATTATTATCAGAACGTTTTTGAAACTTCGAGAGTAAAAGATTAGAGTTAATCCAAGTATTACAGAAATCTAATGATACGCCCGTTGAGGAGAATCTCCAATTTTTAATAAGAAAATTATGCGAAATTTCAAAATGTCAAGAGAGTAAAGCAGTGTTTAAAGAATTGCAAATACAATTTCAAAATATATTGGCATTTACCACACCGAAAAAAGTTCCGATGTTTAACCATGCATTCCACATGGCATAATAAAAATTAATATTTTGTGGAAACTAGCAATAATAAAAATTTTTGACAGGGAAGTTTTTGGGTATTAAGGCGTTAACAGTTTCTTACTTAAAGTGATTATTTTTCGAACAAATTGGATGTTAGTAGTTTTTAATCCAAAGTGATTATTATTTTTTGGCTAATGTTCGTAACGTTTTTAGTCAGAAAGAATTGGAAAAACGGAAAAATTTTAACACTAAATATTTTCAACTTACACGGCACAACAGAAACAACGTTGGTTTTCGGGAGCCGCTACACTCCCATTATGAGTGTTCATGTGTGTTTTCATGTATCCGCCACTGTTTAGGTGGCATACGAAAATTATTTGTATTATTAGTTGTTTTTACAGTCAACACTGCATTACCACTATCAATATTTAAATTTTACTATCACTAATTAACGTTAAATTAACCCATGCTACATGTTGTTTTTATCTCATGTCCCATTTTTCTTTCTAATTTTTATTTTACTTAAGACAAACTTTTATGTTTTGATTAATACTTAAGGATTATTTCTTTTTGTTTTTTGTCATTAGTTGAGTTTTTTGATTTATTTGATTAATTTTAACTAGTTATTTTCACAAACCAATTTAGAAAAAGTTTTTATTGGTTTGTGAACACAATACCTGTTATTAATTTTTAATTAAATATATCTCGGAAGAAGCTTTCCATTGAGAAAGCGAAATATAGGAAAAACAAATCAGTTATATTTATTATCTTGACCTACAGCTTGACTAAATTATTTAATAAAACTTGGTATTTAATTTCAACAAATCTTTAAAATTCTTATGGTGGCTGAAATATGGCGCAATTTGCTAACTTGAGTGCTGGATGCAGCTTATGCAATGACCCGGACGACAGCAACATGATAACCTGCTCTAAATGCCTTAGTAGCTTCCACAACCTCACTCTTCGTGAACCGATCGAATTATCAACCAGCATCAAGTAGATCTGCACCTCATATTACAAATGTCCACCTGGACATAAGCAAAAAGAAGAAGAGTAAATGCAATTGAAACAAGAATTTTTTCAAAGTAACATGCGAAATAGATAATCAAAAAGTATGCTGGTTTAACATTTACGGCGTAATTTATAAACGGTTAATAAAGTTAATGAGTGCATAAAAGCCGTTTTTCCAATATAAAATTCCTAATATAACTTTGTTGATGGCTTATGAATATGGCCGTTAAAAAATAACGAATAATTAGTGAACAAATTTGTTTGTTGGGATGCAAATTTTTGATAATATAATTTTCCTTGAATATGCCAATGGAAATTATGAATGTAATTTACTCGCGTTGAATTAATTATATTAGGGATGGGGAAAAGATAATAAAAAAAGGGTCAGCCAGATAATTTTCTTTTCAATAATAATTAAAAATTTATTAAAATCTTTGAATTTAATAGGTATAATGAAATTGATAGCTGTAAGCTAGTTGTTCGCACTGCGGTAAGAGAACGAATAGCGTGATTTTTCTAAGTTAAAAAAATGAAAGTTCAGCCTTGGAAAAGCCGCTCTTGACATTTGAAAATTTTCCAGTAAATTACATCGTCAGTGTGGGCAACTTTACATATTTATAACATAAACAATTTTAAGGTGAATTTTAGGTTATTTATGGTAAGTATTTGGGGTAAGTATATATAATTGCAGGATTATAAGGTAAGTTAACAAGAAGAACATTGTAGATGAGAAACAAAGGTTATACGATCGCAAGAATAATTTAATTTTAGTTCAGCTTACAATTGTATAAGCCTTTTAATTTCCATATACGTATAAATTTAAACTTAATTCATAATAATTCAGTTCAATATTAAAAATGTGTAATACAATGTACAATATTGTCCACACAAGTTTGGACAATTAGATACCAATTGCTTCATAAAAAAATAATTTTGTTTAATAAGGGATTTAAAGAAACAAATTTTATACAAATATTTGTTGGGAAAATTTTTTATAAATGAAAATAATGTACAGGAATAAGGTATTTAACAAACAATTTGTTTTTGTAAATTATTAATGAACCAAATTTAGTACATGTTTCGGAAATTAAGTCTAAAATTGCAAATGGGGAGTACCTAACATTTAACAAAGGCGGAAAAAAGCAAGGTGTGGATGAAAATGGAATGCAATTAGAAAATGCAGTGGCATGCAAAAAATTTACTAGCATTTTTAAGTTAAACCAAAAGTCCACTTGCAATTTGCTTAAGCATAAGTGCTACATAATTTCTATGTCCAAAAGACAGTGTGATGAGACAGTAGAAGTATGTGTTCAAACAAAAAAGAAATGCGTATATCTCGCTACCGAGTGGGCAGTAGAAAACTGCCGCTCCATTAAAATAATTAAAGATTGCGGGTTAAGCAAATTAGCATCATTTTTAATTTCTGTTGGTGCAGAATATGGAAAAAATGTAAATTTAGAAACTTCATTACCACATCCAACTACGTTGTCAAGAAATGTGGGTATGTTGTATGAAAAATAAGTCACTGAAATTAAGCTGGAACTTAGCGAAATAAAAAATATGGCTACGGAGTAACAACAGATATGTGGACGGATAATTATTTAAAAATGTCATATATAGCTGTGACTATGCACTACGTAAAAGATGGAGAATTAAAAAATAGACTGCTTGCTCTTCGATGTATGGAAGGCGAAAAGTTAACTGGTAAGCCAATGCTATTACTCACTTAACTATATTAGATAAAATCCAAAGTGTACAATGAATTATTTAAAAACTTTTAAAATTCCACAAAATTTCATAGAAAATACTTTTTTCAGCTTTCAGCCATGTTAATGTACATGCGAATGCATCTAAATTTTGTTTTAGGGGAAAACATTAAGTTTAAAGTTTTACAGACTTTAGCTGATTTCAATTGTGAAGTAAATGACAAGGCTGTTATCGTTACTGATAGAGGCGCTAACATGATTTCAGCTTTTCGTTCATATAACCACATTTGTTGCATAAATCATTTGTTAAATAATGCATTTAAAAAATCTATAAAAGAATCGCCAGAGATCGCAGAACTTTGCAATATGTGTTCAAAGCTGGTCAAATATTTTAAAAGAGCCGGCATCAATTCTAACCTACCAAAAACTTTAAAAAGCATTTCCCCTACACTATAGCATGGAGTGACGAAAGAAGTCACAATCACGAAAATTCACGCCCTCGAAATACGAATAAAAAAATTAATGGAGAAAATTACATTAAAGCAAAAAAAAATTGCCACTCACCGTCTCACGGACGCACCCTTATGTGATGGAAACAAAAAATTAATCACGATCACGCATTATTGGTTCTAATCTCTATTCCATAGTATAGGCTGATTTCATAAACACAGCTTGCAAAGCAACACTGGAAGCATGAGTTTACAAGGCATTCTACTGTTGCAACTGCATTTATGAAGTCAGCCATAAATTATGAATTTCGTAATAAATTTGTAACACTTTCTTGCCTGTGGTGCATTATAAAAATATTAACATCCCCTTATTAGCACTAATATAATTTTTCACACATCCAAGAAGTGTTTCATCGTCTTTATTCAAAAGCCAGTGGACTTCGACTAAACAAAGAAATGATTTGAAATGTTAGAAAAGATTTAATAATGAAGAAATTTTCCCAATATTTATTAAAAAATCGCCAACTATTACAAAAATCTGTTAGTCTAATGATTAAAATTAAAAAATTAAATTAAAAATTAAAAAATTCTTTAAAAACACGAACTTTTTCAAATAAAAAGAAAAAGTAATAAAAATAACTTCAATGTATCAAAAATTAAAAAAAAATTTAATAAATGGTTGGTCAGGATTTGAAACCGTACCCTTCCCGGTGGCACGGTTTCGAATCCTGAACACAAGACAATGCTTTTTTTGGTAAAGAATTTTTGATACATTTAAGTTGTTTTTATTACTTTTACTTTTTATTTGAAAAAGTTTGTTCCACAATTTATTTTAAAAACCATGGCACAATCTCATTTATAATATATATTTTATTAATTCTTGCGTTTTTTCCAATTTTATGAACCATTAAAGGTTTATTTTTCAAAAATACCCAATATGTTATCAGGGGGCTAATTCTCGCAGTCGATACCGTGCGAAATTTAATCGAAGTTGCGATTTTTTTGTAATTTTGGGATTCTCGCACTCGATAGCAAGTTGTATCGAAATTTCTTATGATGGCACTCGATAGCGAGTGTACGATCGAATGTAACCGTGCGAGTTTTATTCGATATCAAATTTGGTGTCGAAATTTTATTTTTAAATAGTTCGTTGGATAACAAGTGTTTATTTAAGATTTTAATTGTTATATTAATTAATTATTCGTATAGATTTTCGTACTTTTTTGTATTACTCCCTTTTTTTGCACCTTTGTAAAGGAGTTTTTACACAAACTCTAACGAGTAACTTAACGGTTTATTGTTTTTGTTAAAAAGTAAAAAATTATTATTCTTGTTTGAACGCTTTACAAGTGCCACAACAGTTTTTTAAAATTAACCACATTTTATTTACATATTTCGGTACACGCAAACAACAAGAAAATGTAAGTTAAATCTTTAATAAGTTTTATGCAAATTAAGTAATTAATATTAATTATTAGGTCGAATATAACAAAAATAAATTTCAGACAAAAACAAATTCTTGCTGAGTTTATGTCTGAGCACAGCAATTTGGCCAAAGGCGTTTTACCAAATACATGCCAAGGAAAAGCTACTGCTAACAGACTTTGGGAAACTTTAACTAATAAATTAAGTGCCTCCGGTCCACCGCTAAAAGATGTAAAAACTTGGCGCAAGGTAAATTATTAATTGTTTTCCACATTAATTAACATGCTGCAGATAAAGACTTTTGTAATTTTCGGTAGGTGTATTCTGATCAAAAGCAAATGGTTAAGAAAATGCTTTCTTACAATAAATCTTTAATCAAGAAAACTGGAGGAGGTCCTTTTGACGAAAAACCGCTAAGTGTTGCTGATGAACAAATTTTGGAGGCAGCAGGCCTTGCTTGATGTTGCTGTTGCTGGTTTACAGGAGGTCCGGACATTCGGATCCCAAAATCAGCAACACAAAGAAATAGATGACAACACCACAGTTTCATGTGAAGAAAGTGATGATTTAATTGAAAAGCTAATGGAGCAAGATGATATTCCAAAAAATACTGTAGCAGTGCACTGCGATTCCTCATCTTCAAAAAAAGAGCCGAGGGAAACAAAAACAATTTTGTTAAGAAAAATATATGTGCAACGGAAACTTACCACTATGAAGTTTTAAAAAGACTGGATAAAATAATAAAAATTAAGGAAAAGAAAATGGAAATGGCTACGGAGTTTCACCAAATTAATATGAACATTAAGAGGATAGAGTTAAATATACGAACAAAAGAATTGGAGCAGCTAAACAAAAATTAGTATGAATTACTGACATTGGAGTTTAGCATATTTCTTTTAAGTATTAATTTATTAAGAATTGTTTTTTGTTTTTTTCGTTTACCTTTCTGTTTTTTGTTCGTAAATAAAATTTACAATAATTATAAATGAATTAGTTTTAAATTATTATTTTAATTTTTTTGTTTTATTTTCTATAAATAGGAACTTATATAAATTGAGAGTACAACATTTAGTTTGGAAACAAAGAATTTTTAATATTACCTCTTATTTGCTTTCCTATTTTAGTTATTTGTGTGTCCGTTTCAGTGTCAAAGTTTACAGCCGCTTCATCAATATTTGTTTGCTGGAAATCCTCATAATTGGGCACTTTAAATTTTATACATAAATTAAGTAGTGCGCTGCAAACATTGGAATATTTTGCAACTTTTTGAGGAGTGTATCTGCTTCTTTTGTCGTGACACAAAATTTTCCATCTGGCTTTCAATACGCCTATAGTTCTTTCAACTATAAATCTGGCTTTTGCATGAGTGTCATTAAATTGTGATTCCCTCGAGCCTTCTTGTGGACTTCGGTAAGGTGTAATTAGCCATGCTTCGAGCGGATAACCAGAATCACCTTGAAATGTGAAATTATTTATATTAATTATATTTTCTGTTTGTTAATTAAGAAAACTTACCTAAAAGCCAAAAATTTCGCAAATTGGTTTTGTATTTTTCTTCTAAGAGAATTCTTTCGTCAGACTCCTTCCAGACAAAAGAGTCATGAGCTGCACCACCATATTTACTATTTATTGCTAAAATTACATACTTGTGATCACATATCTGCAAATAAATCATTATTGGTTTATTTACGATAGTTATTATTAAATATACTTACAAGCATTGAATTAAGGCTATGAAACCCTTTCCTATTGAAAAACATACATATGCTCATTTGGTGGTTTTTGTAAGCCAAAATGAGTTCCATCTACGCAACCAATGACTAAAAAAAAGAAGTAGTTAGTCATTATCATAGGTGTGTATATGTACATATGTACACTTGTTGTACATGACACTTACCTCCTGGAAGCTTGTACTTCTTCTTAAAAAATTCTTTTGTTTCCTCCCAACTATCGGTACTGAAATTTATAAATTTTGGACACAGTTTCATTTCCATTTCATCCAGAACTCTTGAAACTATTTTCGAAAGTGCGCTTTGACTTATACCAATAATAAAATCGTTGCCGACAGTATTTTGAAAGCCCCCAGGTGCCAAAAGCAATAAAGTGGTGGCCAATTGTATTTTTGGTGGTACGGCAGTTGTCAAATGTCCAGCAAATTCTAACTCCTCAAGAATATAGTTAAAAGCTTCCTTGGAAACTCTAAAACGTTTCTTAAACCTATAAAAATAAATTTTTACACGTAATTTTTACAAATCAAGGGCATGTATATTTACTCATTGTTTGGCAAGCCCAATGGATCACTTGTTACTCGGATTTTCCTTCTAATTGCATTTATATCACACTCACTCTCAGACTCTGATGACGAAGAATAAAAAAATACATTTACGTCCATGACCGCGATTAAAAAAGGAAAAACTTTCAAAATTATAAAACAAATTCGAAATTCTTTTGATAAATTATTTAATTATCTTTGTAAGCATATGTTTTTTGTTTACATATTTGTAGTGTTGGTTAAGGCTTTTTTTATCTTTTACAACACTTTATTAAAAATCGATTCGCAAGGTAACGAGTGCCATCATCAGAAAAACTCGCACGATCGAAATTAATTTCGATACGAATTTATTTCGATCACGAGTCCCGGAATTAGCCCCCAGATATTACTTTGTACAGTGATAAAATACTTATCTAATGAATTTAGTAAGTTGTCTACGTTTTTATTTGATATAATATAATAATAATACTACAAATAAAAATAACTTGACGGTGTAAGAACAAATTTAAAATTATAAAATATAATATCATATATTAATTCATTATTTTAATTTAATTTTTTCTTTGAAACTCGTATGATGTACGTATGTATGTAAACTAGTGGTATTTTTAAAATTTTGTTAACTTTTCATTTACTTATCTGTATGCGGTTGAACCAGACGATAAAGGTTTTGCTTCAATATAACTTGTATATTTCTGATATAGAATCAGATTCGAATTTCAATCACTGTCTGTTTGAAAAATATTTTATAAATTGCGAAGGATTCCTATAATACATTTTAAGCCCACATTCAATTATTAACTGGAATAAAGCAATCTAGAAGCTAAATATAAATTTGTGGAAAATAGGTATTTGCAATACTTTTATTCAAAATACAAATGCTTTTTAAATTTTTATTCCTAATACAAAATAGTTTTTAATAAAAGTTTAATTTTCACAATGGAAATTATATTTTGTAAGTTTTTTACTCTATAATTTTGCTGTTTTTTAATTAATATTGAATCATACAATTTTTCTGATGTTCGCATATTTTTAATAATTTTTGGCATTTTAGAGAATTTTTCAAGGCTTTTGGCTGCCGATTGCCAATTATATGAATTTTTTAAATAACTTTTGAGAATAATAGTAAAGATTTAGGATTTTTCCTAATTTAAAAAAAATTAAAAGACTTTTGTCTTTTGGCTGTGTTTTCACAACTGAACTTTATTATTCTCTTTCTTTTCTTATATTCAAAAATTACAATTTGCTTATTAACTAAAAATGTTCATTTCATCGGTTTTCGCCTACCAATCATAAGTGTGTTTTGTTTCCGTTATTGGTGTTGGGAACAAAACAAACTTATGTTGCAATTCTAAGGAAAAATTAAATAATTTGTTAAAAATAAAGTAGGTTGAATTGCATTTTCGTTATGAGAACGGAAATGCAGTTTATTTGGAAATAATTCCCAAGAATCATGTTTGGAATTAAATGTATTAAAATAAAAAATTTTTTTTTTTGTTTGTATTTTTATTTGCAATCTATTTAAAATTAAAATAATAAGCAAATTTAATAGATACATTAACAAAAAAAAATAACAGTAGCGTTAAATTCCATTAAATTTAACAATAAACAATAAAATATAACAAATGTAATTTAAGATTTAAACGGGAGAGCTAGTATGTGCACTGCTGGATGGCAAAGGCTATATATTCCTTGAAAATATTTATGTTCCGTGATCAATTCAAACTAACGAAGAAGGAATTGAATGGTTTACGCGATATTTGCGTTTTTATAGTGACTCTTTATATCAAAGTTTGGTTCAAATGCACTAATGCTATAGACGCACCGCTTCAAGATTTAACTTTTATTCAAGATGCCATAAAGTATACTGAAATAGACACGGACATATCAGCAATAATTCTAAAAAAAATGAGCAACCATTTATGGTACATTTCAGAGCAAGTAGTAGCTCTGGCTTTTTATGATTCGAAAATACCCATAGAAGAGAAACAGAAAATGATTAAAAACCTCAAATTAAAGGAACCAGTAGTAAAATTAGAAAATGGTCGAAGATGTTCGAATTTATTGGATTTTAAAAATATTTCGTTGTGTGATTTCGTGTCAGAGAAAACAAAATGTTTCTTTAGTAAATTTGGTTTGCCAATGGAGTTTTTACTGTTAGAGCCTTCAAGTTGGGAAACATCATACGCATTTGAAGAAGGTTGGACCGCATGTAAGGACTTATTTGTCGTCAATGATATTGCAGAGAGAGGCGTTAAGTTTATTCAAGACTATAATAGAATCTTGACAAATGATGAAGACGAAAAACAATTGTTGCTTCAGGTTGTTGAGGCTTATCGAATGAAATATCCATCATATAACAAAGCTACTTTAATAACATGATAAATAAAATAGTAATGATTAATAAATTTATTATATATAAAATACAATTATTTTTTAATATGAAATTTCATTTGATGTAACTACTTTCGTTAAAAATGGATATTTTGCCCATATAGACCCCATGAAAATTTTCAAATCGTTTCCGGGTCCACTAAAAATTATCGGATTGACTCCAAATTTTACAGGATTACTTTTTTAACAGAAGGGAACAAGAATCGTGCCGGCGAACTAGAAAAAAAACCCTTTTTAAAATTTTCCCATACAAATAAGAACACCCCTAATGTGCAGTCTTTTTAATCGTCTAACTTCGTCACTGTCGTCTAACAGCGTTATTGCTAGAATGTTTTGATGGTCGCTTAGTCTCTGCAAATAATTTGTGCTGAAGTTTTTAATTTCATCCCTTATATATGGCATATTGAGATCGTTGTGAATTGAAGTATTTCGTACATACCATGGAGCACCTATTATAAGCCTAAGGATTTTCGACTGATATTTTTGAATTATATCAATATTAGAGTAGGAAGCGGTTCCCCATAGTTGTATGCCATAGGTCCATATAGGTTTTAACACAGTTTTATATAACAGTAATTTGTTGTTTATACTTAATTCTGACCTTGGACCAAGAAGCCAGTACATTTTATTTGTTTTCATTTTCAGTTGTTTTCTTTTCAGTTTTATATGCGTTTTCCAAGTTAGGCGACGATCAATGTTAAGACCTAAATATTTGACGTCGTTTGATTTCGGCATTTCATCTCCATTTAGGTTTACGGCAGGGCAGTCACCAGTTCTAAGTGTAAATGTAACGTGGGTAGATTTTTCTGCATTCACTTCAATGTTCCACTTTTTTAACCAATTTCCAAGTAGGTTAAGCTGCGTTTGAATGGCATTTGATGCCATGTTAGCGGATTCGTTAGCTGCTAGTATAGCGGTATCATCGGCGTACGTTGCTACTACTACATCATCATTTGTTGGCATATCAGAGGTAAATAATGTGTAAAGAGTTGGACCCAATACGCTTCCTTGTGGTACACCAGCTTTTATGACTCCGATTTCAGAATTTTCGTCGTTGATGTTGACATAAAAACTTCTATCACTGAGATAGGACTTGAGCAGGAGATAAAATGGAGCTTGCAGCAAATGTTTTAATTTGTATAAAAGGCCGTTATGCCATACTCTGTCAAATGCTTGTTTTACATCAAGGAATACTGATGAACAGTAGTATTTGTTTTCAAGAGAGTCTCTTATTGTTTTTACAATTCTATGGCATTGTTCGGGAGTCCCATGTTTGCTTCGAAATCCGAATTGATGGTCTGGTATTATCTTTAGAGATTCCAACACCGGCATTAATCTTTTTTGAAAAAGTTTTTCGAATAATTTTGATATAACTGGTAACAAACTGATGGGTCTGTAAGATTCAACTGAGTTTTCTGGTTTGTTTGGCTTTAGAATCATTACAATTTTAGCGTGTTTCCATTGCGTTGGAAAATGTGAGAGTCGTAAAATGGCATTAAAAACAACTGTCAGAAAAATCACAGCCTTTTTAGGTAAGTTTTTAAGAGCCTTGGCATCTATATTGTCATAACCGGGCGATTTTTTTGGATTAAGTTTACAAATTTCGTCTTCGACTTCTCGGTACCTGAAAGGCTTAATTGGTTTACTCATTTGACACGCAACGTCTAAAAAATTATTAACTTCCGCATCTTCTTGTGGTGTACAGAATGAAAATGGGGTAAATGTATTTTCAAGTTGAGACTTAAAAGCAGCCGCTTTGCTAACATCAGATCTACACCAATCGCCATTTGAATTCTTAATTGGAATATTTCGTTTTTGTGCACGTTTCAGGTATTTTGTAGCTTTCCAAAGATTATGCTCATTTTTATGGTTTGGGCTTAATTTTACTAAATATCTGCCAATGGATTCATTCTTTAAATCATTTAATCTTTTTTTCAAAAGATTAGCCGCGTGATTAAAGTTTCTTTTATCTGAAGGTGATCTAGTTCTTTTACATATTTTTCTTAACCTTCTTTTCATAGCGATAAGTTGCCTTATTTCAACAGATAATTGAAAATTATTGGTATGTCTATTAGCTTGAGGGGTTGATACAAAAGAAGCTTCATACATCAGTTTTTGAAAGTCCTCAATAGCCATATCAATGTCGTATCCGGTTTTCAATGATAAGTTTAAGTCGAGTCTGGCTTCAATAAACTGTTGGAAACTGTTGAGATCAGTAGTTGTAGAAATAAGTTTTGAATTTTTGATTCGTTTTTCACAAACAGTAGAAAAGCTAACGAGAATTGGACTGTGATCAGAACTTAAATCATCACTAGATACGATACTAAGCGAGTTTGGAGAAATCCCTTTATAAACAAAAAAGTCCAAGAGATCAGGAATTTTGTTAGGATCAGTTGGCCAGTAAGTGGGTTCTCCCGTGGATAACGAGCTGTAGTTATTTTTGGAGATGCATTCGAAAAGTTCATTACCTTTTGGATTTGTTAAGCGTGATCCCCACCATACATGTTTGGCATTGTAGTCTCCACCAACTAGGAATCTATTTCCAAGATTTTTAAAAAAGTTTTCATACTGTTCACATTTAATACTATATCTCGGAGGGCAATAAATTGAATAGATCGATACACTACAATTATTACAACTAATTTTAACTCCAGCAGCTTGTAAATATACTTCAGTTATTGGTTCTAATATTTCATATTTAATAGTGGATTTGATGACGATAGCTGCTCCGGCATGAGCCCTGTCATTAGGTTGGTTGGCTGTTATTAAGTCAAATCCTCTTAAACGGAAAAAGGATTTACTGGTAAGGTGTGTTTCAGATAGTAGTAAGATATCAACAAAGTTGTTTTTTAAAAAAATTTCTATTTCGTTTACGTGGTTTAGAATGCCGTTAGCATTCCATTCTGCAATTATGAGATCTATTTGCATAGTTTTGTCATTAACATTGACATCATGTTCATCAATGTATTGGTTAATTCAATTTGTTTTTCGAGCATCGCCTCAATTTTTTGAAGAACGTTATTTACTCCATCATTTGTGCCTCTGACGGCCTGGGCATAGGTTAACTGTCCACTATTTTGAGGAGCAGCTGGGATGTTATTGGTAAAATTGTAATTTTCATTTACTACGTTTCTTGCACCTACATTTCTGCATTTTGTGACTAGCTTTTGATAAACTACACAGCCTTTATAGTTTGCAGTATGATTGCCTAAACAATGAACACATTGTGGAGGAGTGCTTGATGACTTAGTGCATTCATTAGTTGGATGTTCTAGTCCGCATTTAACACATGAATATGGTTTTCTACAATATGATTTAGTGTGTCCGAATTGTTGACATCTAAAACACTGAACAATATCATTGAATTTTTTCGGAGCTTCAATAACAACTGTGGCGTTACCAAGTGTCTTTACATTATATATATCCTTGTTGTTAAAATTGGGGTCTAAGTCAACAAAAAACATTGGCAGAGGGTTCTTTGAGATACGGCTTTTTATATTTCTTATACCTCTTACTTGGTGTCCTAATAATAGCAAACTAGCTTTTATATCAACGATTGGTGTTGTGTGATGAAGACCCTTTATAACTGCTGTGAAGGCCCGTTCTTGTTTCAGTTGGTACGTGTGAAATAATATTTTGTTATCGTCAAGGTACTTAGTTACTTTTCGGTAAGAGTCAACGTTTAAACGAACCTGTCCATCACTGTACGACTTATAATAAAATTCATTATGTTCTATTACTTTGCTTAATTTGTTAACCATTTTTGCAATATCACCGACGTTTGGAATGAAAATTGGTGGAGGTTTTGGCTGCTGAGATTCTTGAGGTGATGTAACATCGTTGTCGTTTTCATTATTATTAGAAGCAAGTGGTGCAAATCTGTTAGAAGTAGATGGATCTGTTTCTAATTGTTGTCGTTTTTGACTGTTCATTTGTGGTGATAAAGAATTTGCTCTCTTTTGATTTTTAACGGGCACATACTGCCAGCTAAATTCTTCATCAGAACTACTGTCACTAAGTTGATATTATTAACAACATTATCATCATTAACACTGATAATCGGATTAACATTTTTTGTGTTTTGTTGTTGCTTCTTAACTTCACTGCTAGGCATGTTTAAGCATACAGTGCACTCTTATTGTTGTCAACAAGAATGTTCAACTGATCAACACGCATAGAATGTACGTAATTGTTATTGGTTATCAATTGCAAGTTTATGAATTTGTCTTTTTTTTTATGCAAAAGAAAATTTTTTTTTTTTTTTTAATATATATGACTTGTTTTGATTTTATTTTTTGTTCTTTGTAATAATTTGTTTTTGTAAAACAATAGTAATAAAGAATAAAATTTTACGCGAACTCGCATTAAACACATCTTTTTGTAATCGCACTTGGATTAAGACTGCAAAAAAAATAAAAATAAAATTAAATTGCATTTTTGCCAAATAAAATAAAGTAGGTTGAATTAATGTACATATGAATGAATGCATGTATGTATAAGTTAATTTTACGTTTTATTATTTTTATAAAAAAAATATTATTATTATTTTTTATGGGAGCTTAAGCTCTTTATTTATTCATTATCAACTTAAGACTGCCAATTACAAAATTGTTTTTCTTAAACCTAACTTATTTTTCTATGCGCTGGAATTGTTGACTCGACGTTTCCCACGAGTTGCAAAATTATTTACTGGCGCGTGTGCAACGTCAGCAAGACGGAGTTGTTTAAAAATGTTTATGTTGAAATATTAAACGTGTGCAGCAAAACAGAATTTGATGTCTAAATATTTAATGTGTTAACTTCTCCCCTCGTGGATTTCAAACGTCATCGTTTGACGAAGTTGTTTTGTTAAATAGTTGATTTAACCCGTCTATCGCTGCTGGTGTCAGTTGGATTGATTTTTTATTCCTTGTAATGGAAATAAGTTTTCCAAAGGCTATCATAACAATTATCAGCATTATAGTAACTGAGAGGCTGATAAAGTATTTTATTTTGTCTACCTTCTCCAAACTACCAATGTACTTAGTGTTATTAGTGTTTAATTGGTGTAGCATTTGTAGGGAGAGTATTTCTTCAACGGTATTAGATTTGGATAGTGGCTGAAGTATTGCCGGTAACGGTCTGCTTGTTATTTTCTCTTCATTGCGATAGTTTTTACCTTGAATTTCAACAGTAAAGTTGCTAAAATGTACCAGAAATGTCCCATTTAGTAGGGTTGTTTCATTTCCAATTGTAATATCTTCATTGAATCTGTTCAGGAATAGTATGCCGGGTGCAATCTCCTCTATTGTTGGGATGTGTTGGTTATTTACCACAGTGCAGTTTGGTGTACGACTTTTAAGTAGATTGCAAATACAAGCATCAGTGGTTAAATCTATTATATTATTACTTAAACATATTTCTAAATTATTATAATTTTTGCAATTATTTTTAATTCCATATATTTTTTCTCCGCAAATCAATATTTCGTTAAAATTTATTTTATTTATTCTCTTTTCATGTTTGACAGCTCGTATTTCGATTGTTTTGCAAATATCATTCTTAACAGTTGGTAAACTTATAATATAAATAATTAATTTTCCGTTAGTTACAATTTTTATTTCGGAGAATTCGAAAGCTTCATCCAAATTAATAAATGGTAGATTTTCTCTGTTTACAATATTTTTGGCTATCCCAATTTCTTCGTTAGATAAAATATAAGATTTTATTATATTAGCTTTTACCCAATGTATGGCATAAGCTCTGTTTACAACTTCTTCTTTGATTACTTCTAGCTTAAACTTTATTTTCAAAATAAGGTCGTTCCTTGTATGTTCATCATTTTCCATTACTTTTAAAATTTGATTAGTTATATTCGTAATTTCATTAACTTTTCCAATTGTTAGCTTATTAATCAATAGTTGATTGTTATTATTTTCCAGGTCATTATTCAATTTGTTTAAAACTATTTTATGATCATGGTGATCAGGGCTACCTGCTAATCATTTCCATGCACTTCCTAGAAAATCTAAAGATCTTTTCCTTTTTTGTATTTGCAAATTGCTTAAATGGGTTTTAATCTGAGATATTAATAAGGATATGAACGGGTAGTGTGGATTATTTTCGATTTCCGGTGTTATTGCCAAATGTTCTACGTTGTCTATTATGTTATTGTATTTATCCTGTCTGTATTCTGGCAACGCCTTTTTCTACTGTGATTAGTTGAGCATTAGAATAATCCAGGATTTGTACGTCCGCATAGTTAATTGGTATGAGTAGTCTGTAAATTATGTAAAAAAAGATCAATTTTCATTGTGTTCAATTACGTATTCTACTTTTGTGTATAATCTGTCTCTTCTCTGTTAGGACTGTACTATTTCTATCTTCAGCTACTATTTCTTTTGAATATGGCTTTGAAAGTTTTGTTCCTAATCGTTTGTTTCTTTTTACAAATATTATTTGTCCTGCTAAATATGACTTAAAATCAGTTCTGTCCCTATTATGATGTTCCAAGTCCTGTTTTTGTTTCCTGGTAAGTCTTTCTATATTAGTTTGCCTAGTTCGTTCTACGTCTTCTGGTGAAAAATTGACTAATCGTACGAAAAATATGTCAACTGGTTTCCTTTTCGTCACTGAGTGTATTGAGTGATTATATTCAGCAACCGCTCTTTCTAATAACTCTTCAAAATTACGGTGTCCTCCATTATTTTTTAGACACCTCATTATTTTAGTCAGAGTAGAGTGAAACTTTTCCACTTGACCGTTGGCTCGGCTGGTGTATGGAGTTACGTAGGTTTCTATTCTTAGTTCGTTTTCTAACATGAATTTTATTGAACGAGAGCTCAGGAATGGCTCATTATCTATTACCAACCTCGTTGGTATGCCAAAGAAGAATAATATGTCTCTCAATGTTCTTCGTATGTCCTCCATAGAATGGCTTTTAAGTATTTTAGCCTGTGCATATTTTGAAAATTTATCTAATGCTGTCAGTACTGCTCTTCCTTCGGTCAAATAAATGTCAATATGTAACGTCTCTCCTGCACGTGTTGGCAGTGGTGTCTCGGTCAGTTTAGGTTTGTTCGGATGTCGTTGGTATTTGTTTTCTTTACATGTGATACAATTTTGAGTTATTCATTTAATTTTACTTGTCATTCCCGGAAAATAATACTTTGCGAGGATTTGGGCTTTATTTTCGATTGCATTTCTGTGTGCTCTACAGTGAACATCTAATATAATTTCTTCCTGTTGCTGTTCGTTAGTTATGTCCTCTACAATTGTTTGCGTGTACCTAGTTTTATAATTAAGAAAATGTTCGTGATATAAATTTAGTATTATTCCCATGATTCTTTCCTCTGAGCAAATTCCGTTTATAACAGAAGGGTTTAGTCTCCTTTTCAGATGTTGTATGAAATTTTCTCTAGTGAACTCCGGTTCAGTAATAGTATGACGATGGACTGTAGGAAAAATAATTTGAAATTGATAACTTGATATATCTCCAATCCTTAGAAATATCTGGTTCTTAAAAACATTGATTGGGCTTTCTACGCAAGGCACAAGATCCTCGCTGGAGCTTTCATCACTATGAGAAGTTCCCGTTAAAGTATTAATTTGTGTGGGTATTCTTGAAAGAGTGTCAGCTACAACATTGCTTTTGCCTGCCCGATAACTCAATTCGTAATTATATTCCTCAAGTATGGCCTTCCACCTTTTCATCTTATTATTGTGGTTCTTATGGCTTAATGCAAATGTGAGTGGTTGATGGTCTGTGGTTATTTTTACCTTTTTCGAGCCATACAGGTAATTACGTAAGGAGGTTAGAGCCCAGATTATTGCCAACATTTCCTTTTCGTTCGTGGCATAGGCTTCCTCTGTTCGTGACAATGTTCTTGAAATGAAAGTAATGGGGTTTTTATCTTCGGAAAGGACTGCGCCTATGGCATGGTTTGAGGCATCCGTAGTAAGTTCGAATTCGGCCTCAAAATCGGGATGAGAAAGTATCACATCGTTCGAGATCAGGGTTTTTTTTATTTTCTCAAATGCCTCTATCGCCTCTTGATCGAGTGAGATGGCTTTGTTTTTTGATGCGTTTTTACCCACATCACTAGCATCTCCTCTGAGTACAGCTGTTAGTGGTTTTGCCATTTTCGCATAATCTCTAATGAACCGTCTATAATAGCCTGCCATACGAAGAAAAGAGCGGAGGTCTTTCAAATTCTTTGGAATTGACATTTTTGCTAAAGCCTTTACTTTGTCTGGGTTAGTCTTGATCCCTTCTATACTAATAACAAATCCTAGAAACTCGACCTCACTTTACATAAATTCACACTTGTCGAGCTGTACTTTCATATTTGCTTCTGACAGTGTTTCAAGAATTGCTCGTAAATTTTGGAAATGTTCTTCTTCATTTTTCCCAAATATAATAATATCGTGTATGTAGACGTAACACCATTTCCTTATGTGTGGTCGGAGAATGTCGTCAAGGACAGCTTGCAATATTGAAAGTGCATTTTTGAGTCCGAAAGGGAGTCTCAAAAACTCATACTTGCCATTATTAATTAAGAAAGCAGTCTTCTCAATATCTTCCTCTTTTTCTGGTGGAATCCACTTTTGAGGTCAATGATGGTAAAATATCTATTTTTCCCAAGGTTCGCAAGAACCTCATTAATCTCAGGTATAGGATATCTGAAGGGAATGGTCACAGAATTCAGTTTTCTGTAATCTATCACCATTATATACTTCTTTTCACCTGAGGCGTCCAATTTTTTTTCCACGATCCATACGGGGGCATTGTATGGTGATTTGGACGGTCTGATTATATTATTGGGTAGTAATTCTTCAATCTGTTTTTCGACCTCTGACTTCAGGGCCATAGGATACGGGTAAGGCCTTGAATAAATTGGGCTATCCGTAATTGTGCGTATTTCACCCTTAATGATGGTGGTGTAAGTTAATCTTTCATTTGGGTCAGTAAACACGTTAGAACATTCTTCAACAATCTCATAAAGTTTAGTCTTTTGTAATTCTGTAAGGTGGGATAGTCTTAACTCAATATTGTTGACCGATTGAGATTTTTTTGTTTCAATGGGATCCTCATACCGTTGTTTATAGTCATAAAATTTTTATCAGTCTGAATGATCGCCTTGATTTCTCTCAATGTGTCATTTCCAATTATTCCATGGAATGTTTCCAAGGTTGGAAGGATATAAAATTTTAGTTTTGGTATGTCTGGACCGAAAATCTCTACGAAAGTGTGATGTGTTATTTCTATTGTTCCGGCAACTGTATTTATATGAAATGGCTATTCATTCAAAATGGGATTACGAATTCGAGTGGATTGGATATAATTTTTATTTGAGCCAGTATCAACTAAAAATTCAAGTGTGTCCTCACCTTTTTTAAGTTCGAAGTATGGGAGTGAAGACGGGACTAGTCTAAAAAATAAACGCTGTCTATTTCATTTCCGTCATTTGAGTCAGGATTCGTATCCTCTAATTTTTCTGGGTTATCAGGTGGATAACAAGAGTCATAATAATTATCTTGGGCATAGTACGGGGCATCATGTTGGTAATCCCTATTAATATTCATGAAATGGTTTTGTTGTATTTGCTTTATGTTATCAAGCGTATAACAAGAATTATAATTTTCGTATTGGTCGTGGTATTGACCGTCATATTGAGCATCGTTATTAGTGCTCATAATATAATTTCTTTGCAACTTAGGAGGAATACCACTAGAGGTTGCGTGTTTCTGGGCAAATTGATCATTTCTTTGGAAGTTTTGATAATTTGCATTCTTTGACCTTATCGATTGGTCGACTTCCATAGGCTGAGGGGGTTTCGGTGGAAAATTTTGCCTATTATTAAACCCTGTAAAATTCGGTCTTGGATTTGGTTGGCTAAACTGGTGTGGAGCAAATGGTCGCTGTATATTTTGAAAATGTGGCTTGGGCGGATATTGTCTAAAATGGGGTGGCATGTGAGAAAATTCTGGATAAAATACTGGCCTTGAGAAATGATGTGGCCGCTGCATTACTGGTGGGGATTTTTGCATGTTGCCACGCGAATGATTGTGAGCATAATTTGCTCTGAAATGCATATTGTCCAGTTTCTGGCACAAATTGAGTGCCTGTGGTAGAGAAGTTGGTTCTCTGATGCTTAGTAGTCTACGTAAGTCGCCGTTCAGGCCTCTTACGAATGTATCGAGAGCCTTTTCTCGATAAGAATTTATCATTGCACCTTTCGCTTCTTCGGAAATATCCAAACACGATACTTTATCCAGAAGCAATGACAGGCGTTCATAGACCTTTTTGTAGAATTCTGTTATTGTCATATTTTTTTGAAGCAGGGTAGTCATCTGGTACTATAGTGTACCGATATCCCTCTTGTCTGCATAGTGCATCATTAACACCTTTTTAATTTTATTCCAGTTAAGTGGGGTTCTATAAGATTCGAAAGCAGTGTCTGCTTCACCGGTAATCTTATGTCTAACTGTATGCAATATTGCATAATGTTTTGGACTACCTTCTATTGATTTAAATATTCCAAATATTCGATCCACGGACTTTCGCCATGAATTGAAGTCACCATTTTTATCAGAGAATTCTCTAAGGGAATTGACTATATCGGGAATCTTATCCACATCACGGATTGATCCTTCTGGAAAATTATCATTGTTATCTCCTGCCTCAAATTCTTTAAAATGATTTAAAATTTCCTGAACTCTATCCGAAATAATCTTTTCTAAGTCAACGCAATTTATAGTAATTGTGCCCTGATTCCTTGCTGTTGCAGCGCTTGTGCTCGCGGCAGACGCACTCGGATTATTTGTCGAAATTGACAGTCTAGAGAGAGTGTCCTGTATAGTATTTAAAGTATTTTCTGTCATGATTCAGAGAGGGAAAAAAATTTTCTTTTTAAAAAAAGGAAAAGAACTTTTTTGATTAACTTGGATTTCTTTGTTTGCAATTTTCGCCAAAATTTAGGTTAATTTTTTTTTTGAACTTCCTTAAAATAATAATTTTTTAATAATCTTATATCTTCAATAGTTTTATTTCTTAACCTATTTTATTCTCAATATTTCTTTGTATTTTTATGAGCGTAATTTTAGCAAGAATCTTTATATTACTAATGAATTAGAGATTTTTTCATGTATTGCTTTGAAAAACTACGTTAATTAAAATCACTCTTAACATTTGGCCTTTTAAATAAATGCTTTACTATAAAATTTTCTACTTTTTATTTAACTGTAAATTCTCTTTCATAATTTTCCACTTTTGTATCTCAATATTAATTTCAATTATTTTATTTTAGTTTCATTTAATAACTTACATTAAACTTAAAATAATACCCAACATCGTTGAACTCCTTTTATTTTGTAGGTAGGTGGGTGGATCGTTGTATCCTTTTCTCTCTTGGTACTCTGGAACGGTCGCACTGCTAATCCCTTTATTATTTTTTGGAGTCCGAAAAGTTGAATGTTCAATTTTTCAAGCTTTATAGTTTTCTGAATTACTTCACTTTTTAATGTTTGTAAATTTTATTAGTCAACTTTATTTTTGTTACTTTTTCAGAATTCACTTAGCTTTACTTTTTACATTGATGCACTTTTCACTTTACCGATACTGGGTCTCTGCTCGGGCGCCAGTTAATTTTACGTTTTATTATTTTTATAAAAAAATATTATTGTTATTTTTTATGGGAGCTTAAGCGCTTTATTTATTTATTATCAACTTAAGACTGCCAATTACAAAATTGTTTTTCTTAAACCTAACTTATTTTTCTATGCGCTGGAATTGTTGACTCGACGTTTCCCACGAATTGCAAAATTATTTACTGGCGCGTGTGCAACATCAGCAAGACGGAGTTGTTTAAAAATGTTGATGTTAAAATATTAAACGTGTGCAGCAAAACAGAATTTGATGTCTAAATATTTAATGTGTTAACTTATATATGCATATACATATGTTTTTTATATTATGTTAACCCGTGTTATGGGGATAATTGTTGGTGTTGTAACACCCGCACCGTTAGATTGAAGCTCCGACGAAATTTTAAGTATTCGTTTTGGTCTTAAAATACGTATTACAATTAAGATAATGATACTTAGTATAACTACAGTATCGATGCTATAACTAATAGTTTTTGTTTGTTTATCATGATTTATTATTTGATCTAAATTTTCTTCATATTTAGTTTGTTTAATATACAGATCTTTTAAATTTAATTCTACAATTGTTTTATTTTCTTTAACTTTATTTATAAGATGAGGCTGAATAGTTTTTTCGGTAAATGATATTTTATCATTATAGAAGGTTTCATTTCTTATGTTAATCTCACAATTCTCAAAAATAATTTGGTAGGTTGAACTTACATTTAAATTGTTTTGTTTATAATTGCAATTGTTTGAATAGCTTTCAAAGAAATTCTTTACTAAAATGAGTCCTGGTTTGATTCTTTTACTTCCGATAAAGTGTTTTCCTTCATGATACAACTTGCTACGTTTTTTTTCACAATATTTTGAATGCATTCATCATTTAATATTTGCATATCTTTGCGTAAATTAGTTACATTTGGATAAAATATATTTTTGTTATCATCTATTATAATTCTATTAATTTCAAAATTTCCAGATTTATTTTACTTGTTAGGTATCGGTTCGAAGATTATTTGGCAAAAGGATGAATTTGAGAATTCGGGAATAGACAGGATAATCATTATTTGTTCTTCATGGAAGGATACGGAAACTTTAGCCTTGGTGTACGTCTCAAAGTTATCTACAATTTCGATTTCTTTTTCGCCTAGCAAGTCAGTGGGTATAATACCTAATTTGCTGGTAAATATAACTCTAGCAATGTCGTCCATATGATTTTTGAGTAAGTTTATGTCACTGTCAATCTGGTATATATGGCTTTGAAACATAACTTCATTTTCTAAGGAAAGTATTTTGTTCTCTATGTCCCGTCGGAATTGGTTAATATATTTACTGACAATAAATTTTTGCTTATTTATATGAGAGGTGAATGTTTTGAATCAGTTGAGAAAGTGTGTTACTTATCCGTGCCAATGTATTTGTCTGTTTTGAGTTGTGTTTTACATTGTCTGTGATGTTCAGTAGAGCTGATCTGATTTCTTCTTCGTCATCACTGTCCGTGTTACCTGTGCTAAACTTTATGCCTTTACCTAATCCGTTTATTAGTCCTCTTCTTATTCTTGTCTTAAAGTTTGGTGAAAGATTGTCTAACTTAGTCTTGAGTATTTTGAAGTTATTTTTCAATGTATCGAGCAAGGGTAATAAGTCCGATAAAGGGCTATCTAACAAATTTATGTTATTGTGTATGGCTTCCGTTGTGTGGTAGTAGTCAGTTAAATTTATAAGATGAAATATTCTTTTGTAGTGGTCTATGATTCTTAAGTCTTTTTCCTTAATTCTTGTAAGTCCATCTTTTGCGATTGTGTCAGGTGTAGTACCAAAATTAAGCTCAATATTATTGGTAATAGTTTCATCTGAAAAGGAATGTATATACTCTTATTTTATGCTGTTTGTCTGTTATTTGTTAAATTTTGACATTTATTTTTCCTTTTAATATAGGATTTGTAATATTTATGACTTCGGTTTGTAACAACGTGATCGTTATCTATCCTGGATACTACTACTTTCCTAAATTTTGAGTGGTTTTTCCCACCTCTTTCATCTTTTAAGTATACCGGTCCCGTTTGTATTTCTACATTTTCCCTTTGTTTATTTAATTTCTCTAAAGTTCTTTCTTTTTTTTAATGATTTTCTCTCTGATTAAAGGGTATTCCGAGTTGCTTATATTACCATTTCTAAAATCGATTGGTTTTCTATCGGTAGTTGAGTGTACGGAATTGTTATAATACACCATGATTTTGTACATTTTCTCTTCGACACTTTCCGTATCTCTATTTGAGTCGTGTTTTATAGTATTATGTAATCGTTCAATGTCAGAATTTGAAGTGTGGTTGTTATTGGATGTATAGTGAATTTCAATGTTCTGTTCTCTTAAAAATTCTAATAGTGGTAACTTGGATTTAAAAAGTTCATTGTCAATTATCAATTTCTTTAAATTTCCCATTATGGACAGGAATTGAGTTAGTGCAATTTTAAATTCGAGCCATGATCTGCCTTTAATTTTGATAGCTTGAGGCTGTAAAATACATCGACATGAAGTACTTCACCTGGGCTTCCAGGTGTTTCGGGTAATTTGAATTTTTGTTTTAGCGGATTTCTATCATATTTTTCTAAATTGCAAATATTGCAATTGTTAATGAACTGGTTAATTCGCAATTTTAAATTTGGATGGTAAATCTCGGTTTATAAAGCAGTAAAATTTTCGTTAATGCCTCTGTGGTTATTTCTCGCATGTTCTGTTTCTATCCTTTGTGCTGGTTCTATTTCATCTAGGATATCTAAAAGGAATGTTTTGCGTCTAAGAATTTTAAAATTTCTATTTTCCGTGAAGTACCTATTTGCAGCTTCTTTTAGGTTCTCGTATATCCTTTCGTCATCCACGAACACAGCATTGGTTTTATCAGGACAGAAATGGTTTTTTAATATTATTTTGAGATTTTCTTCATCAAAGTTTTTTGCGTATATGGTTTTTCTATTATTTTTAGGTTTTAATTATTAATTTTGAGTGATCCTGATGTAATTACTTTGAATATTATTTGTCTTTTATAAAAGTTGAGAGGATTACTCGTTTCTGTACATACGGTGTGTTCTGCTTCTACTATGTTTTCATTCAAAAGTATATTTGCTCTTGATAACGCGTCCGCGTTCCCGTTAAGAACTCCCTTTTTATATTATTTCGTAGACAAATTCCTGGAGTCTTAACCTCCATCTAATTAATTTAGAATTCGGCTCCTTTACGGAGAATAACCAGGTTAGGGGCCTGTGATCGGTTTCTATGAGAAATCGTCTACCGAACAGATATGGCCTAAAATATTTCGTGGACTAGACGATTGCAAGCAGTTCCTTTTCAATGGTACTGTAATTTTGTTCTGCGCCATTTAAAGTTCGACTTGCAAAATAAATCGGGTGCCCCTTTTGGGACAGGATTGCACCTAGAGCGTAATTACTCGCATCAGTTTGGAGTATGAACTTTTCATTAAAATCTGGATATGCTAATACGGGGGCGTTTGTTAAAAGTCTTTTAAAAGCTTCGAAACTTTCGACATACTCTGAATTTTTTGTGTTTACTTTTGCGTCTTTTTTCAAGCATCTCGTCATAATAACCCGGTAGCCCTAAAAATTGTTTTATTTCCTTTTGCGTTGTTGGCAGTGGGAATTTCTGCACACAACTTATTTTGTCAGGGTTAGGCTCTATGCCTTTATCTGACACAACATGTCCGAGGAAATTTGTTTCTTTCTTTAAAAATTCGCATTTGTCAATTTGGATTTTAAGATTTACTTCTTTGAGGCGTTCTAGAACTTTTGTTAAAGATTCCACATGCTCTTGGAGGGAAGTGCTGAATATAATGATGTCATCAAGATATACTAGGCATCTCTTGTTTATCAAGTCGGATAGCACATTATTCATCAGCCGTTGAAAAGTAGCTGGGACCGTCTTCAGTCCGAATGGCATACGTAAAAATTCGTAATGGCCATTTTCTACACTGAAGGCCGTCTTAGCCACGTCTTTTTCATGGATTTCGATTTGGTGGAAACCCTTTGCCAAATCCAAAGTCGTGAAATATTGGCAGCATCCGAGCTTTTCCAAAATTTCATCCATGTTTGGAATAGGATACTTGTGGTCTATAGTTATTTCGTTGAGCTTCCCATAGTCTACGACAAGCCAACACTTCTGTTTGCCGCTGGCGTTCAATTTTTTGGGCACAATCCAGACGAGCGCAGAATAAGGAGAGGGGCTGGGCCGGATTATTCCTTTATCCAGCATCTCTTGTATCTGTCGTTGTACCTCCAGTTTGTGTACATACGGATAACGATACGTGTTGGCCGTAATAGGGATATTATTAACCGTCCTTATTTCGTGCTTTATAGCATTAGTAAAGGATAGGTCGCTATCATCTGAATAAAATATATTTTTATATTTTTTGAATGCACCTAGAAACTTTTGTTTCTCTTCCTCATTTAAGTGATCTATACGAATTTGGTTCAAGACATCTTTCTTTACTTCCTCTTTTTCATTAAAATATTTTTTAGAATAGTTTATGGGAATTTTATTTTTCCCGATTATTAAAATGTTTTCTTTTAAATTAACTATTGTATTGAGTTTTCTTAATATATTGTTGCCTATTAGCCCACTATATTGTTCATGGAAGTTATATATTAGGAATTCCATTTTGTTATTTAAAGTTTCGCCGAATTCCTTAAAAATAGGAATTGCGACTTTTTCACTGACTTGGATGGTCTGGGAGAGTGTCTTAATATATATCGGTTCGCAGGGAACTTTCCGCTTTGGGTGGCATATCCCTGGGTTAATTACAGAATGAGTTGCTCCACTATCAATGATAAACTTCAAATAACCTTGTTTTGATTTAATTATTATATGGGGTAATTGCCCGTGGAGGCAGCTGGTTGAAAATTTTTACCAGTGTTTACTTCCATTGGCTGGTGTTCTTGGTTACTCTGCCATCTCCGATCTTGTTGGAAGGGTCTGTATAGCCCTTGCTGTTCGCCATATTGATTTTGTCTATGGAAATTTTGGTGGTCACTTATTTGATTTTTTCTGAGGAAATCATTTCTATTAAAGTTTCCATTCTGAGACCTTTGTGGTCGGTTACCACGAGATTGTGGATTATTTCCGTACTTTTGGTTTTACCTAGCTATCTTAGTTTTTCTAGGGTAAATTTGTCCATCTTTTCCTATTTTATCATACCCATTCTCATAGAGAATATTAATCGCACTTTCGAGAGATTGAGGATTCCTGCATGCAAGAACCGTTTTCATTGGTTCGGGTATCTTACTCTTAAAACTGTTCAGAGCCGACCTCTGATTATTGATAGCAACTTGATTGGCGTCTTCGCCTTCTCCTAGTATGAGGGCGGATTTATTATTTAGTCGCCTCAACCTATACTTAATGTTATTATAAAAATCTATTGTGTTAGTTTCGAAAATCACTGAACGTAAATCGTCGAAAAGCTTTTCGCAGCTTTTCCTTTCTCCGAAATTATTGTTAAGTAACTCCTTAATTTGGTTCCACGACTGCGCTTGTGTGTTAATTTCTAGAATTTCTCTTGCCCTACCCGTAGTTCGACTTTTTATTATATCTGAGAACACTAATTGGGACAAACCATCATAAGCCAAAAAAACTGGGTGGATTCTGTCAATAAGTCTCGTGAAAGTTGGAAGTTCGTTTATGTTTCTGGAAAATTGTGGGATGCTATTTAGGTATTTAATTGGATCTAATTGGATTTGAGGTGTATTTTCCATTTTGAAAAGGAGTTTTATTTATTTACCATATTCTTATTCTAATTTAGATCTGATAAAAATTTTATATAAAGTTTACTCTTCTTTTTTTATGCTTATACATATATCTATTATAAAGTAGCTTACTTTGTGGTTGTATATCGCTGTGTTGTAGATATCTTTCTTCTTTTATGGCTTACTTAGAACAGGAAAATTTTGCTTCCTTTAAAGTTGTAGATCGCTGCGTTGTAGATATCTTCCTTCTTTTATGGCTTACTTAGAACCGGAAAATTTTGATTCCTTTGTAGTTGTAGATCGCTGCGTTGTAGATATCTTTCTTCTTTTATGGCTTACTTAGAACACGAAAATTTTGTTTCCCTTGATATATTTTGTTTTAGCACAAATAGTTTAATTCTGCAGTTTAAAATTTATTTATTAATAATTTTTCTTTTTCGCAGAGTACATTTTGGTTCGAACTTGAATTTGTTCCGTCTTGATTTTGTTTTAGCACACAAAGTTTTAACTTTTACTTGGTTCGAATGTATTATTATCTTCTTGCAAAAAGTTTTTACTTTTGTACTTTTATTATTAGAAAAAAAAATTCACTGGTGTTTCAGTAAATGCATTTTTAATAGTTTTTGGTTTTTGATACTGTTTGCACGTTTATATCTTGTCTTTATAATTTTAAGTATTTAATCTTTTTAAAAAATTTTATAATTATATTTTCTTAATAGGTTTTTTTTTGTAAAAAAAATTTCAATTTTTACACAGATATTATTAAAATTGTAGGGATAATTTATGTATTTTTACATATAAATTATAAGGATATTGAAATATCCAATCCCATCCTCGTCTGTGTTTTTGGCTGTGTTTTCACAACTGAACTTTATTATTCTCTTTCTTTTCTTATATTCAAAAATTACAATTTGCTTATTAACTAAAAATGTTCATTTCATCGGTTTTCGCCTACCAATCATAAGTGTGTTTTGTTTCCGTTATTGGTGTTGGGAACAAAACAAACTTATGTTGCAATTCTAAGGGTAAATTAAATAATTTGTTAAAAATAAAGTAGGTTGAATTGCATTTTCGTTATGAGAACGGAAATGCAGTTGATTTGGAAATAATTCCCAAGAATCCTGTCTGGAATTAAATGTATTAAAATAAAATTAAATTGCATTATGCCAAATAAAATAAAGTAGGTTGAATTAATGTACATATGTATGAATGCATGTATGTATATATGCATATACATATGTTTTTTATATTATGTTAACCCGTGTTATGGGGATAATGGTTGGTGTTGTAACAAATAATTTCCAAAATTGCAGTTGCAATTTTTAGAATATGTGCTATTTTGGCGGGGTTTTCAATTTTGTAGTTTCTTTGCTAATTACATTTTGGAGCTTGATATCAAATTAAATTCTTACATCAAACTTTGATTTTATTTTATAGAAAAGGCAATTAATTGATGTGCTTTCGAAGATCAATTCACTGATGTTCCAGAATGAAAGAAACATTTCTTATCAAATTCTAGACGGGAAGAGATTTTTCTGCTTTGTTATGTGTTACTAAGTATTCAAACAACATTTTACTTGTCAAAAGATTTTTTATCGTATTGTACAACTACAATAATAATACCGGGCTCTGATATACTGCAAGTACACTCTGCACCTGAATATAGAAAATAATTGAAATTATTATTCTGTGCACACAAGTATAAAACAGGATATAAGCATCAATTTCGCCTGAAATCACAAATAATCATAAAAAATGAAATATTAATACATTTTTAAAGCAAAACTAAAATTCAATTTCATTGATTTTGTATATTATTTAATAATTAACATATTTATTTTGATAAAGTTCAATCCCCCCTGTCACAATTTTATTGTTGACACATTTCTGGTTGTTCCAAATTTAATTATTTTCTTCTTTCGCAACATTTACTCAAAGTGCTTAATTGCTGACACATTTCTGGTTGTTCCAAATTTAATTATTTTCTTCTTTCGCAACATTTACTCAAAGTGCTTAATTGCTGACACATTTCTGGTTGTTCCAAATTTAATTATTTCCCCCTTTCGCAATATTTACATGTCTGCATTCAATGCACCTTAAATAGCTCACGTTGCATTCAATGTGATGATTGCTGTTCGATACTATTTAAATAGCTAGTAAGAAAACATTTTAATAATTAATAATAGGTAAAAAGACCGAATAAGAAGACATAGTCTTCCGGAATATAATTTAAGTAATAATTAATAATAAGTTAAAAGTCCGAATAAGAAGACATAGTCTTCCGGAATATAATTTGAGTAATAATTAATAAAATATTTTATTAAGTTATTTACATAGTGTCGTGACGATCCATTACATTTCTTTAATATAAATAATATATATAAAAAATAATTATGCTTATTTATATACGAAAAGAAAATGTAAGCGATAAAAAATACTGTAATAGGCATGCATAATATTATACTAATAAACGTACAAAAATAAGTTTAAAGAACAAAAAAAAAAATAAAAATAATCTCTGCTTTTCGACTGCACATGTATACACACAATGTGTACATGTGCCCATGAACGCATTTCAGTATTGATGTATGTGTGACAAAAAGTGGGCCAATTTACAACAACCACACCAACTTCCATGAAGAATTTGAAGTTTTAGCATTTTATAATAAATAAGATACATATATTATGTTCTTAAACGCGTAAGCTACTATGAAAAATACAACTGCTCTGTGTTGTATAGAAGCGCTTGTGACTAGCAACCAGTAGGTTGTTGGTATGAATCCCAACACAACTTTTCCAAAAATTTTAGAAGTAAAATTATTGCGAATACCATTTTTTTGCCATGGATTATTAAATATTTTCAGACAGTTGGGGCCATAAAAAAACAATACAATAGGAAATATAACAAAAAAAAGACTTTTGGCTATATCTTATTAATTATTGGACCGAGTTTTGTTAGTTTCAAACCGAACAATTTTATAAAAAAAATCCAAGAGAATGGTATACAATTAATGTTGTGTGAGGCCTTAATTCTACTTACACCAAAATATAGCAGACGGATATCGCTCATTCGACTTCTCTATCTATAAGGATCCAGAATATATACTTTATGGGGTCTTAAATGAATAATGAAGAAATTACATACGGAATTACAAACCTATATATCCGCTTTCCAAATTTTTTGGTGAAGGGTATAAATATTGGGTTGATATAACTTCTATTCTGCAAGAATAAAATGAAATGCACAGAATTGGTAATATTAAATTGTGTTCCATTGATGCTCTAGTTAAGTTTTTGAGTTCATTTGAAGAAGCATCGAAAATGTTGGAGGCCAAAATTATGCGACATTGCATTGGATATATGTATATTTACATTCATCGGCTGAAGATTTGTGGTATCAACCAACATTATCTCGATGTTGTGAAAGTTTTGAAAGAAAAATTGAGCTCCTATTTAAATGAAGTAGTACTTAAAAATATAAATATCTACCATAAAAACGCACTTTTTCTATTTCCGCCCGCAAATAAGCTAAAACAATTCACTGAAAGCGCAAAAAATATTATAAAAATGGAATGTAAAAACTTAATGAGATCATACGCTTAAAATTCAAGAAGTTGATAATTTACCTTCCACATCTAATATATCATCCTTCAATACTGAACTTCTCTCTGACTTTGTTGAAGAATCTGCATCATTGAACTGAGATGAAAAAATTGAACATGAAATTCGCCTTTATGAAAATACTGATGTAGAATTTAACGATGATTTCAATATTTTACAGTAGTGGAACTCACATAAAGTGGAATCCCCTTTGTTACACAAAGTAAGCTGCAAGTTACTGGCCACTCCAGCAAGTAGTGCTGCTTCCGAAACAACTATTTCAATGGCTAAAAATTTAACTCTTAAAAAAATATCTGTCATCGGAACTAGTGTTTAGTTACTTTTAAACAATTTTTAATTACTTTTTTAAAGAATTTTTTGAATTTGTAATAAACTTTATTGAGTAATAGACTGTTTTTTATATTCTTTATCTTAAATGAATTTATGTGTGTTAGTTACGAATACCCTTAATGCTGTGCATATTTGTTTGTTTTTTTTTTCACGTGAAATTCAATATAAGTACATCAATTTTTATAATAAAATAATTATCTCTTGGTATAAGAATGAAAAAAATAAGTACTATTAAGTTTATATGAATGTTTATTTTACTGAACTATGTTTATGTAAAGTTTTAATATGTTTCATATGGAAAATAAAAAGTTCCCAAAAAAAATTTTCTCTGTTTTATTTTCATACCTCTTATTAATAATTACTATTTTGGTTTTGCCGGAACAGCAGTGCTTTTATATATTATTATTTTCAACATATGCATGTACATATGTACATACCTACATAGTACATAAATTGATTGCAGGACTAATATAATAACCAATGTAATCTCATTGCATATTGTGTCTGTTAATTTTAAAAAAATAACATTATTGAAAAATTTTGCATTGTAACAAATAAATTTTCTTATGATCCTAAAAAAACCCACAGATGATAATATGAAAATCTACCTGCTAAAAGTAATAATAAAAACTAATTCCTTGCAAAAAAGGGTATATGCCACAAAAAATAACACTTGTTTTGTCTTACGTACATAAATACATAATATTACACACATACATACATGTATGTATGCACGCATTTATATAATTTACAAATTCACGTTGTCCAAAAAATAAAATTAACATCATTTTTGCAGTACTCCTTGATGTTACAATTTTTATATGTTCACATATTTATATGTATGTTCAGTTTTTAGGAACATATTTGGCTGTGACTACATAATATTATGTATGTATTTGACAAATAACTATTCATTTCCCTTCAATGCTTGTGTGTTGAGCGGGATAGAAAGTATCCACTGCATTCGAAAAAGAAAAGAACTTCACGTGTACAACAAAAACTTATTCGATGCAGACCTCTAGTACAAACGTTAAATTAAGGAATACGTCAATAAATCCAAAGCATAAAGGTAGGATCACACGATTGCCGCAAATACACCAATCAGACCCAATTTTTATTGTGCTGAATTGGCGCACAATAATAATATTGTCGCAATCAAATATACTGCAGTCACATGATTGCCCCATTTTATAAAAATTTTATTGCCGCAGATTGACTAAAAATGAATTTGTGGCAATAATTGATGCAGTCCAGTCATACGATTGTTCTAACTTGCGGCAACACCAACAAACAGCTGTTATGGTAATTTTTAGTTTGCTTTGTTTTACGTGCAAATTTTTTTCTTTAGCATATTGATGTAATTCTGCTTCGTAGGTTTTAATTGTTCTCTAAAGTTTAGTAATCGTTCACCGCTTATTATAGTAAAATAAATACAATATGCGAGATTTATTTTACACTTAATAAATTTAACTAAAAAAAAATTAAATTTTTTTGCATTAATTCTATATGTCTAAATAATATATTTCTTTCAAAGCGGAAAAAAATTCATGCATTTAAGGGTTGACGCTTCAAATAAGTTTAGATTGATGGCACACAAAACAATTAGCACACACGAAAAATTGAATAAATTGCCGCGTATTGGCTACTTTGATTGCCGCATGAGAAAACAATAAATATTGGTACATTTTAATCATTTATATTGACGCATGGTTGCCTTTCAACCGTTCACACGATTGCCGCACCAGAGTTGCATTTGATTGCGGAAAATCAGCACAATATTGTTCTCGATTGCCGTAGGGGACAATAAATTATGAAATCACACGATTGGCATACAAAATAGACCGATAATTGGTGCATTACGGCAATCGTGTGATCCTACCTTAATATACGACAAAAAGAAGTTGGCTATTCCTCTAGAACAAATTGTGAAGGCTTATCGCATACTCTAACCGTAACAGCTGCAATGATGAGAATAAAAACAAACAACAAAAAGGAAATACAACAGCTTGTCCATGGTGGATTAATACAGGTGGTGTCGAAGCTACAACAATACTGCTTTTAGGTTCAAAGTTGTCAAAAAGTACATAAGCAAAATGGTTGCCTTGGTTGTTTTCCTTTTCTTATTTGCATTTGAAACAAGTGATAAAGTGTGCTTTTTTTAGCAGTGTGGGTGTGTGTTAGTAATACATAATCGAATTTTGACAGACTCGAACCCAAAAAAAGTCCGTTAACGCTTCGACACTACCTGTATTATTCTACCATGAGCTTGTCAAAAAACAAAACGGATAACATAAACACAAAATATACGGAAGTGAAAATAATATAACTACAAACCAATTTATGGCTCGTCAGTGCATTTCAAAAGATTTGCCGGTGTTTAGTGGCGATCCTAAAGAATGGCCAATTTTCATTAGTGTATTTGAGCAAAGTACTGGTGTTGGTGGTTATACTAATGAGGAAAATCTCTTACGTTTGCAAAAATGCCTGTATGGTAAGGCAGGTGAAGTTGTCCGGAACAGCCTCATGCTGCCTGACATGGTCCCGGATATTATAAGAACGCTGCAGATGTACTTCAGCAGACCACAATGTATTATTAAAGGCTTGATCGATGAAGTGCGGAAGTTAACAATTCCAAGAAGCAAACTAAAGGGCCCTATTGAATTTGCCTTTTCTGTCAAAAACATTTATGCTATAATTCGCGCTTCTAAATTGGATGAATATTTAGTTAACCCCTTTGTTCTACAGCCATTAGTGAACAAATTTTAAAAAATTTTTGTGACTTTGGCATAAGCCACATGTATAGTCACCGTTCCTGTTTTTGCTATAGGCAATGAAATGCAATCGCAAAAGCGGGAAGGCCGTCTTAATACTCACACAAATGAAAAAAGAAGTTCACAATATGTGGTATGTAACGAGACCCACAAATTAGCCCAATGTTCCAAATTTAGCGAGTTGCGAACAGCCGAGAGATAGGAAATCGAAAAGTCCCATAATTTATGTCCAAAATGAATGCGAATCATACTTTCGTATAGTCCCAGTAACGCTCTATAATGACACAAAATCAGTCTCTATATATGCTCTTATAGATGTTGGGTCGTCGTTAACACTTTTAGACTAAAAAATTGCAGACTTATTAAATGTCGATGGCATTACTGATCCACTGTGTATTCGTTGGACTGCTAATGTATCCCGCTACGAAGATAGCTCAAAACGAATGAACTTAAAAATTTCTACGACTAAAATTGGTTAGAAACTCTTTCCGATCTACGAATTCCGTACCGTTAGAATTTTAAATTTGTCAGCTGAAACGATGAACACTGGAAAAATTAAAAAAAAATTTAGATATCTAGAAAACATTCCACTTGAGAGATATGAAAATGTGATCTCTTCAATGATTATAGGTATCACGAAGGTGACTGGCAGCAACCGGTAGCCATAAATACCAGATTAGGTTGGACGCTTTTTGGCAAAAGATTCGGCGCATACGGGAAACTTTATTTCCACAAACGTTGCTGTGATGAACTCAGTTTTCTTATGAAGCAAAATTTTTCGGAGGAAAATTTAGACATAGAACCACCTCTTAATGAGCCAATTGCAAAGCTAGATCAAACTGCTATAGACATTTTAGAAAAAAATTGCACATTAATTGACGGTCGCTATGAGTCGGACTTTTGTGGAAAACTGATTTATCAGACATGTCTTGTAGTTTTCGAGCGGCAAAAAATCGTATGCTATGTCTTCAAAGAAAGGCAAGTCGTGAACATATCCTAGCAGAAATGCTGCAACAACAAATTTAAAAATTAGACGAAAAGGGTTATGGGAAACGTTTACCTATTAATGTTTTAGAAGAAAAGGGGCCCAAATCCGAGCCAAGTCCGACAATTTTTCTTTAAATGATTTCTTGATAAAGGGCACAAATTAGCCCAATGTTCTAAATTTAGCGTGTTACGAACAGCCGAGAGAAGGGAAATCGTAAAGTCCCATAATTTTTGTCGAAAATGAATGCGAGTCATACTTTCGTATAGTCCCAGTAACGCTCTATAATGACACAAAATCAGTCTCTATATATGCTCTTATGGACGATGGCTCGTCGTTAACACTTAGACCAAAAAATTGCAGACTTATTAAATGTCGATGGCATTACTGATCCACTGTGTATTCGTTGGACTGCTAATGTATCCCGCTACGAAGATAGCTCATAACGATTGAACTTAAAAATTTCTTCGACTAAAATTGGTTAGAAATTCTTTCCGATCTACGAATTCCGTACCGTTAAAATTTTAAATTTGTCAGCTGAAACGATGAACACTGGAAAAATTAAAAAAAGAATTTAGATATCTAGCAAACATTCCACTTGAGAAATATGAAAATGTGATCCCTTCAATGATTATAGGTATGACGAAGGTGACTGGCAACAACCGGTAGCCATAAATACCAGATTATGTTGGACGCTTTTTGGCGGAATATTCGGCTCATACGGGAAACTCAATTTCCACAAACGTTGCTGTGATGAACTTAGTTTTCTTTTGAAGCAATATTTTTCGGAGGAAAATTTAGACATAGAACCCCCTCTTAATGAGCCAATTTCAAAGCTAGATCAAACTGCTATAGACATTTCAGAAAAAACTTGCACATTAATTGACAGTCGCTATGAGTCGGACTTTCGCGGAAAACTGATTTATCAGACATGCCTTGTAGTTTTCGAGGGGCAAAAAAACGCATGCTTTGTCTTCAAAGAAAGGCAAGCCGTGAACATATTCTAGCAGAAATGCTGCAACAACAATTTTAATATTTAGACGAAAATGGTTAAGCGAAACGTTTACCTATTAATGTTTTAGAAGAAAAGGGGCCCGAAATTTTGTATATGTCCACATTTATTGTGAAAAAGCGCGTATGGGACGCAGCAGCCAAGTCCGACAATTTTTCTTTAAATGATTTCTTGATAAAGGGCCCTGACTTACTTATACCTTTGACTTTGCAACAAAAATTATCGTAAACTATTATCATCGTGCCTGCCTCCACCTAAGCCATGAAATGGTTATCAACGAAATCAAACAGATTAATTTTATCTTGAAACTAAAAGTGGTTTACAAGATTGTTCGTAGAAGCTGCCAGCAATGTATCAACGAAGCAGCTAGACCAAAGCCACCCCAGATGGCACCTTTGCCTCGAGCTCGTCTGGGAGCCTTTCAACGACCCTTTACATATGTGGGAGTAGAGTGTTTTGGTCCAATAGCCATCACATTTGGCAGAAATGTGTTAAAACGTTGGGTTGGTGTGTATACATGCCTCACTATTAGGGGAATACATATCGAAATTGCTTTCTTCAACAGATTGCTTTCTTATGACATTAACAAATATCATTGCAAGATGGGGAGCTCTAGCAGAATTATATAGTGACAACGGCACAAATTTTAGGGGTGCAGATCGCCTATTGAGAGAGGAACTAAAAACATAAAATTCAAAGACATTGCACGCAAAATTGAGTTATGAAGGAATATCATAGAAATTCAATAAGAACTCCGCTCCCCATACTTGGGGCGTATGGGAAAGACTAGTGCGATTCATAAAAACAATTCTATATAAAATTATACCATCGTAGAAATTCACTGATGAGAGACTAAGAAGTGAGTAGTGGTTTTGTGCCTGCCTGGGAAACGTGATCGTTAAAAATATTTTTTGTTAGGTGATTGAGAGTTTGAATTATTAAAATGCGGTTTCCATCCTTGGATGGTTGTACATATTAGGGTTCTCAAAAATGTCTAGGTAAGTATTTTGTAAAGTTTCAGAAGTCTGAATAGAATATCCGTCCAGACGGTTCAAATATGTATGGACAAATTTTTTATAAAGTTTCACATGTCTGAATTGAATGTCCGTCCAGACACCCTTACCCGGGCATCCCTAGCCAATCACCACCACCCGATCACCCCTATCCAGATACACCTATCCGAAATTCCCTACTGGAAAAGTGTTTTGCATCCTTGGTTGGTGGTAAGAAAGAAATTGTGTGTCTGGTGAAAGTGTTTGTGTGCGGTGCTGTTTATGGTGTATGGTGAGAATGTGTGTTGTGTGTGTGTGTTTGCATAAACACATGTGTTTGTTTGAAGATGTGTGTGTGTGTATGTATTGCGATCGCTTTGGTATTGTTGTGTTAATTAAGCTTATGAAATTTTATTTTTGTTCTTTAATATACATATGTATGTATGTACATTAGGGATATAACTTTTTGCAATTTTTTGCAAATATCATAATGGCCCTAGCATAGTCGAATAGGCCATTGAAAATTATATAAAAAAATGCTATTATTTTTCGCAGTTGTCAAAAAAGTTCACCCACCAAACGCGGTAAAGTTTTTAAATGATTTTTTTTTATTTATTTACCTAAAAGGCGCAAACAAGTTTTTTTATCAATATATCAACCTGCATTTAACATTTGTGTAAATACTTAGGAAGCTGAATGTATGTCATTGAAAATTACGTTATGTACCTTAATTGTTTTTATTATTCAAAGAAAATTATTAATGTGTTTCAAATATTCCGAGTTTGTGTTTAATACTTAAAAACAATGGATTTTAAAAGAAGTCGTTTAAGCGTTTTGAAAAATGCAAAAGTTTGGACAAAGGCTTTGACCAAATTTAAAGATCGTGGGTGAGGTTTTTTATCCGAAATGACCCCAAAATTATTTTTTCGTAAATACCACAACCTTCGCTATCGCGTGGTGCTAGGGCCAAAAATTGGTTATACCCCTAATGTACATATATATGAGTCTGGTTTTATGTATGTTTTTGATTTTTCTTTGTTTTCATAATTCTGCTGACTTCGACAACTATGAACTCTATAAGACAGTCTTTATTTTATATTTTTTTTTCTTTATGTAAACAAAAATTTGAACTTCACAAGTGTGCAGTTGGATCCAAAATATTCTAGAAAATTTAGACAATCTGATACGGTATGACATTTTATAACCCAAACACAAATTTGCTTCGAAAAATAATACAAGATAGAGAATATTTTATATTAATAACACAATTTTATTTTATTTATTAATTTTAATTATAAATTTTAAAACATTTCCTATAATAAAACTATTTCCATAGAAAGCATATAGAACACTTACAAGTGTCAGGTCCTTCCTCACAGTTCAGAAATTCAAAACAGTCAATATCCCGTTTGGCAGTATAATAAGTTAATTCTATATAGTAAATTATAAATAAAAAATAAAAAGCCATTAAACAGTGTTTTTAAATATATGTATATGAATGTGTTTTTATTTAATCTTTCGCAGTTATTTCATAAGGAAATATACGACCTAAACGACAACAGGTAAATGTATTATAATTCTGATGTTGATTATAGTTGTATTTTATATTTGTACCAAGATATTTGACTACTTCCGAAAGAGGTTGTAAGTTTCCAAAACTATCGTAATACTCCTTTTCATTGATGTTTTTATAATATGCTACCCAGTGAGAACCAGGACCTGTTGATAAATCGAAATTGATTATTCCACACTCAATTTTCTTTGTTCGCTTTGGTAGTGAGTCCAACATGAATACTCCTCAAAAATAAAGAATATTAATAGAAAAATTTATTATGTCAACATCTGATAGTGGTTTGTTGGGTAGCATGCTTAATAGTTTTTTCTGTTCTTTATAAACTAAACCATATCCCTTTTTATATGGTTTAAGGTAAAGTCCTTTTCCAACTGCTATAGATTCCATGGCTTTATCATGTCTAGTTGCTTCATTAAGTTGATTTTTTGCATTTACAGCCTTAGCTATAGCAGCAGCTCCAGTAGCTAGACTACCAATTGCATCCAGAGCAGTTACAATCGGTATTAGGGGTAAAAAACCACCAATTTTTAGAACACTTATTATGCGTGGTATTATAACATGTGATTTTCTTCCTTTTAATGATTTGTTGATAGTTTTAAGTGCGATTCTAATAGCAGAGTTAATGTCTAGAGGTTTTTCCTTCTTTGGTATTTTTGTTACAGCTCTAATTGATGTACTGAACAATTTTTCCCCAATTAATTTGGATTTCTTTTAATTTTTCTTTTTTCCCACACCCATACCGAACTTCGTTTTGGCTTTCATTGCGTTAGTAACTATATATGCAAATCTTCTGATAAAACTCGATCCCAAGCTGAATTTTTAAGAATTTTATCTTCCTGATGTCTAATACTTAAATCCTTATTTTTAGAATAAGTTATATCGTGACTTTTGCAGGCAGAGTCCAGTAAATTGATTCCTTTATCACCTCGATTTAAACGTTTTTTTAGTTTAGTTCCAGGCCCACAGTACTGATATCCAGGAAGATGAAGTTCAACAGGAAGATTATTTATTATTTTATCTACTATACCTGCTCCAACGAAGGTGTTTTTATGACTAAACGACTTGTTGTAATGTATAACCATCTTATTTATTTAATTTTTTTTTCTATAATAAAAGGTAACAGACATATATTACATTTAGTTTCAAAAATGCGGTTAGTGAAACAACATAAAAATATTTTGGTTCGTAATATTGATGATTCATCGAACATCGCTTCAAAAATAAAACACAGCTCACTCTTACCAAATTCTATCCGAGCTCTAATAGTGGGACCATCAAATTGTGGAAAGACTAATGTTATGATTGGTGAACGGAAAAATTGTAAAAATTAGTAAGATTAAGGAAACAAATGATTGCAAATCAATATAGTGTTGAAATATATTTACACTTTGGACTACTCAACTCTTTTTTTGTTGGTACTCGATGCAATATTTATTATAACTTGAATATTTTAAGTTCCTTTATACTTAGCATTTTCACAACTCTAAAGAAATAACAAAATAAGAACGAAAATGTCAGTAAATGGTTTCGACATGTTTAACGAACGAATAGTTTAAAAATAATTTATTTAATTTAATTTTTATTATTTTGTCCCAGTTTTTCTTTTTTTAAATAATTTTCTCACAAATTGTATACTATTTTTGTCTTCTTACTTTTTGTTTGTTTACCTTTAAATCAAATATTTTTCTGTTTTACTAAATTTTACTACAAGAAATTTCTGCAGTAAAAATTTGTAAATTCTCAGCCATGAACTGTCACTTTACGCTCTCAATTTCTCAATTACTTTAACTCGAGTAAACGAACGCAATTTAGTAAAATGCAGTAAACCTCAGTAAAAATTTGTAAAAACTTTTGGGTACTCGAACACACTTATTCACAACATAAAAATGCACAGCAAAATACTCCAATAAAATTTCAACGCTGATCCGGCACTGTGTTAAAAAAATCTCTAAACCTTATATTGAACTAATTATGTAATAAATATATATAAATAGACACCATAATAAACCGGCGTATTTTATTTTTATTTCTTTATTTCCGTTACTTTATCGCATTTGTAATGCAAAATTTGTCAAATTAATTTGCAGTCGCCACCTAACAAAACGGCGTTGCATTAGAATATAAAAGCGCATAACTCTCTAGATCAGCTGCGAGGCTAAACACAACATGTTGACCAAATGTAGCGAAAAAAATTTATGATGGAAAAATGCAGCAAGTACTCAACTGTTGTGTGGAGCGGAACTACTCAACTCTGCGTTTCTAAGACTAACACTCAACGGTTACGCAACAGTTACATATTTCTTCAACCAATTAGACTGATTAAATTCAAGAATTCTATGAATTTTTTTACATCAATCCATGTTGAATACATTGTTGAAGATTTCGATAATGTATTACATAATTGGTTTTACTGTTTAAGTCTGTTATTAATTTTCGCTGTTTATTGCTTTCAATTTTATTGTTTTCTGCACAAAATGGTAGGTCACTATGGTAGTCGTCTAATGTGATTGGATATTCGAAATCTACTTCCAATATGTTACCAAATTGAGAAACTTCTTTTACATCAAGTGTTTGTGCCTGAACTATTATCAGTAACCACCTCTAACCCCTTGTGAGTGATGCCAAGTCGCAGAAAAGTGATTCGACGTCAAGGGTGTGCTAACGTGCTTTGCGTTTGGCCTTTTTTTAGTACGTCTTGTGGTTGGCTTTAATTGCCTTGCTTTTGATGACATGTCGTTTCCTTTTTGGTGCTGACGGAGATTTTTCGTGCTGCAATAGTCGTCGTACACCGCTTCATAAATTAACACATTATCTAATTTTTTCTTTAAACTTAAAACTTTTGAATTTGTATTAACAGTAATTTTGTTAAGTTTTTATTTTTAATTTTAGTAAATTGTTTTTGAGTTAAATACATAAAGTTGTTAAAAACCGAATTTTGTGCACCTTTCCTGAAGCTTGTA
The DNA here is from genome assembly GCA_956483585.1 of Gymnocheta viridis. NCBI lineage: Eukaryota > Metazoa > Arthropoda > Insecta > Diptera > Tachinidae > Gymnocheta > Gymnocheta viridis. Next base: position 27,751,200 of record OY101443.1, read on the forward strand.
GTTCTCTACTAAGTCAGCCATTTGGAAGCCGACATTTGGTCCTTCGAGCCGGATTTACCTGGTTTTTTTAAACCGCAAGCAGAGTAAAGGTAACTTATACAATTTTTATTTTTCTTTTATTGTTATTTATCATAATCTAATTTTTTTGGTGTGAAATTTATGTGCTGAAGATATTTGTATTGGCTTTAATATTTTCATTGTAAAAATAGTCAAGTAACACACCGAAATTGACAACTTTCATATAATAGTGAAAACTGTTCCCATATTGAAAATTAAAGAACTGCACTCACCTAGTAAAGACTTATACCTTCGGTGGGTTTTTTATGTGCGTTTTTTGTGCTGTTTTGCACAACTCTGACTGCACGTGCTTAATAAAATTTCTTCCAGCTGCTGCCAGAATTTTAAAACTAAATTAAATATTTTTGATCAAATAAATACAAGAACTCGTAAGAACGTGGAAAAAATAAAGAAGATAAACTTTATTTAGTGAATATTTTAAAATAAAGTAAAGTGAAAAGCGGCTGCAATTACAATTATATATATAAAAGTAAATAAACTTGGATATAGTTTTAATAGACAACACAAAAATTTTTGTGAATAACAAAAACCCAGAAGGAATCAGGTTCAACAAATGCCAGGAATATTTTAAATTGATTCCATCATCGTCAACCTCACCAAGTGCCTTAGAAAGTATACAAAACTAAGAGGTAATAATGTTAAGTCAATCGCTGGTTGGTTGATTAAAGTAATGAATTATTAAGAAAATCAACATATTTGACATTATCGTTGGATAAAGCAACACGTATGTATTAGAGCTGCAGCAAAAGTTCGTATTAAAAATCAGAAAGTTAAACCTACCTCACAAAGCAAAGAGGCAACCGAACAACCAAAAAAGTTAAGTTAGTCAACAAACAATTCAGACCAACAAGCAAACCGGCCAAAAACAACCAGCTGTATGCTACTTTTGTTAGTTTTGTTTTTACATCATTTCTTTTGGTAGTTAAAATTGAGGGAATCATTTCCTTTTGATTATTGTTAACGCTATGCTATGACCAAAAAGCTAGACGGTCAATCATTTAAAAGCAACTTTCATTAGACAAAAAAATACAAGTCGGAAAGAGAAAAAAAATCGTGGATTAAAGGAACTTGTCTGTCCATACAAACGTAAACATATATTTTCTGCAATTTATATTGCATATTCATTTATATATTCTTAAACAGGAATATTGTTAAGAGTTTCAAAATTCAGAAGAGATTTAAACTTTTCAATAGCTGAATAGGAAAGATATTTGTAATATGCCTTGCACCTAAACAAACTTTCATTAATATTATATTGATTTCACCGGCTTTTTCTTTAAAATTCAACTCTACAGTATAAACCAAGTTAGACAAAAAATAAGCTTAAATTTGTCAATATTTGAATAGAAAATATAATTTAGTACCTAAATAAGAATTTCATTAATTATTAAATCTATTATTCGAGGCAGGCCCGACTTTCTTTGCTCAAAAGACTTTTAAAGGGTTTGTTTGCTAATACTTTATTGATATCCGCGGTTTCTCTCCACAATTCAAACAATTAAATAAAAGGAAACTAAAAAGAACAAATTATTTGCATATTAACCCTAAACGAAAAAAGTACTTTTAAAAAGCAAGTCACTCGTGGTACCGAACGATTCTCTCAATATATATAATATATATATAAAATATATATATAGCTAAATAAAGTTTGGGCAAACTTTACTCTTTCATGATTCAAGTGAAGGTTATATGGTTGACAAAACAAAGTAACATAAGCAATTCATGCGTATGCAATTTGTACCCCGTAAGCCATTATAGCTATTAGTTGTGTCTTAACGCCAACAAGAAAGAAAAGAGGAGAAAATATAAAATACTATAAATTTGTTGTATTCTGTGCCCAAAAAATTATAATTGTCTTTCAAATAATTTCCGAGCAAAAAATCTTTAAAAGTTCAAAGAATTACTTAGACAAAAGTGAAAACCATAATCATTTTTTATGCCCTTCACCAAAAAATTTGGAAAGGAGATATATAGGTTTGTCATTCCGCATGTAATTTCTTCATTATTCATTTAAGACCCCGTAAAGTATATATATTCTGGATCCTTATAGATAGAGAAGTCGAATGAGCGATGTCCGTCTGTCTGGGAATTTTTTCATAAAATTGTTCGGGTTGAAAAACACAAAACTCGGTCCAATAATTAATGAGATATAGCCAAAAGACTTTTTTGTTATATTTCCTATTCTGTTGTTTTTTTATGGCCCTGACTGTCCTATGGTCAATTGTATAAAGCAGATATCTTGTATGGAGTTCTACGAAGGTTTAGACTGAAAATAATTGAAGTCGGTCTATTAACGAACTTCAAATTCTTGATGGAAATTGGTGTGGTTGTTGTAAGTCGGCCGGCCCTTTTTGTCACACATTCATCCATACTGAAATTCGTTCATGGGCACAAGTACACATTGTGTGCATATTTAAACAGTCATAAAGTAAAGATTTGTTGTTTTGTTTTTGTTTGTTTCTTTAAAATTATTTTTGTATGTTTATTAGTATATTATGCATGCGTATTACAGTATTTTTTATCGCTTACATTTTCTTTTCGTATATAAATAACCATAATTATTTTTTATATTATTTATATTAAAGAAATGTAATGGATCGTCAAGACACTATGTACGAGTAAATATATATATATATGTATTAATATTTCATTTCTTATGACTCTGTGATTTCAGAAGAAAGGCAAACTTGATGCCTATATCTTGTTTTATACTTGTGTAATTTTAATTATTTTCAAATTTATATTAATCGAGATTGCCTCGATATCTTTTTTCAAAGATTAAAAAAAACTTTTGTTTGTTGAGGGTTTTTAGCTAGTCTATATACATGCATTTCATTGGTGCAAATAGATTCATATCGAATATAATAATTTGTTTGTTGGGATTTTTGAATAAGTTTCAAAGCCTACTATGCTTGTACTATTGTAATTTTTATAACACTCATTGAGTTTTTAAAAGTTTTTGTATGATTTGGCTTTAGCACCAATGAAATGCATGTATATAGATTAGCTAAAAACCCCCAACAAACAAAAGTTTTTTAAATCTTTTAATTATTTTCTATATTCATGTGCAGAGCGTACTTGCAATATTTCAGAACCCGGCATTTTTATTGCATTTGTACAATATGATAAAAAATCTTTTGACAATTAAAATGTTGTTTGGATAATTAGTAACACATAACAAAGCAGAAAAATCTCTTCCCGGCTAGAATTTGATAAGTAATGTTTCTTTCATTCTGTAACATCAGTAAGTTAATCTTCAAAAGCACTTCAATTAATTGCCTTATCTATAAAATAAAAACAAAAGTTTGATGTAAGAATTTAATTTGATATCAAGCTCCAAAATGTAATTAGCAAAGAAACTAAAAAATTGAAAACCCCGCGAAAATAGAGCATATTCTAAAAATTGCAACTGCAATATTGGAAATTATTCGCAAAATTTATTGGCAATCGGCAGCCAAAAATCTTGAAAAAATCTAAAATGCCAAAAATTCTTAAAAATATGCGAACATCAGGAAAATTATATGATTCAATATTGAATAAAAAAAGCAAAATGATAGAGCAAAAAAACTTAAAAAATATCATTTCCATTGTGAAAATTAAACTTTTATTAAAAACTATTTTGTATTTGGAATAAAAATTTGAAATGCATTTGTATTTTGAATAACAGTATTGCAAATACCTACTTTCCACAAATTTATATATAGCTTCTAGATTGCATTATCCAATTGAATAATTTAATGTGGGCTTAATTAAAATGTATTCTAAGAATAGTTCGTAATTTATCAAATATTTTTCAAACAATCAGTTCCTATCCTATACATACAGTGCCAGTCAATATAATAGCACCAGTTGCAATATTCTGATTCGAAAGATGTAAAAATTTCACCTTTTATTATATTATTTTTTTGAGTGTAAGAAACAATTACATTTTTTATGCTATCTCAGAGTGTGTGCATTTGTTGTCAAATTTCGTAACTGTTAATCAGTTATAAAAGATCTTTGGTCAACACTTATCATTTCGTGCAGTTAATAAAATAGCACCAGTAGGCTTTTTTAAATTTGTTTTGCAAAATTTTGTGAACAAAAGTGAAAACGGAAGGTAATAAACATTTTTTAATATACATACTTCCTATAAAATCGTGTAATAATTTTACAAAATTGTATAGTTATGGGGCGCGGAAAGCATTGTTCGCCGGAAAAACGTGAACTAATAAAAAAATTTTCGTCCGGTGTAAACGGAGTCAGTATAAATTTGTGCGTGGTACTATTATATTGACCGCAGCTGTACATATGAACTTTGGATTTTTAGATCGGAATGTTTGGGGAAAATTTCTAAAAATAGTATATGCATACATATTTGTATTTTTATTTTTGCATATTTTCGTATTTTCTCCAATTGAACATATACAAAATGATAAGTTAAGATCTTAGGAGATACAAAATTCACTTCTTCATATTCATATAAAATTAACTGGTCTTACATTCATTAAAAACACCTAAAAAATCATCGTTTTGCGGTATATCGCATTGTCGGTAGCACGCACTACGAAAATAAGCCGAATTATGGGTTGGATTTGAGAGCAAAAAGCTTTCTGTTTGCGATTTTATCGTAATTTTTCATATTTAGTTCTCTCTGTCTTACTTAGTAAACGCAGAAGAAGATTTAAATAAAAAATGTTTTTAATTAAATCCATCTGTTTTCTTAGCAGGCTGAATATGAATTACCGAATTCATATTTTTTAAATCAATTGTGGTTGAAATTCCATTGTGTTTCTATATCAGAAATATACAGGTTATATTGAACCAAAACCTTTATCGTCTGATCCAACCGCAATACAGATTAGTAAATGGAAAAGTTAACAAAATTTTAAAAAGACAACTATCAGAATACCACTAGTTTACGTACATACGTGCATCAAACGAGTTTCAAAGAAAAAATTAAATTAAAATATGTTGTTATATTTTATAATTTAATATTTTTTCTTACACCGTCAAGTTATTTTTATTTTTGTTATTAATATTATATTATATCAAATAAAAACGTCGATAACTTACTGAATTCATTATATAATTATTTGATCACTGTACAAAATCCTATCTGATAACATATTAGATATTTTTGAAAAATAAACCTTTTATCGTTCATAAAATTGGAAAAAACGCAAAAATTAAAAAAAAATATTATAAATGAGATTGTGCCTGGTTTTTTAAATAAATTGTGGAACAAACTTTTTCAAATATAAATAAAATTTTCAAATATAAATAAAATGTATCGAAAATTCTAAAAAAATAGCATTTTGTTGTGTTCAGGATTCGAAACCGTACCACCACCGGGTAGGGTACGGTTTCAAATCCTGACCCACCATTTATTATTTTTTTTTTTTTTTAATTTTTGATACATTTTAGTTATTTTTATTACTCTTATTTTTTATTGGAAAAAGTTCGTTTTTTTAAAGAATTTTTGATAGCTTTAAATTATTTTCAATATGAAGATAATATTGGAACATTTTAATCATTGACTAACATATGTAATAGTTGGCGATTTTTTAAATAAATTTTGGGAGAATATCTTCATTATTAAATCTTTTTTTACGTTTCAATTCATTTCTTTGTTTAGTCGAAGACCACTGGCTTATTGATAAAGACGTTGAATCACTTCTTGGATGTGTGAAATATTATATAAGTGCTAATAAGGGTATGTTAATATTTTTATAATGCACCCCAGGCAAGAAAGTGTTACAAATTTGTTACGAAATTCATAATTTATGGCTGACTTCAAAAACGCAGTTTGCAAAGCAACACTAGAATGCCTTGTAAACTCATGCTTCCAGTGTTGCTTTGCAAGCTGTGCTTATGAAATCAGCCAACACTGTGAAATAGAGATTAGAACCAACAATGCGTGATCGTGATTAATTTTTTATTTCCATCACGTGAGGGTACGTCCGTGAGACTGTTCACCATAGTATGGTGAAGGGTATATAAGATTCGGCAAAGCCGAATATATCTCTCTTATTTGTTATAAATATTGTATGTTGTATTGGTAAGAAAGTGAAGAATAAACTTGTATATCCATTTGAATCAACAAAAGAAATATACTAACGATTTACAGGAATAAAACTGAAAGTGTAAATAAAACCAAATTGAATTCCAAAATTAAAACTAAAAAACTTTATTTTCAGTCAATTTCGGAATCAAATAAATTACCCATATGACCAAAAAGGAAACTTTCTTACTTTTGAAAGTTATAAGTTGTTGATAGCTGGTCGAACTGATTACACGATTTGCGTCGTATGTTGAATTTTAGCAAAACAATGAATTGAAGCTGCAGTTTCAGAAATTAAAATTGTATTTTAATTTTTTACGTGGTAGAGATTAGATGCAAGATTATTGTTCTTGTAAGTTATCCCGCTTTGTGTGAACTTAGGTATTTTACTCAATAGTTTCAATAAATATGGTTCGGTTTACTTCAATCATATTTTTGGTATTTTCTTTTAGTCGTTTGCCATTAATTAATTTGCCCTCTTGCTGTTCAGTCTTTACAATCATCCTATTACCAGGATTTTTTTCTTTGATTTTCGTTTCGAACTCTTGCCTCGTGATTGTCTGCAATCGACTTTTGAATCCTCTCGTCGTCGTTTTTAGTGTGACAACTGCAATTATCTGCCACATCTTTGATTTCATTTTCTCTTGGTTAGATAGAGATTTTTTATTTTTGTTTCGTGTGGCATATATTGAAATGAAATTTTTATGGCTTAAGTTCAAATCTGAGTTTACCCATATCTTCTTAATTTAAGAAATTATTTTCGGATAAATTCATTATTTTATTAAGAGAGTACTCTTTATTTGAAACAATTTATTCATCAGACTAGCAGAACGGATCAGTACTGATTTCAAGGTCGCTACACCATCTCACCAGCGTTCTTTTGCTCTATTTTACCACTTTTGACAGTGGATACTAGTGACTATTTAACAGTATTATTTAAGGAATTAGAATACGAAAAGTGCAACTTATTCATTTCTTACAAGTTAAATCAATTTCGGTTAGTACGAAATTCTATCTCTGATTTTTAATTATTCCAAATATTCCATACTCTCTTGCTTTTTTCCAAAGCGTGTGGCATATCTATATTATTCGGATATAGTACTTTCTGCCTGCAAAGATGGTGAAGTCAGATAAGTTGAAACAATTTGAGAAATATGCTGAATTATTTCTCAAGTTTGAGAGCGATTTTAATGGAACGAATAGAGGGAATCAGACAACATTTACTATTGAGTTGGAGAGAGAAGAGTTTAAGGCATTATGGGAACGTGTTGGGTTTTCGTATGAGAAATTTGCTACCGCGAGTGATAATAAGGACACTGGAGAAGATTGTGAAGAAGCGAAAACGCTCTTTAAGGAATGCAAACAGGCCTATATTAACTGCGCTGCTCTCATGGGGAAATTATCAGTCATTTATAAGTAGACCTAAGCTTTCATCCACGCAGTGTGTTGGGATTCCGAATGGTGCTCCGAGTGTTGAAGGACGTCATATTAGGCTACCAACCTGTACCACTGAAACTTTTTATGGGGATTACCAATCTTGTCCCGCATTTAGGGACATGTTCACCGTGTATATTAACGATACATCGTTAACAGTGGTTGAACGATTATTTTACCTGAGGCAGAACACGCGCGACGAGGCGCTCGGAATTGTGAAGAAATCCCCTCTTACTAATGAAGGCTTCGAGACTGCATGGAAGAATTTGAAAGACCGCTACGAGAATAAGCGGATTTTAGTAAATATTCACCTTAAAATTTTGTTTAACTTAGTCGAGGTTGAAACGGAATCCGCCGCTGAAATCAAAAGGCTACAGAGGGATATCAATAATTGCATCGCGGCACTTCACTTGTATGAGTTCGATATCCGTAATTGGGATTCGATTTTTATATTTTTATGTTCCATCAAATTGCCAGATTTGACTTTGTCGTCCTGGGAACAGTCGATACAGTATAAAACCGGTATTCCACAGTGGGAAGACAAGGACAAATTTCTGACTGCGCGTTTTCAGTCCTTAGAAACTGTGTCAGGAATTAGATCCCCTAACCAGCGTACGCTGAACCCTCCCGGGAAGATCGTCGTACCGAAGAGGGAACTGTTAACAATCGGATAGTTAGGACTTACCAGGCGATGGTGGCAAATAGGACCTGCGCTAGCTGTTCAAGGAATCATTTGTTGAGAACTTGCCCCATATTTACGAGCTTGACCCCAGATGACCGATTTTGGGTGGTTAAGAGGCACAATTTATGCATAAATTGTCTAGGTGAGGGCTACAGGGCTAGCGCTTGTCAAAGCAGTTTTACTTGTACGGTCTGTAAATCGAAGCACCATACTTTGCTACATCGGGGTGTGGTGGATAGCAGTCAGTATGACATACCGATCACGAGCCAGGCAGCGGCCTTAAATAAGGCAGTTCAGAATTCTTTTGCCGCTATATTACGTCACATTCTGTTGGGTACGGCAGTAGCTCCGATAATATGCCGTGGCGAAATATTTTACGCATTTTTTATTTTATATCTGAAAGCATGCAGCGGAGACTTAATTTGCCAGTCAGGAGTATCAGAGCACAAGTGTCAGGTCTGAATGATGCATCGGTTCAAAAATTTTTTTCGTTTGATTTGACATCACAGCTGGACAGCCGCATAAGAATATATGTTGAAGGGTTAGTTTTGCCTAGGTTGACGGGGAGTCTGCCGACTGAATCTGTTAATTTTTCGCAATCCACGTAATGGGATTACAGTTAGCAGATCCTAATTTTGCTAAAAGCGGTAGAATTGATTTACTCATCGGTGCTGACATTTATATGCAAATTATGAAGGATGGTGTTATGCGTGATCTTCAGAAGGGTTTGATGGCCCAAGAAACCATATTTGGATGGATTTTAACTGGGTCTCTTCCTGATTTTGAACCTCGTGTGCTTAGTACGGCAGTGTCCTTTTACACTGAAGTGAGTCTGGACAAACAATTGGAAAAATTGTGGGCATTGGAAGAGCCGCCTACTACCTCTAAATTCTCTCCTGAAGATGACTATTGTGAGGAGCTCTACAGGAATACTACGAGGCGGAATTCGAAGGATCGTTTTGTTGTTACCTTTACTTTTAAGTCACAATATTTTATGAACAGCGGGCTCGTTATATATCGGAATATTGCCGCGCGTAAATTTTTTAGGAATGAGTTGTCTCTGTTAAAAAAACCGGAGCTTAAGACAATTTATGATAACGTACTTTCGGAGCATGAGTCATTGGGTCATATGGTTTCGATTAGGAAAGATAAGACGGAACTTTCAGAATCCTTTTATTTGCCGCATTATGCTATTTTTAAACCTGACCAAGTCGGTCGCCTTCGGGCCTAAGCCTCAACGATATCTTGCATATAGGGCCCATTCTGCAGAATGATTTAACCTTGTTAATAATTAAGTGACGTTTTTTCGATTTGTTTTCAAAGGCGACATTGAGAACATGTACCGACCAATATTAGTGGATCCGAGGCGGAATGGATTTCAACGCATCGTTTTTCGCCGCAGTCAGATGATTTAACAGACTTTGAGTTGAAAACTGTCACGTTAGAACGTTTCACCAGTTAGCAAACGACGTTCAAGTTCAATGGACATTTGCGGCTAACATCTTACGGCATATGATGTATGTAGATGACACGCTAGCTGGCGCTCATGACATTTCTTTAGCCATCATGACATTTCTTTAGCCATCACAGCTCGTGACGAGCTATTGGCCGATCTATCATCCGCTGGATTCTGTCTGAAGAAATGGACCTCCAACCATAAGCGTATTTTACAAGATTTGCCTGACGATTTTCTTTTAAAGCAAGATATTCTGGGAATTGATGGCGATAGCACCATCAAAGCACTGGGGATAAGATGGAACGCTAAATCAGATGAACTTTTCTTCTCTGCATCTCCGATTATGGCAAAAGAACATTTTAATAAAAGGGAAATTTTGTCTAGCATCGCCAAGCTTGTTGACCCTGCGTGTTGGCTAGGGCCGATAGTCATTGTATCAAAAATGCTCAAGCAAGAAATTTGGAGCTAGAAAACTGGTTGGAATGTAGTTGTATCGGAAAAGATTTCGTAAAAATGGAGGCAATTCGACAAATGACTATCGCCATATTGATACTATAATGATCCCGCGTTGGGTAGGGTTCACGCCCACAAGTTAGGTCCTAATCCATGGGTTTTCTGACGCCTCAGAAAAGGCTTATGGTGCTTGTATGAATCAGCAACGCACCACACAATCTCAATTGTTGCTGGCACAGTCTCGGGTAGCTTCATTGAAAACTATCTCCCTCCCACGTTTGGAACTTTTGGAGTTTATTTGTTAGCAGAATTGATTGCTATAGTAAAGAAAGAATTTGAATTTCATGACCGCCGAACCGAAGTTTATGTATGAACCGACTCAATGATTGTTTTAGCTTTGCTCAAGAAACCTCCGAGCACTTGGACAACGTTTGTGGCGAATAGAGTTTCGAAAATTGGTGAAAAAATCGACAAAGGCGACTGGAGGCATGTTTGCTCAGAGGATACTTCCGCTGATTTGTTGAGTAGGCGTATCCGACCGCAGGATTTGGTTGACAACAGACTCTGGTGGTATGGCCCACCATGGCTATGTGCAGCCTCCGAATGGAAGAATGTATCTGCTGTCAAATCAGGCACAGACGAAGAAAAACGGAAGCCTAATGTTTTTTTGTATACTTTGAGGCCTTTGATGAATTGCTTGAACGATTTTCGTCGTATCAGCGGGCATTACGGGAATCAATTAATGTTGAGAGTAATACGCACTGAATTTTTTATGCTCCATGTCAAAAACTTGATAAAACGAATTATTGGATGATGTAAGAGCTGTACTCTGCAGAAAAGGGCGACTCAGAGCCAAATAATGGCAGCCCTCCCGACATCTCGAACCGTTATTACCTGTCCATTTAAAATCACAGGGGTAGATTTTGCTGGGCCCTTTGATATTCGAAATTACAAAGGTCGATCGTGTGTAATCACCAAGGGCTACGTCTGCTTATTTGTATGTTTCGCCGCAAAGGCAATTCATTTGGAAGCGGTTAGTAGTCTCTCGACACCAGCTTTCGAAAGATTCGTTTCTCGAAGAGGATACCCATTCGGAGGACATGCATTCGAACGACGGCACTAACTTCGTGGGAGCCGACCGGGTGTTGAGAACAGAGTTTCGTGAATTTCTTCGTAGGACTGGGGGTACGGTGAATGGCAGATCCCAGGGATTGTGTCGGCTCTTTAACCCTGCCGCACCACATATGAGTGGTCTGTGTGAAGCAGGCATGAAAAGTTTCAAACAGCAGTTTAAGCGAATTGCAGGTCAGCTCAGATACACTTTCGAGGAGTTCTCAACATTATTAGACCGTATAGAGTTCTGCTTAAATTCTAGGCCATTGTGTCTCTTAAGTGAAAATATCGGCTTCCTAGATATTCTAACGCCGGGCCACTTTTTGATTCGAGGCCCACTCTTACCGCCACCAGAGGCGGACATTATAGAACCGCCACTGTCTATAAGTAATTGATGGCAGCGAGTCAAAGCTTTGAATCAACGCTTATGTGCCAAGTGGAAAGATGATTACTTAAAAGACCTTCACAAACGTCATAAGGGTTCACACAGGAAAAGACGGTCACGTCAGAGTTGTGGAGATCAAAGCAGCACGCGGTGTGATTAACCGATCAGTTGTGAAGTTAATACTTCTCCCTACTAGTTTTCCTTTTCTTCGATTTAAGATTTTATACCATCATGGTTTCCGCAAAGAAATATGCCGAAAACAGTTCGTCCAACAGCATGGTTTGCCGAGTGTGCTTGAAACATCACTCGTTGCGGTTTTGTAGAAAATTTCCAAAAATAACGGTCCAAGAAAGAATACAATTGGTTTCTATCTACAAGTATTGTGCGAGTTGCTTCAGTGATGACCATACCTGGTGTACTTGCGAGAGTACGGTGAAATGTAAGCGTTGCGGTGACATGCATCACACGCTACTTCATAAGTCGAGCACAAAACCTCGTTCGTCAAACTCGACTAAACACAAAAATGTGAAGCGCTCCCACCGGGGACCTAAATCGTCTGCCCACCCTAATAGTAGAGGACCTCGTTCGTCCCATAAATCAGCCAGGGGACCGCGTTCGTCCGATGGTCATGAAGTCGAGAGACCTACTTCGTCTCGAGCCTTAGTTCCTGCTAGTTCACGGAATCGCGAGGTAACCACGCAAAACAAAAACGTTTATCGGAGGAGGGATGAGCACTTTGGGGGTACGACACCTATCAGCCATATTTCGGAACGAATCCTCTTGAAACCGACTGCAATTATAAAAATCGTTACAGGAGCGAAATATATTTTTGAACGGGCACTTAACGACCCACGCATAGCAAACACCATCGTGTCCGACGACGTCGTTCGGCGACTCAAGGCCACGACAGTTTTCGTGGGTCAAACCGAAAAGTGTTTGCTCGTTTTACGAGGATGGCAATAGTGAAACAGTGGAAAAATATGCCAGTGTGAGGAAAAGTTTTACCGTCACTACACCAGGTCCGTAGATGGAAGAATCGTCGACGAGTTCCCGGGGTTCCAATTAGCCGAGCAACGATGATTTTTAAGAAATGAAAATTATATATTAGTTGTATGTATATACTAATTTACCTTTTGTATATTACACATTTACATGACTGGTGGCTAAATGGCTTTAAAAGATGCTGGTGTCTTTATTTCGCTACTCGTTTTTAAGTTATGTCCTAGACTCATTAAAAAATAAATGGAATTCCCGAGCTATAAATTTATTCGGGCTAGCTCAAAAATTTGTGTTTTTTCGTTTTTTTTTTCTTTTTATTAGTAGGTACCGGAACTATCTCTATTCACATTGCAGTACTGCAAGGCGCCCGGGATGTTTGCGCCTGAGCTATTATCAGTCGTGGGATGACGGAAATTCATTCCAAATTGCATCAAACCCCGTCGGAAGAAAAACACAACAATTATCAGTAACCACCTCTGACCCCTTGTGAGTGATGCCAAGTCGCGGAAAAGTGATTTGACGTCAAGGGTGCGCTAACGTGCTTTACGTTTGGCCCTTTTTTAGTACGTCTTGTTGTTGGCTTTAATTGCCTTGCTTTTGATGACATGTCGTTTCTTTTTGGTGCTGACGGAGATTTTTCGTGCTGCAATAGTCGTCGTACACCGCTTCACAAATTAACACATTAACTAATTTTTCTTTAAACTTAAGGCTTTAGAATTTGTATAAACAGTAATTTTGTTAAGTTTTTATTTTAAACTAGCTGACCCGGTCCGCGTTGCTGGCCCTGAACAAACATTAGTGTTGTATTACCACACGATTTAAATTAAGCTTTTAACGAAATTTACGGGCTTTAAATAGAAATTCATGGAATACCTTTCATAAAGTTTTTTTACAGAATAACTTACATATGGTGCAGATATGGGCTCAGTCAAAAACAAACGCATGTATTTAAGAGAAAGTGGAAATTATATTTATTTATTACTTCATCTTAAGGCTAGAGGATAGATAATGTTTTTCGTTTTTTGATTTGGTGTAAAAACGTATAAATTTTTTGGCGTGCCAACTCGGGAGCAAGCCACATACAATTGGCCGTGCGAAAAACATGAAGTTTCCAAAATTAAGCCAGTAATAGTCAATGATTGGCCTTGTGCTTTGTTGATGGTAATAGCAAAGGCAAGACGCAAAGGGAATTGGAGCCGCTTGAATTTGAATGGTAAATCGTTGGAAATCATCGGAATTCGTGGAATAAGTACGTCTTCGCCTTTGAATCTGCCACCGATGATTGTTGCCTCGATTAAATTTGGTGAACAGTTTTTTATGGTCAATCTGGTTCCGTTGCACAACTTTGGAGCGTTTAAGTTGCGAATAAGAATTACCGGTGATCCAACCTTTAATGTTAGCACATGCGGTGGCATGCCGGGTGGTTGCAATGAATTTAAAAATTCAGTGGGAAAATTGACGGCTTGTTCTTCATCCATTACTGTGTCAATCGATTTGTATTTGATTAATTTGCCTGGCAGTTTTAATTGAATTTGCTCATTGAGCTTGTTGACATCATCATTTTTTGGTGCCAAAATTGCACGTTCGCACAGCCAATCCGGATTTTTGTAGGAGGTTGTTAGATTTGGAAATACCTTGTCGACAACGGCTTGAATATTCATTTGCATTTGACAGAAGTTAGGTGGGAATGAAATCTCGTTCGTTGCGCGATTGATTCGAATTTTTCCATTTCCGATGTCCAAAAGTTGTTTTGCGAATGTTTGGGCAGACGGGTCTTGCAACAAATGCACACGCATGTTCGTCGATAGCGTAATTTTCTCGACTCGATTCCAAAGATACGAAGCTTTCAAGCATGCGTTCAGCTCATCTGCGGGCATTGATCTTGGAATAACGGGCAAAGTTTGACGGAAATCACCGGCAAGAAGAATAAGAGCGCCTCCCATCAGTTGGTTGTTTCCTCGGAAGTCACGTAGAGTCCGGTCAAGCGCCTCGAGCAATTTCTTATGGGCCATTGTGCATTCGTCCCAAATGATAATTTTGCACCTTTTAAGGATTGTGGCCATGCCGGAGTTTTTGCTGATGTTGCAAGTTGGTGTTTCTACCTGGTTCAAATCCAATGGAAGTTTCAGTGCTGAGTGTGCAGTGCGTCCGCCGTCCAATAGCGTTGATGCAATTCCAGATGATGCCACTGCGAGTGCAATGCAATTTTGCATTCGAACCGACGCCAATATTAAATTAATGAGGAATGTTTTGCCTGTTCCTCCTGGTGCATCGAGGAAAATAAGTCCCCCATTTCCGTCGGTTACCCTTTCCATAATTTTTGCATATGCAGTTTTTTGATCATCAACCAACCGTCTTGTTTGAGTCTCCACATATTGTTGTTGCTGGTTGACATCGAAGTGCTGTTCTCGCTCCAGGTCTCTGTTTTGAACACTGTTTCTGTCGCGTATCGGAGCCGGCATTCCAAGTTCAATATGGAGTTTGTTGTTGATGGATATGCACATGTCCTCAATCAGCAATAGAGTTTGGTTGAAAATCTCGTCCGAATACTTCTGGTTGGGATAAGTTGCGCGTAATTGCCTGAGAATATCTTCACCTAAGGTTTCGCGATGCGTTTCCCACAGTTCTCGTGGATTAGATGGTGAACATGTTGTTAAAATTATTGCAAACAAAGTGCGTATTTGTTTTGGGTGACACGTGAGTGACGCCTCTGTCAGCGTTGTGTTCCAATGCTGATCACTTTCAAGCAGGCCCAAACGAAAACATGCTTCTCTATAAGTCTGACATTCATTTCCATGAATGGTTTTCAAGGCGGCGAATGATGTTGGACCTTTGATCGTATGCAATAGCAATCGCAAATAATAGCATTCAGCATTATTCGGATGAACGGTGTAGACACGTCCTAAAGCATCAGAAGAATGCATACCAGCATATTCTGCGACAATCGCACCACGCTTTCTTCTCATGAACTTCTTCGACGACGTGTTCCAAGTGTAATATTTAGGAATTTCAGGATATATTAAAGTTTTGGCGAAATTGTCGGTTGCAAACAATTCAAAGAAAGCGGTGAGAGTGGTGTGTGGTGGCTGTTCGGCTCGATTTGCAGCATTTCGTTCGGTGAAATAAACACGCTGACCATTTTCCAAATGAACAGCTAGATGTTGAACTGTTGGATATCGCTCGTGGATATTGAATGAAAGTATACGCCAAACGGCTTCATTGCTGCTGATGTAACGGCCTATCTGGAATTGCGTGATTTCGTCAGTTTGATTGGCAAGCCCGAATACTGCCATGTCGCTGCTTTTATTAACGTATTTGCAAATATATTTGATCGACTTGACCGAATTACAATACTCAACATTGATGTGGGCATCAAAAATTTTTGAAAGCAGCGGTGAGTAGGGCACGATCCATCTGTTATCGACGTCAACATCTACATTGCGCATATTAATTGTTGTTGTATATCCACCGTCGTTCGCACTTCTTCGCCTATACAGAGGATATCCATCGCCTCCTGTTTGAGTTTCTTGGAGGAGCTCGCGTGGATAACGCTTTGTACACTTGCCTTCTTTCATGCATGGTGAATTTCTGTTCAGTTGACCGCAAGGACACTGTTATCAGTAAAATAATACAAAAAACGCTCGATTTTAATTTTCCTACTATTATTATGACAGGGCGATTCAAAATTGACTTCTGCAACATACGTGGGCTGAGGGCGAATTTCTTCTCTGCCTATGCTCACGTTTGTGTCCATCGGCCGGACGTCTTCGCCAGACCCAGGTATCTGAGGATGCTGATCCACAGGATTTTCATTTACCAGGGTATCACCTCCTATCACTTTTTAACCTTCACAGAGGCCTTGCACTTTATATACGTAATGAAGTAGTGTACCAGTGCCAGCAATCTTTAGGCACGAGTGATCCGGAATTTAGCTGCCTCTGGGTTAAATTCAAAATCAGGTCACATTCATTACATTTCGGGTTTCTATATAGAAGCCCAAATGTGGAAAGGGATAAAACTTTTTCTGGCTTCGATGCCCTTTCCGACTCCATATCGAAGATCCTGGAAGGTTGTCCGGACAGTGAAATTGTTGTTGCTGGTGATTTCAATGTTCACAACTCATCTTGGCTTCACCATTCGAGCCACACAACCCCAGAAGGCCAATATGTTGAGTTATTTGCAGCGCACAACCACCTAGCGCAACTAGTGAATGAGCCAACACATATTTCGTGCGTTGAAGGGCACCAACACAATACTCTTGACCTATTTCTAACTTCACACCCTCAAAAGTATGAAGTGGGCGTAAATGCACCTCTCGGTAACTCGGACCATTGCACAATTTCCGCCTCCTTTTTGTCTTCAGAACTTCACATCGTTTCTCAAACAGCTACGAAACGTACAAAATACATATACGAAAAGGCTCGTTGGGCTGAGCTCAACGCATTCTTTAGGCATTTTAATTGGAAGCTTTGTTTCTTAGACAATAATGTCAATGCCATGGCGGAAATTGTTGAAGGCGTAATTTTGCAAGGAATGAAAGCTTTCATTCCATGTAAGCAAATATCCATTAAACCTAGAGCGAAATCGTGGTTTAATCTGACGTGCAAAAATGCAGTCAAATCCAGAGAGGAAGCATTCAGTATATGGCGTAATAACAAAAATGCCGATACTGATTCGCTACGCAAAAGGGCGAGATCTTCATGTGCCAAAGTATTAAGGCGCGAAAAAGCTCTGTACGAGCAGTGCCTTCGTGCTAAAGTTCTTAATGCCCCTCGGGGTAGTAAGAGCTTTTGGTCATTCGTTAAAAGAGTAAAGGATAATGCTAGTTCCTCAATTCCAGCTCTTTTAAAGGATGATCAAGTATTCACTAACCCGGTTGATAAAGCTAACCTTCTGGCTGAATTATTTGCAAGTAACTCCCACTTGCCGGAAAGCACTCAACCACTGCCCGTGCTTGAAAGAGTATCTGTAACTATGCCAAGAATATTCTTTCGAGCCCGTGCAGTTAAAAAGGTTCTAGCAGATCTCAACATAAATAAATCTCCTGGGCCGGATGGTATTCCAGCACTGGTCTTGAAGCAGTGCTCTTCGACGCTAGCGCGTCCGTTAGCTAACCTTTTCAGTACATTGTACCGTGCTGGTGAATTTCCAATGTGTTGGAAGGTTGCTAATGTAACGCCAATCCCCAAAAAAGGAGAGGCTAACAACCCTGAAAATTACCGCCCAATTGCAATTTGCTCTGCACTTTCCAAAGTTATGGAAAGTATGGTAAATTTCCATCTTGTGAGATATTTAGAGTCCAACAGCTTACTTAGCGACCGCCAGTATGGATTTCGTAGGGGTCGCTCTACGGGAGACCTACTGGCTTTTCTCTCGGAAAGATGGTGTCATTCTATTCACCATTTTGGCGAGAGTAAGGTGGTGGCTCTAGATATTTCCAAGGCGTTTGATAGAGTTTGGCATGGTGCACTTCTGTCAAAACTTATTGCTTTTGGTGTCGGGATGTCTTCTCTCGATTTATATCAAGCTTTCTCAGAGATCGCACTATACGAGTTGTTATAGAAGGGATCTCATCAAACGAGTTCAAGATTAATTCAGGGGTACCGCAAGGATCCGTTCTTTCTCCCACACTTTTTCTTATTTTCTTAAACGATCTTCTACTTCAAACTTTCAATCCTATCTACTCTTTTGCAGATGACAGCAGCATGTGCCATTCATATGCATTCAATAACAGACCAAGCCTGCCGGAGATCGCGGCAATGAGGCAAAATATGAATGATTCGATAAATAATGATCTTTTAGCAATCCATGAATGGGGACGTGCGAATAGGGTCGAATTTAATGCTCGCAAGACCCAATGTTGTATGCTCACACACAAATGTACGTACAATCATGCTGCTTCATCTGTAATAATGGGTGGTGTAGATATTGAGGAATCAGAAACTCTTGATGTTCTTGGCATGAAAATTAAATGTGATGTTCGATGGACTGATCATATTTTTCAGGTTTCAAAAGAAGCATTCAAGTGCCTCGGCTTTCTAAGACGGTGTAAGAGATACTTCACTCCATCTGATCTCCTTAATATTTACACCACATATATCCGACCGAAAATGGAATACAACTCTCATGTATGGGCCGGTGCTTCAAAGTCTATTTTGAAGATACTCGACCGGGTACAGGAGAGGGCAAAGAAGCTCATCGGTGACAGTAGGGTAGCCAACTCTATTGACTCACTGGAGCATCGACGCAATGTGGGTTGTATTTCACTGTTTTATCGTTACTACAATGGAATGTGCTCTAATGAAATCAGGGAACTTGTTCCCGAAACCCGCTCATTATAATTCGTTATTTAGCCGAACAGTTCGCATGTGGAATAAACTTCCTGCAGAGGTCTTTCCTGTTACTTTTAATGTGGGAAAATTCAAATCGAACGTCCACAGACACTACTCCCTTTATCCTCCTTCCCATAACCAATTTTCCTAGTTCCGGCACAATGCATTGCATATGTAGGGGTCATCCCCTGAGTGCTGGTCCAAGTTAAAAAAAAAAAAAAACAAAAAAAAAGGACCGTGGACCATGTGTTTTCGGATTGATTCAAATAGAACCGGATCCGCTGTGGGATTCGGGAGTTTTGCGGAAATTACGTCACCGATTTGCGTTGGCATGATTTTTTGTTTTAGCCAGAGTAAAATATGGGCGTGTGGCAGGCCTCGCTTCTGCCATTCAACCGAGTACATCCAGCATAGAGTTTCGCCAAATATGTAATTTTTGGTGATGACATCCATCAGCCTTGTCAACTTTTGTTTGAATACTCGGGCGAGAATATCGTGTCTATGTGTTGAATTCTGGCCGGTAAACAAAAGGTCGGTGATGTCTTTCCATGCTGGGTTGCATGTGAAAGTGATGAAGAGGTCTGGCCGTCCATATTTGCGCACGTATGTCATGGCATCTTGAGCGTACTGGTGCATGTGTCGCGGACTGCCTGTGTATGTTGCTGGCAAGATCACCATTTGGCCGATATTCGCAGCTTTTCCATCATTGGCGATCGCATCACGCAAGTGGACATATTCTTCGACGCGTAGCTTTTGCTGATTCAACCGAATGAATAGCAGACGTTCACTTTCAATTTTCGCGTACATGTCGACAATGAATTGATGGAAGACTTCACGACATTTCAACAAATGATTACATTCATTTGGCCTGATCATAAGGCGATAGGCATAAAAGTGCATACAGGAAACTTTTTTGTGGACTCTCCATTTGAGTTGGGGTTAATCTGCATTACGTTGAAATGATACCCATCCTCACCACGCGGAAAAAGTAGTGGATATTGTAGTGCATCGTACGATCGATGAGTTTCCGCAATGCGTTGAACACTTGCATTCCGGCGATGGATGATAATATCGCGACGCTCGAAGTCTGTGCCGACCATAACAACTGCAACGTCACCTATCACAGCTGCATTGAAGCGCCGCTCATGCTCACCAGCCGGTGTCTTGTCAGCTCTTATCACAACCGTATAATCATCTGTCGGCATCTGGTCTAGGGCTGTTTTGAATAGACAGATGAGGCTGTTGTGTTCGTGTAACATAGCTTGAAGTCTCGAAACGATTTCCCGTCTGACTTCAGTACTGATTGTGCAACGCTGTTCAACCTCTGTAGCTTCATCGGCAGTGAAGTAAATTTGGAGGAACTTGGCATCATCATTGGGAAGTGGGAGCAACGATCCAATTCTGTGGTAGATTTGGCCTTGCACTTTGAAAGTGGGCATGTAACCGGCGTTGTTGATGATATTAGTTGCTCCGAAGGACGTCATTTGAAAGCATGAGTTGTAGTTTCGTATGTTTTGAAGGAAGTGCTTTGAAGTCGGATTGGCGCCAGAAATGTAACTTTGTAGGGGTTCAGGCGGCTCAATTATTGGTGGTAAAACAACTTTACCGTTCAAACAACACATTCCCGGGGATTCCTTAGCGAACTTCAGAGCACGACAATTTAAGCAAACTTTGTCCATTGCGCCAATCACTACGTCCTTGTGATTGCGGTAGTCATCTTCCTTATTGTAGTGAAATGCCGCCAACTTTAAATCGGTTCTTTCTCTTGATCGAACCATTCGGGAGCGATTGGCAGTAAGGCTTTCGACGTGCTGTTGGTGTGTCTCAGCAGCTCTAAATGAAGATGTACTGTCACGCATTTGCTGAAGCCGTGATTCGCGTTGTCTCTCCGTTTCTGCTGCTCTAGACGTAGATGCCCTTTCACGATTTTCCTGAAGACGTGATTCGTGTTCCTCAGCTGATTCAGCGGCTCTTCTTGTCCTCTGCTGCCGCGTTGCGATGGTTTTTTTAGCAAGAGCTGTTTTTTTAGGTGGCATTTTAGTAAACTGGAATAGTGCAAAAGGTTCAATGATGTGTTTTGTTTTTTTACTTTTATAACATTTTATTGGTTGTTGGAACGACAGTAATCATATTACCTATTTGATGAATTGGCATTAAAAATAATTTGTGAAGTTATTTCACTATTGTAAATTTAAAAACACTTGTTATTTACTAAATTGATTTCACTTATAGGTTTCTCACTTATGAACACAAAACAGCAAAGTTTGTTGGATTGTACCGTTATTTTTTACCAGCGTTTAAAAAAAGAAATGCAGTCAGTGAGCAATTGAAAAAAACTCTAAATGTGCATAAAATGTAGGTATCTTAAATGCAAGAAAAGTTGTTTATCATCGATTGATATAATATAAATATTATTTTAAAGTTATTGTACAATGTTGCACCTTAGTAAGCGGGGAATATGTTGTATTATATAGTAATGTAAATATTTTGTAAATAAACCGAAAACTCGGATTTTTGAATGCAACATTTCGGAAGTTTTAAAATTTTGATATTTTATTATATATTAGTGAGTTTTTTTTTTTTTGTAAATATCTTCGGAACTACATAACCGATTTAAGAGATTGATATCTCGTTTTGAAAAGCATAACAATGGCTTTAAAAAATAAAATAAAAAAGAAAAAAAAAAATAATAAATATGTATATGTATATGTCATTGGTGGGTTTTGCCACGCCCCTCCGCCCACAGACCGAAAATCAAAAATCGGACTTCACAGTGTCACCCGCCTGAATATTCTGAAGATTCTCTGAAAATTTCATCAAAATCGGCCCAGCCGTTTTCGAGTCCATTTCTTACATACATACACACATCCTCTTTTATATATATAGAAGAAGATAGATAGATAGATTTTAATAAATTGTTTTTGAGTTAAATTGTGCTTCATAAAGTTGTTAAAATAAATTGTGTAAAAATAAATATACTCGAAGAGAAAAAAAAGAAATTTTGTACACCTTTCCTGAAGCTAGCAATTCTCTTTGTCAGCCATTTGGAAGCCGACATCATTTACATTAAAATTTTTATAGTTTTCAAGCCATTTAATATTTTTAAAGGGAAGGTATTGTGACATTGCGTAACTATATAAATTATTCACATCTAAATACATTAGATAATTTCATTCTTTTATAGAATCGTAATCACTAACGTATTTGTTATTGGTTATCGAATGTCTTTTACAGCATTGAACAATACTCCCCTAATACTCCGCACAACAAAATTATACATGTTAATATCAGTTAATAATTCCTACTCAATTTCCGTTGTTTTCAACATTGCATCCAATGATAAGCCTGGAGTAGTATAATATTGACCGGGGTCTAAATTGTAAATGTCTTACAAACTTTACGAAAACTTTCAAAAACTTTAGAAAGTAATAAAACACAACGGGAACTAATTGATGGACCCACGTGAGCTGTGCTTGATCACGTCTACCAATGGAACCTAACCTAACCTAATAAAACATCTACTTTTAAATATAATAGAAGATAATCCATCAGTGTGTTATATTTGAAAGTAGACCAAACCTTTTCAGCATGTTCATAATCATATACACTACACGACTCATTAGTAAGTTTGTGAAAGAAACTTGAACGAGGTGGTAGTTTAGTTTCTTGGAGGCGATTCACTGAATCTAAATAGTCATACGGAAAGACACCTTTACGTTTCATTAAATCAAATTCATTATCAATTTGATAATTTGACTTTACAATTGTTAAATTATTATCAGTTAAGTATCCTGCTAGTTTTTCTAAACTTGATGGCATAAGCCGTCAGGATTCTAGAAAACGTAATTCAAGAGTTTTTTTATCATTTACATAAATTGTTTTAGATATATATAATTCCTTATTAAAAGGAATTATATTTATATCACCTTCAATTAATGAAAGTTCTCTAATAAACAAATGAGAATCATATGCCGAAAGATTATGAAAAAATATAGGAAAGAAGTTTGCTATTTGATATTCTAAATTACAGTTGTTATGCGCGGTACCTCTATATTCGCCTGTTAAATGACAATGATCGGCTACTCGATCTTCAACAGATAAAATTTTTTTACAAATGTGACAAACGGTGTCCTCATTTTGTCTTATCTGTTGTAGTGGGGTTAAGCAGTTCATTGATTTCACTATACTTAAATAATTATTATAAATATCTAAACTATCTTCAACTAAGTTTCAAAAAAAATATTTTGGTGAGCTATCACCATTATATATTTTAAATATATCTAAACTAGAATTAAAAGAACATTTAATATAATAACTATAAGCAAATGGAATATGCCTTTGTATAGATTTTATATTATTTGAATTTTGAATATAAGTTGACTCTAAAATACATTCCAAATCAGCGTATACAACAAAAAAAGGCACATCCACTTGCTTTTTAAATTCTTGAAACTTACTAACGCCCGTTTTCACCACCTTCGATTAAAAAATAACCATAACTTTAACCGAAAGTTTGGCTAAATTGTATTACACAATGTATGATTAACTCTTAACCGACACAATTTAACAAAAAAGTTTATGTTAAATTTAACCGAAGCAAATTTGCCGGTTATCACTTCAATCGGAAAGTAAAACAAATAAAATGGATTGAAATATGAATCAGCATTTACATTTTTGTAATGTTTTTCAATTAAAAAATTAATTTCGCAAAAAAAATAATGACACCACTCTAATATAACTAATGCACTCAAACAGACATATAAAGTATAAAAGTTGTCTGAGAACATACTGAAAACAAAAAATTACATTATTTAATATTCATACAAATATTGTACATGTACATATATATGTATATTCATGTATAAGAATGTTTTAATCATTACTTGCATGCATTTTTCTATTGGCACAAATACCGCCATTTTCTATAGTTTTTTTAAACTAACTTTTGTTAACTAACTGTTCTTTTGTTAACTAACTGAAGGATGGGGAAACGAAACTCGGTAACCGTTAGCCAAACAAGCAGTTAGTTAATTTTTTTTAATATTTTACCGAAGATGGTGAAATCGGGCGTAAATTCTTATCTACAGTGGGCATTCTTGTTAGAACTTCATTGCAGTGTTGGGTTTTTAATGAAGTCTCACTGTGAAAGTGAATTAAGCAGCAATTACAGATGTATATTTTATGATAATGTTTTGTTAATTGATCTCCTATTAATCTATAATTAAAAAAAAGCATTTTAATATAGTATTAATTTCCATTAATATAAATATTGTTAACATACCTTGAAATAGTTTTAATCCAGACGCAGTGGAATCTTTTACTATCTTCTTAAAGTAATGAATTTACTTTCACAAAACAGCTCAATGTTATAATTTATTGCTGAATATTTTTGCATTATATTTTTTAGCAATTCAACCACTTTAAAAGTTTACATGTATTAAATTTGTTTTATTAGTATTTTCAATCATATACATACATATGTAACATACGATTTCTAAATACAGACTTGATGCATTTTACGTCACTATCAGATTTTGTTGAACAACTAATATTATGCTTATTTGTTCTTACATGGAAAAACCAATTTGTTTTGGAAATATGCTTTTCACAATCCTTGCAATAAACTTTGGTTTCACCTTCTCTTTTTGAATGTTCTATTAAGTGCGAATGAAGTTCCGCACGGTATGTAAAATTTTTATTTACACATTTAAATGAAGTGGATGGTCCTTCATGTTGTAATCTAACGTGTCTTCTTAATGTTGAATTTAACTTGTAGACTTTGTGGCAAAATTCACAAATAAAGTTAGCCATTTTCCGGGTTTTGATATAGTAGGTATGAGCTGTTTAAATTTCCAAACAATAATAAATTTTTTATGTGTATTAATAATAGAGTAAACGAAATTTTTCTTAAAGTTATTTACTTACACACTAACAACAATGAAGAATTATTTTAAACAATTTTTATTTATACACACTTTAACTTATTAACTTGATAGTAACCGATATACTTTTCTGGTAAGTATGATAAAAAGTTGAACTACTCATCATATTTATAGGCACTTATGAGAATCGCGTTGTAGTCAACTAATCAGGAATGTAACATATACGTAGACACATACACACACGCGCACGCACACGCGCGAATTATGTTTCCGCGTTTGGTTTGTTTTAAAAAAAAACTAAATTTGTTATTTTTTTTAAAACTTTATTTATTTTAATCTTAGCTCGACACTTGTTGACCGGCGGGAGGAATCAGACTAACTTATTCTAAATTACAATTGCTTCTTCTAGATTAAAATTATTGTTTTTGTTAATTATTCTATGGAATTTTAATATTGCATTTTCGTTTGGGAACGGAAATGCAATAAATGCAATTTGACAATATTTAATGAAAAATATTTTATAAGTGAAATGTTATTTAAATTTGAACGGTTGTGATTCTCAGAATTGCGACCGAAAAATAAATATTGTTATATTTTCTTCATTTAGTGCTTTAATTTAGTTAATTCTTTAATATTAAATTTGGACGGTTGCAATTCTTGGAATTGCGACCGAAAAATAATTTTGATTTATTAATTTAATTATAATTTCTTTTAACAAATCGGAAGTGGGTTTTATATTACATTTGGCTTTATTTGTTAGTAATTATATTTTCAATAAATTCATCTATAGGGTCATTCTTAATGTAAGTGTTAGTATTTGGTTTTATGTACTTCACTTCTCCCTCCTTTGGATTATAATTCTCCTGAATTCTTTTATTTAATATTATTTTGATATATCTTTGCTTTACAATTACAAAAATTAAGATAATAATAATTATTATTGTTAATAGGAGATAAAGTCCATACGATATACTACTATGATATTGTAGTGCTTTAATATTTTTAAAAGTATTGCTATTTAATGTCTTGATTTCTTGAAATGTTATTTTATGAGAGAAGTTTTTTTCTATGTGTACATTTTCAACAATTTCTTTTTCTTGTATGTTTTCAATTATATTTGAAAAATAATAGTCTTTTATTCTAACTGAACAATTATTGAAACTTATAATATAATTTCCGTTTAGCATAATTTTTTCAAAATTACAATTTTGGTTGATACTTATATTTATTGCATTCTTAATTATGATTGTATCTATGTCTAATTGTATAATTTCTAAGTCATTATTCTTTATTAGTTGACAGTTATTTGTTATTAGACAGTGATTGCTTAATTTTAAATTCTTTAGGTGTTTATTTTCTTCATATTTGTATGTTTTATTTTCAAACTCAATTGTTTGCTCTATTACAGAATCTATCTCGTCATTGTGATCATTTGGTAGTGGAACAATATATTTAAGCTTAACAGTTATAAATGTTTTGGGTATTTTTATACCAAAAATTAAACATGAATTATTAAAAAATGTAGTTCCTGTCTGAATATATTTTAGTTTATTATAATCTATTGCATATTTTTCTATTTCACTAGCAGTCAATATAATAGGATGAGCAATTCCATATTTTGAGGATATTACATTATCCTGTAGATGTTCTATTCTATTCTTAATTAACTGTATATTTGATAGTTGTTCTAAATATACGTGTTTATCATTTTCGGTTTCTAAAAATTTATTGATGGAGTTTAATTCTCTTTCTATTATTTTTCTATCATTTTTGACGATAACTTTTAGATGGCTTATAGTTTCATTAAAATAATCATTAATTAGTATTTGTTGGTTATTATTCTCTTTGAATTCATCTATACTTAAAATATGTTTCTGAATGCTTTGTCTGTCTTCGTCGTCCATAGTTCCGAATAAAAGTTTCGATATACTTCCTATTCCGTTAATGAATCCTCTTCGTTATCGGTTTTGTTTTGGTATTAGAGTAACTAATTTGTTTTTCGCATCTAACAATTCTAATTGAAGTAAATGTTTATTTTTTGTTTTCAGCAAATTGATATTTTCTTTCATCTGGTTTAAAATATTTTCTATTTCATGTAAGTTCACTATATGTAGTATTATGTCCGATTCCGTAACTATATCTATGTTTTTCATGTAGATGTTTATAAATCCTGCTTGCTCCGTAAGTGGTTTGGTAGTCAGTTCTCCTTTAGTCATTGGTGTCCACATTATTATCAGGGTGAAGATGGCTATTATCTGTAAATTTTAACGCTCTTTTAATATTACTCGGGTGTATTCCTTCTAATTTAGCCTTTTTGTATTTTGGTTGTTCTTTATGTCTTAGTGCTTTGCAGTTTTTTACAAATCCTTCTTCTCTTGTTTCCCTGTACTCCTCTCTATTTAAATTAAATCTATCAATTTTCTTTTTCTTACATTCTTCTAAATTTTGCTTGATTTTATCCAAATTTATAAGTCCTTCCTGTACTTCTTTTGGTGTGTATTTTATGCTAGAGTGAAACCTTTCGTTGTAATTTCTTATTGTTCGTTGAATTAATTGAGGTATCGGTAAATCTCTGTTTGATATAAAATTCTAAATTTTTCTGCTATAGTGTTATGAAATCTTTCTATATCTGAGTTTCCAGTGTGGCTATTTGGTTTTGTTAAGTGTAACTCTATCCCTTGCTTCATTAGAAATTCTTTTATTCTTAATGCTTTAAATTCATTATCCGCTATTATTTTATTTGGGTTTCCGAATTTTGTAATGTGTTCTTCTAATTTCTATTATGGTTAAGTGATTCCTGTCGCTTATTGAATAAACAGCTCCAAACTTAGAAAACTTATCGATTGTTGTTAGAAAGTGATGGCCTTTTATTACATATGTATCGATATGTATAATTTGGTTTTTATTCGACGGTGTCTCGGTAAGATGAAATTTATTTTTAATCGGATGCCTATCATATTTAACTAGTTGACAAATGTCACATTGATTTATTACTAGTTGAATTAGTTCCCTAAGTTTTGGAAAATATATCTTATTTTTAATATTGTTATAGGTTTCATTGATTCCCGAATGTATGCTTTCTCTTATGTGATAAAAGGATATTTGCTTAACTGCTTCTACTTCCGTTTCAATATCTTGTGCCCTCATCGTGCACTTGATAAATTCAATTTGGTTATCATTTGAAAACATACTTATAAGTTTTTCCTGTACTATGTTATAACTATGATCTGAAAGTTCTGAATATATGCCTATCTTTCCTTTTGTGATATAATTCTTAAATATATCACCCATTACATTAAAGTCACATTCTGCTATATAAATAATTCTTTTTCCATGTAATGTTTTTGATTCCTCTGTTTTATTATTGGTTAAAATTAGCTGAGTTTTGTATTTGTTAACTATTTCTTCTTTTATGGAAAAGTGATCTAAGAGATTTTCATCCGCAGAGTGAATTGTCATCATTGACAAGTTGTCTTCTTCAATATTGTGTCCTAAATTCAAATTGGATTCTGTATCCTTAAAATTATTTTCGTCTTTCTCATTTTCCAGTCTACTTAGAAAATCTGCTACTCTATTTTATTTTCCTTTGATATACTCGATTTCGAAGTCGTATTCTCCTAATTTCAGTAGCCATCGTTGATGTCTTGGGGTAATATCTTTTCCTCTGTATTTCGAATGTAGAAATTTTATCGGTTGGTGATCTGTAAGGATTTTAAATTTTCTCCCATAGAGATAAGGTCGAAGATACTGCACACTCCATAATATGGCGAGAAATTCTTTATCTGTAGCAGAATAGTTTCGTTCATGATTATTTAGTGTTCTTGAGGCAAAACAAATTGGGTGTCCCTCTTGGGATAAAACTAAGCCTAGAGCATAGTTTGATGCGTCTGTTGGTAACGTGAATTGTTTCTCAAAATTTGAATATCTCAAAATAGGATGCGAAATTATAAGTAATTTGAGCTTTTCAAAAGCCTCTCGAACATTTATTTTAACTCCTTTCTTTAAATACTTTGTTATAGGTTGGGAGATTTTTGCGTAATCTTTCACGAATTTACGGTAATATCCCGTAAGTCCTAGAAAGCTTTTAATTTGTTTTTCGGTTTTTGGTAAAGTTAAGTCCTGAATTGTTTTAATTTTATTGGGATTTGGTTTGAGTCCTTCCTTTGTTAAAATATGGCCTAAGAACTCTGTCTCTCTTTTCATAAAGTTGCACTTATCTATCTGTATTTTTAAATTGGCTTGTTTCAAAACTCTGAAAATGTCTGTTATTGATTTAATATGTTCTTGAAGAGATGTACTGAATATAAGGATATCATCGAGGTAAACTACACATGTTTTGTTAATGAAGTCACGCAGTATTTCATTCATGAGTCTTTGAAAGGTTGCTGGGGCATTTTTTAAACCAAATGGCATCCTTATGAATTCATATAGCCCATGTGGTGTCACAAAAGCGGTTTTTTCCCTATCTTGTTCCCTTATTAAAATTTGATGGTATCCTTTCGCAAGGTCTAAAGTTGTGAAGTACTGAGCTCTTCCTAATTTGTCTAAAATTGAGTCTATATTTGGTAATGGAAATTTGTCGTCAATGGTCACTTCGTTGAGTTTTCTGTAGTCAACTACGATCCTGTATTTTTTTTCTCCTGAATTGTCAACTTTTTTCGGTACTACTATTAAAGGGCTTGAATATCTGGAACAACTTTTTCTTATTATTCCCTGTTCTTCCATTTCCTTTATTTGTTTCCTTACTTCCATTTCGTGTTGTGGTGGATACCTGTATAATTTGGAATTTATTTGTTCATCTGTCACCGTTCTAATTTCGTGTGGGATTTCCATTGTGCTAGTTAATTGGTCACCTTCTTTGAAGAATAATCCTTTAAATTTACTCAAAACTTTTACTATTGCGTCGTATTCTTCTTTATTTAAGTGGTCTAATTGTATTCTATTCCAATCAAAGTTAGCTGCTTCTAATGCACAAATTTTAACGGTTTTGTACGGATTTATTATAAAACTAGTTTTTTTATTATTAAAAGATATTTGTCCTTCTACTAAATCCATTATTGTGTTGAAACAATTCATCAGATCAATCCCAATAATGAACGCATACTTTCTTCCTATTAGTTTCGTCATTTTCCATTTTATTTTCGCAGTTTTCTCTACATTGAATTCTAAGGGTGCGTCTGTCAATTTTCTCAAATCCTTTTATATCTTCATCAATTATACTTATATTCGCACCTGTATCTATTATTGCGTTATATTTCTTATTTTTAATTGTTATGGTTATGATGGGTAGGTAATCTGATGTCGTTCGAAAAAAAACTGATCCTGGCTTTGTCGGGATGGAGCTGTGTTACTGTGACACAGGTTCGATTCCGAGTGTCCTGCCAATTGGTCATAGTTTATTTCTTCACTATTATGTTCAAAAATTCCGTTTCGTTCTTGCCTAGGTGTCGGCAAGCGATATTGGCTGCCCTTTGTTCTAGGGTTTCCTAACTGGGCGGTTTTTTGAATATTATTAATTACTTGATTATTTTCATTATAATTAACTTCATTTATTTGCCTATGCGTTTGAATGTTATCTATTTCCATGGGTTCAGTTTGGCTTTGCCTGGGTTGATTAAAACGGTTTTGGTAAAAATTTGGCCCAGGGTGTCCTGCCTGTGTGAACCTTTGGAAATTACCAGAATTTGAATATTTATTAAAATTGTTAATCCTTCCATTATAATTCTGCCTGTATTGCCCTGAACTATTCATATAGCTATTATTATAATTATATTCGTTATTATTGGGTCTAAAATTAAAATTGCCATGCCCTTTGTTCTGATTTCTATTATAGTTTGGGTTTGAGCTATTAGTTTTATTTGTTTGTTTAAAGGTACTGGAATAATTTCCGCGAAATTTTCTAAATTCTTGCCTAATACAGCTATCTTCATATCTACGGTTTATCATAATCTCTATTATGGTACCTAGATCTCTTTCGGGGTATATCTTATCTAAAAGTATTCCCTGCGTTATTTCTTTAGCTATTATTACAAGTAAACTGTCAACGTTAGACAAATCTATACACTGATCATCTTGATAATATACACTTAATTCATCATTTTTATATTTTAGATTTTGTAATGCTATAGCTAATTCACTTACGGTGTTAACTCGAAGTTCATTTATTTTCCTGTAGATTTGATGAGGTTCCAAGTTCGGCCGGTATCTCAGCTTCAAAGTCCTTTTTATTATCTGCCAGTTGTCGGGTTGCTGTACGTTGATTACTACGTTTTTTGCGTCTCCCTGTATATTCCTGTAGAAAATGGCCTTTGTGGCTTCCTTCTTAAGTTCCTCTTCTTCTATGCTGGAAAGCATATACTCCACGCTGCTAAGGAAGGAGTTTATTGTTATGTCTCCTATACCAGTAAATGTTGGTAGGTATGCAACATTTTTATAAATTCTTTCGAGCTGACTATGCTGTTGTGGTTGGAATTGTTGTTGTTGCTGCAATTCCATGTATGCAGACCTCAAGCGTTCCAGTTGGGCATCTTTCCTGGCTAGTTCGTCGGCCAAATTTAGAGTTGCAATTTGAGGCTATTCCTCTGCCATCCTGTTTTGGTCAAATTCTCGTTGTCTTCTAGCTTATTGATTAATTTTGAAAAAAAATTTATTTACTGCTTGTCGTGTTTCACTTTTACGTAAAGAAAATATCACTGCACTTTTAATGGTGTTGGCTTAAAATTTTAAATAAGCTTCCACTGCTTTTGTGGTGATTCACTTTCTCGTTAGAAATGTTCACAGTACTTTGATCGTTTCGGCTTGAAATTTTATCTAAGCTTTCACTGCACCAAAAAATTAGTTAATTCTTTAATATTAAATTTGGACGGTTGCAATTCTTGGAATTGCGACCGAAAAATAATTTTTATTTATTAATTTAATTATAATTTCTTTTAACAAATCGAAAGTGGGTTTTATATTACATTTGGCTTTATTTGTTAGTAATTATATTTTTAATAAATTCATCTATAGGGTCATTCTTAATGTAAGTGTTAGTATTTGGTTTTATGTACTTAACTCGCGCGCATTCACACACTCCTACACACAAACACACATTTCAAACAAACAAAGATGTATACACACAACACAGTCAAGCAAGCACACACACACATATCTTTAAACAAATGTTCAGAGATGAAAAACACATTTTTTTGTGATATGTATATAATTGAAATTTCTTTCATACAATTTCATAATATTGTGAAATTCAAATTCCTTTGTCAAGAAATAAACAAATAATGTCAAGATTATGCATGATTTAACATGACCAGGAATATTTTAAATCCAACCGTACACCTGTAAAATTCAAATTTTTGTTTACATAAACAAAAAAATTATAAAATAAAGACTGTGTTATATACCACGTTTATACGCACGTTTTTTTATTCACTAATAACTAACTCACGAAAACAATTCCTGATTAAAAAACTATTTGCAAATAAAACGCAAGTCGTTGCCACTTCTTTTAATGCTCTAAGTGTTTTTGACAATCAGGTAGTCTTATTAACATATGACAAAATAAATTAATTGATTGTGCGCGTTAAAAGAAATCAAAGACGAGATAATAAAAAGTTAATAATCCGTGAAAAAATGATTAAAATTAAAACAGAAAGTGGTCGTTGCTCTTGGAGTAACGATGAAACAAAAGATCTCCGTGCACTAATGAAGGAGAATAATATTATGCAGCATATCAACATATGTATGTATGTTTTCACAGCAGTATTGCCAATTAATTGATTATTTACTATCCGGCACCCCTTAAATATGATTTTATTATTAAATTGTCTTTGCGTATAAACAGTGAGTTAATTATTTGCAAATTAGTTTTATTTACAAATAGCCAGCGTATAAACGTGGTAATAGAGTTCATAGTAGTCAAAGACATAAAGAAAAATCAAAAAAATAGTACATAATACCAGACTCATATATGCATACATATGTATATAAAAGAACAAAAATAAAATCTCATAAACATAATTAATACAACAATACCAAGGCGATCACAATACACGCATACACACACACACCTCTTCAAACAAACACAAATACTGCAGTTATGCAAACACACATTCTCACCATACACCATAAACAGCACCGCACACAACTCATACATACACACAGAAACACTTTCACCAGACACACAATCTCTTTCATACCACCAACCAAGGATGGAAAACATATTTCCAGCAGGGAGGTTCGGATAGGTGTATCTGGATATGGGTGCTCGGTTGGTGGTGATTGGCTAGAGATGCTCGGGTAAGGGTTGTCTGGACGGACATTCAACTCAGATATGTGAAACTTTACAAAAAATGTATATATACATTTTTGAACCCCCTGGACACACATTCACTTCAGATATGTGAAACTTGACAAAAATATTTACCTATACATTTTTGAGAACCCTAAACAATCATCCAAGAATGGAAACTGCATTTTAATAATTCAAACACTCAATCACCTAACAAAAAATATTTTTAACGATCACGTTTCCCAGCCAGGCATGAACCACCACCAATCGAACAAATTATTAACTCCCGACCTTTAACATGTGTTTCTCTCGAAACTGAAGATGAAGAAGCTGTCACTTCAAACCACTTCTTATTAGGCATTCGCAAATTTATTTTGGCGTCGTTTGTCAAGGATATGCTACCAATAATGACGCGTCGTAGCAAATGGAACTAGAAGGTAAAACCTATTGAAGAAGGTGATATCGTTGATATAGTTGACGAAAACGCTGAAAGAAATACTTGGCTGAAAGGAAGAGTTACTGATGTCGTCAAAGCAAAAGATGGTCAGGTTCGAAGGTAAACACCATGAATGAAATCATGGAGCGACCCGCTGTTAAATTAGCAATTCTTGATGTCGGTAATAAGTCATAGTAAGACTAGTGATTCCGTCTTACGAGGAGGAGAGTTGTTATCGAAAATTACTTGAATGTAAAGAAACTACCACTAACAAATTTACATATCTTAATTTCATGTAACTATAATTACAACTATGTAAATATTTTACTAAATAATTTATATGTATCTTGCGTTTAAAGCCACGCTACTACTTAACATAAATATTGTTTCGGCCCTATTTAAAAATACTAAGGTAAAACTTATATGTGGTTGAAATTTAATAAAATTTAATTAATAAATTTTGCTTTAGAATTTTAAAGCGAATCAGATATTAAAACTTGGTATTTAATTTCAACAAGTATATAACTGTTTTTATAATTAATATGAATTTATATCATCTTCAAAAATAAATGAGGAATTTTATTGCATGT
This sequence comes from Gymnocheta viridis, assembly GCA_956483585.1. Classification (NCBI taxonomy): domain Eukaryota; kingdom Metazoa; phylum Arthropoda; class Insecta; order Diptera; family Tachinidae; genus Gymnocheta; species Gymnocheta viridis. The sequence continues at coordinate 27,785,367 of OY101443.1, forward strand.
TTTTTGGATTTGAAAATATAAATTCAAAATTTGATCTGCTAATTATCAAAAATAGTGTTGCGAATCATATTTCTTTTTAATTTTATCTATGCTATTACCGGAGATATTCAAGAAAGTCAAAACGAACAAAGTCAAGGCAAAAATCCAAAAAAAATTAAAGCCAAATATCTTTAAAAACATTAAAGCCATTTTGTTTTAAATCACATGTATTTTCTTTTTCTTTTAATAAGCTTTACAAAAAAAATTTGTAAAAGCTATTAAGCCAACAAAGATTTACATGCCCGAGGTAGTCAAATTTGACACCCTGCAGCCCATCGTATGGTTCAACAGGGTGCTTCAAATTAAAAAATCATTTGACACCATGCAGCCCACCGTATGTTTTAACAGGGTCCTTTAAATTTAAATACATTTAAAGCTTTGGTCCTCTTCTATGATTCTTACATACACCGTTTTGTAATCGGATCGGAATTTTCAAAGATACAGATTTATTACCCTGTTTTTTTTATTGGAACTGTTAAAAATTATTATTTTACTTATGTACATACTCGTATGTAGTAAAATATTAACACTTTTATTAAAAACAAATTGAAATTTATTATTGAGGGCTATAGCTAGTTCCTACTGTTGCTACATTCCACTGTTGCTAATGCAGATCATCAGGGAACTTTACCCAAATATTTCTTAGAACAACTGGAGATATTATATCTAGGTGCAAGGTAGTGCGCCAGGCCAAGTTCCTGCCACACAGTGTGTATTATTACACGAAACAAGTCGAGCTTTTTTTACACCCTCATAAATCACACTTCATCATAAAATAATGAAACTTAAAACATAAGGTTTCTCTACAAAGGTAACCTCATAGGTGAAACTTTAAAGATCTACCGTAAAAGCTTCCCGAGATATTCAGGTGTAAAAAGTGCATATTTTAGTGCATATTCACTGACTGACTCACTGACTCCTCTATATTATTGGGCACTTCCACTATAGCTACAGAGCTGAAATTTAGTATACAAGTAGGTCTTAGCAAGTAATTAACGATAAAAATCTAAAATGGAGGATTTTTCACCGGGGTGACCGCCTTTTGTCTGGGGCACTTCCTGTATAGCTATAAAGTTGAAATTTGGTATACCGGTAGGTCCTGGTGAGCAATAAGACTTTAAATTAAAAAAAAAATTATGTATAAATACAAAAATAAATATTTATACAAAAATAAGTTAGTAACATCAATGTGAAAACAAGGCCACGTTCCTATTCAAAAATTTTGACCATAAAAAGTACTAAGATAAAATAAAAATCAAGTTCTTGATAGCAAGAATACCATCCTGTAAGACTAAGTATACAAAAAAGGGAAAAATTTTGTTCATGCAAACTTTTAATAAAAAACAAGAGCGATATATTCGGCTGAGCCGAAACTTATATACCCTTCACCATAGTATGGAGTGACGAAAGAACTCACAATCACGAAAATTCACGCTCACGAAATACAAAAAAAAATTTTAAAAAATAAGAATTTAAATGGAAAAAATTACATTAAAGCAAAAAAATCGTCATTTACCGTCACGGATCATGTATGATTAGTTCTTATCTCTATTCCTTAGTATAGGCTTCATAAACACAGCTTGCAAAGCAACACTGGAAGCATAAGTTTACAAGGAATTCTAGTGTTGCTTTGCAAACTGCGTTTATGAAGTTAGCCATAAATTATGAATTTCGTAACAAATTTGTAACACTTTCTTGCCTGGGGTGCATTATAAAAATATTAACATCCCCTCATTAGTACTTATATCATTTTTCACACATCCAAGAAATGTTTCAACGTCTTTATCAATAAGCCAGTGGTCTTCGACTAAACAAAGAAATGATTTGAAACGTAAGAACAGGTTTAATAATGAAGAAATTCTCCCAAAATAGATAAAAAATATCGACACCTATTGCATAAATCTGTTAGTCCAATGATTAAAATGTTCCAATATTATCTTCATATTGAAAATAATTTAAAGCTATCAAAAATTATTAAAAAAAGAATAAACTTTTTCAAATAAGAAGTAAAAGTAATAAAAATAACTAAAATGTATCAAAAAAATAGCATATTGTTATTTAGGATTTGAAACCGGACCCAACCCGTTGGCACGATTTGGAATCCTTACAATATGCTATTTTTTTAAAGAATTTTTGTAACATTTTAGTTATTTTTATTACTTTAACTTTTCATTTGAAAAAGTTTGTTCTATAATTTATTTAAAAGCCATGCACATCTCATTTATAATATTTTTTAAAATTTTTGCGTTTTTTCCAATTTTATGAACGATAAAAGGTTTATTTTTCAAGAATATCCAGTATGTTATCAGATAGGATTTTGTACAGTGATCATATAATTATATAATGAATTTAGTAAGTTGTCGACGTTTTTATTTGATATAATATAATAATAATACCAAAAATAAAAATAACTTGACGGTGTAAAAAAAATTTTAAATTATAAAATATAACAACATATTTTAATACATAATTTTAATTTTATTTTTTCTTTGAAACTCGTATGATGTACGTATGAATGTAAACTAGTGGTATTCTGATAGTTGTCTTTTTAAAATTTTTATACTTTTTCCACTTACTTATCTGTATTGCGGTTGGACCAGACGATAAAGGTTTTGGTTCAATATAACCTGTATATTTCTGATATAGAAACACAATGGAATTTTAACCACAGTTGATTTGAAAAATACGAATTCGGTAATTCATATTCAGCCTGCTAAGAAAACAGGTGAATTTAATTAAAAACAAATTTTATTTAAATCTTCTCCTGCGTTTACTGTGTAAGACAGAGAACTAAATATGAAAAAGTACGATAAAATCGCAAACAGAAAGCTTTTTGCTCTCAAATCCAACCCATAATTCGGCTTATTTTCGTAATATTTTACCATTAATCCGCGTCCAATTCCGTAGTGCGTGCTATCGACAATGCGATATACCGCAAAACGATGATTTTTTAGGTGTTTTTAATGAATGTAAGACCAGTTAATTTTATATGAATATGAAGAAGTGAATTTTGTATCTCCTAAGATCTTAACTTATCATTTTGTATATGTTCAATTGGAGAAAATACGAAAATATGCAAAAATAAAAATACAAATATGTATGCATATACTATTTTTGGTAATTTTCCCCAAACATTCCGATCTAAAAATCCAAAGTTCAGCTGCGGTCAATGTAATAGTACCACGCAGAAACTTATACTGACTCTGTTTACATCGGACGAACATTTTTTTATTAGTTCACGTTTTTCCGGCGAACAATGCTTTCCGTGACCCATAACTATACAATTTTTATAAAATTATTACACGATTTTATAGAAAGTATATTAAAAATGTTTATTACCTTCCGATTTCACTTTTGTTCACAAAATTTTGCAAAACAAATTTAAAAAAGCCTACTGGTGCTCAAGAATGATAGAAATACAGATTACGACATGCGCATGATTTCCCGCTAGATGACGTATATTCCCCTAAGAAAGGGTTGCCAATCCTTTCATTCCACAATAATTTTTAGGGCTGTCTTTTTATCTTGTATGATTAATATTTTTATATTTACTTACTAGTGTAATTGGATCAGTGTTCCTGTTAATAACAAAATAAATTTTATTATAAAGCTCCAATCCATATACCTGCTCACCTATTTCGTCCAGTTGAGTGACATTCACCCTCATTTTTACAGGTAATTAAAATATATTAAGCAGTCTTTGCTCGTAATGTTTTATAATTAAAATTTATATGTGAACTTCGATAATGAATTATAAGAGAATGACTTAATTAACTTTATTTGGTTTTAATGTTTAACAAGTTGATTTGTGTGGCCTTATAAAGTGTATCAATTACTTCTCTAGTTGACCTGTAAGCCTTAAAAATATAGAAAATAATATAAAATTCCAATGTTTGTTATTTTTTTGTCTTTTTGTCATGAAAAACCCCTTTAAAAAACTTCCTGCAATAAACTGCAATGTAGGTTGTTTTCGTCATTGTAATCTTATTGTGGAAGTTACAAGCGCTTGATGTTTGAAACACTATTTTTGACTGTACCTTCAATAAAACGATTTCGCATTTTCTTAATTCCTGGAAAAATAAATTTAAGCAACTTTTTTTTTGGCCTGCAACCTTAAAAATATAAGTAGAAAATAATTGTAACATTCCAATGTTTTCCTTTGTTTTTTTTATTGCATGTACACAGATTTTTAAAGGGTTTTTCCCACTTTAAAAAACTACCTGTAATAAAAAGCAATGTAGGAAATCTATTTCTGAACATACCCTCAATAAAACATTTTTGGTTTTTCCCAATTATTTATTAAAAAAATAAATGTAAGCACCCTCAGAAATTTTTTTAGGTAATTGTAAAATGTTGCGTTTTCTTAAGGTAAATAGTCAGTGTTCATGGTTTGATATGAAAATAATTTTTTAAGTAATATCAGTCGTATTGTGTCTTTCAAAGTGAATTGGTGAATTTTAATTGAAAAATAAAAATAATAATAAATAAAACAAACCGTTAATCTAAAAAAGTGAAAAAATCTAAATCTTAGTACATAATTGTATACACAAATAAATAATTTTGCCCGAAACTTTGTTAAGTCTAATGTGAGACTTGGCAACCCCGCAATTCAAAATTAATTTTGATTGGTCGAAACAAATATATATTATATTTCGATAAAAATCAGGATTTTTTAATTAAATTTAGTTGTATTTTATAAAAAAAAATAATCTTTATTATAAAAACCGTGTATAAAGTGTTTGAAATAAGAAAAAGTGCACGAAATCTTCGCCAAAAAAAATCGAAGCAAAAGCAAAAAAAAGAAAAAATGAAGTGTGCAGTGGGCAAATGCAGGCAAAATGATAGTCAAAAATCATGTGAGCAAATGTGTGAAAAATTAATTTTGTGCATATTTTTAATTAATTTAAATTTAGCTGTATCTTTTTATAGTTTTCCAAAGAACGATAAAGGGCTAAAAAGACTTTGGATAAAGTTTTGCAATCGGCGGGATACAATAAAGACCCACAGGAAGAGAATTTGTTCTCTACATTTTAAACAGGACGATTTTGAAAGAAATTTAAAATTTGAAATGGGTAAGTTACAATTATGTTTTTTTATTTGTTCAGTTTTTTAATTAATAATTACGCATAGGATTCAGCAATCGAGCAACTCTGAAGTTGAAAGAGAGAGCAGTACCGACTATAGAAGCGGGTGAAACGGAAGAGGAGACAACAACATTCGTAGAGGAAGCAACAACATCCGTAGAGGAAACCAAAACATTTGTAGACGAAACAAAAACAATCGTGGAGGAAACAACTAAATTCCCTGAGGAACGAACAATGGTGAAGACTAGCACTAACGAAGACAGTTTACAGATCTACATAAAAAATTTGGAAGACAAAATGTATGTATCTACACTTTTATATATACTTTTAAATGGTTCACACAAACTTTTACATATATGATCGTTTCTAGGGATGCATTGCGTAAGGAAAATGATATGCTAAAAATGCAAAAAAACCAAGCTGAGATCACTACTAAAAAGTTGTCTCAAGAAGTTCAGAAGTTAAAGTTTACAAACGCAAATCTGCAGAAGGCACTGAGACGTCTTTTCACTGAAATAAAAAAACTTAAAAACGGTGACAAAAGACAAAACTTTACTGAAGAAGATATTGCACAGTCAATTACGCTATATTCCACAAGTGCCAAGGCTTACAGGTTGCTGAAGAGAAAAAATTTTCCGCTTCCCTCCGTAAGAACATTGCAGAGGTGGTCACAGAAATTAGATGTGTCGACAGGTATTTTGGATCCTGTTGTAAAAATATTGTCTGCGGCTAATCAAATGTCCAAAATACAAAAGCTGTGTGTATTAACCTTTGATGAAATGAAGGCAAAAAAAAAGTATTGTTACGACAAGCCAACAGACTCTTTGTTAGAACGGGCTAATTATATTCAGGTGGCTATGTTGAGAGGTGATTTATATAAATCAATTTCAAGAGTTTTTATTAACATTTTTCTAATTTATCATCAGGTTTGACAGCAAAATGGAAACAACCAATATTCTATAACTATGATTGCCAAATGACAAAAATTATATTATTTGATATAGTGAAGACAATGCGGCAGTGTGGCTTTGAAATTGTTGCAATTGTTTGTGATTTGGGCGGTGGGAACCGAAAACTTTTTAATGAGCTTGAAGTTGATTTTAATAAGCCCTGGTGAGTGGTATATGTAGTAAGTATGTATTGTGTGGTAATTAAAGTAATTTTAAATTTACAGGTTTTTGTACGACGACACAAAAATATTCGTGTTTAGTGTGATGTGTGATGTTCCACATATGATTAAACTGTTAAGAAACCATTTTATTGATGACGGGTTCATCATTAACGGCAAAGAAGTTAAGAAGGATATTATTTTAAATCTTTTATCGCTTCAATCTAGTGACTTAAAAATCACAAACAAAATATCAGTACATTATCTAAGCGTTGCTGGAGCTGAAAGACAGAAAGTTAAACTGGCTACGAAGCTGTTCTCACATACAGTTGCTCAATCAATTACACGAGCAGCCAGTTTAGGATTTTTGAATGATAAAAATTGGAGTGAATGCAGTCAGTTCTTCAAATTGGTAATGAGATGTTTTATTTTAAAATATAATAAAATCATTATAAATTTTTTACTAGACTAATGACTGGTTTGATATAATGAATTCAAGGGTACCAAGACAGGATGCAAGAGAGCGATTACACGCATACGGCTTGTCACTTGGAATACAAAATGAGACGTTAAATAATATGTCGCAAATGATGTTAGATATTCGTGCGATTGGCAAAAATACGCTCTTACCATTTCAAAAAGGTACACATACATTTAATTTAAACTTTAAAAAATGTATCTATTGTTAAACATTTATTTCACAGGCATTATTCAATCAAATAACGCATTGAAGATGCTCCACGATGAACTAAAGAATCGTTATAATATAGACTACGTCTTAACATATCGCCTAAATCAGGATGTTCTTGAGAATTTTTTTTGGGATAATAAGATCTAAGGGAGGTCTTCATGACCATCCCTATCGTCAAGAATTTAAATATAGACTTCGGTCATATATTTTGGGGTACAACGAAGGCATCTTGGGCAGTAATGCAAATGTAGAGATAGACAATACTCCCGATTTGGAGGACGTACATTATTCATTAACAGGTAAATTTAAACTAACAATTTAAAATCATACAGTTTTTAAAGTTTTGTTTGATTTCTTAAGGTAAAATACTTAAAAGTATTAATCCCAGCATAGAGCAAAACGATTTGCCAAAAGAAAATTATGAGGAGGAGGTGGAAAACCTGTATTAATATGGTTTGGAGAATTTGGCCGGCTATATTTGCAACAAATTAAAAAACGAAGATCCCAGTCTCGTTGCTAAGCCTGTAGAGGACTCGACATACTCATGGGTTAGACATTTAAATGAAGGTGGGTTAAGTATTCCATCAAACACTTTAATGGAAACGTTAAAATCTTGTGATGAAATTTTTGTAAAACTAAATGGGGATAAGTTACTTGCTACAAAGGGATATTTAGAAAAACACTTGGCGGAAGCAAGGAATATAAAAGCAAGTGAAAAAGTAAAAAGACTTTTTTTTAGATGCAGAATGTATTTTAGAATACGGTCTCTTAATGCAGAAATGTCCCAAAATATAAATAAGCGTAAAAGAAAATTAAATAAAACAACAACGTAATATAAATAAAAAATATACTTTTTTTCATTTTATTTTTTTTAACAAACATAATAATTTGCCCCACTGTTATGTTTACATATTTTTTGAGAGTCGTGACGTCATTTCACCTACCTGCGCAGAAGAATAAAATTTTGTGTGCGTGATGTCGTAATCTGTATTTCTATCATTCTTGACTGGTGCTATTTTATTAACTGCACGAAATGATAAGTGTTGACCAAAGATCTTTTATAACTGATTAACAGTTACGAAATTTGACAACAAATGCACACACTCTGAAATAGCATAAAAATGTAACTGTTTCTTACACTCAAAAAAATAATATAATAAATATGTGAAATTTTTACATCTTTCGAATCAGAATATTGCAACTGGTCCTATTATATTGACCGGCACTGTATGTACACGATAGGAACTGATTGTTTGAAAAATATTTGATGAATTGCGAACTATTCTTAGAATACATTTTAATTAAGCCCACATTAAATTATTCAATTTAATTCAAAATACAAATACATTTTAATTTTTCTATTGCAAATACAAAATAGTTTATAATAAAAGTTTAATTTTCACAATGAAAATGGTATTTTTTAATTTTTTTTACTCTGTAATTTTGCTCTTTTGTAATCAATTTTGAATCATAAAATTTTTCTGTTGTTCGCATATTTTTAAGAATTTTCGCCATTTTAGAGATTTTTTTAAAACTTTTGGGAATAATTTCCAATATTGCTGTTCTAATTTTCCGAATATGCTCTATTTACGCGGGGTTTTCAATTTTTTAGTTTCTTTGCCAATTATATTTTGGAGCTTCATATCAAATTAAATCCGTGCATCAAACTTTATTTTTATTTTATAGAAAAGGTAACTAATTGCAGTGCTTTTGAAGATTAACTCACTGTTGTTAAAGAATGAAAGAAACATTTCTTATGGGAATTTATATTGAAAGCAACAGTAAAATACCAAGTTGTGAATATAAACCCAAAAATTAGAAAAAACCAAAGAATATATGTATACTGAAAGTTTTAATTAAAAAATATTTCGGAACAGGTATCAAATTCTAGCCAGGAAGAGATTTTTCTGCTTTGTTATGTGTTACTAAGTGTCCAAACAACATTTTAATTGTCAAGAGATTTTTTATCGTATTGTACAACTACAATAATAATACCGGGCTCTGATATACTACAAGTACGCTCTGCATCTGAGTATAGAAAATAATTAAAATTATTATTCTGTGCACACAAGTATAAAGCAGTATATAAGCATCAATTTTGCCCTTCTTCTGAAATCACAAAAAGTCATAAAAAATGAAAAATTAATACATTTTTAAAACAAAACTAAAATTTAATTTCATTGATTTTGTATATTTACTCTTGAGGATCCATTACATTTCTTTAATATAAATAATATAAAAAATAATTATGGTTATTTATATACGAAAAGAATATATAAGCGATAAAAAATACTGTAATATGCATGCATAATATTATACTAATAAACGTACAAAAATAAGTTTAGAGAAACAAACAAAAAAAAAAAAACAACAAATCTTTGCATTTCGACTGTTTAGTTATGCACATGAACACACACAATGTGTACATGTGCCCATGAACGCATTTCAGTATTAATGAATGTGTGACTAAAAGGGAAGATTAAAAAATTTTAAGTTTTTGTATATTACAATAAATAAGATATATTATGTACTTAAACTTAACTGCTCTGTGGTTTATAAGAACGGCTTCTGACTTCCAACCAGTACGTTGTAGGTATGAATCCCATCGCAACTTTTTAAAAAAAATTTTAAAAGTAAAATTATTTCGAATACCATTTTTTTGCCCATATTTTAGCCGTTAATGGACAGACTTCAATTATTTTAGTCTAAACATTCAGTCTATAATTGACCGTAGGACAGTTGGGACCATAAAAAACAACAGAATGCTATATCGCATTAATTATTGGACCGAGTTTTGTTATTTTCAAACGGAACAATTTTATGAAAAATGCCAAGAGAATGGTCTAAAATTTATGTCTCTATGTTGTGTGAAGCCTTAATTCTACTTACACCAAAATATAGCAGACGGACATCGCTCGTTCGACTTCTCTATCTATAAAGATATATACTTTATGAGGTCTTAAATGAAAAATGAAGAAATTACATGTGGAATGACAAACCTATATATCCCCTTTCCAAATTTTTTGGTGAAGGGTATAAAAAGCAAATAAAAATGTTTTCTTAAAAGTGTGTATAACACCAGCTTCACAAATTAAGGGGGAAACCTGCCTAGCTGCGCCGGTGTCTAACCATACATCCCCTCACAACGAAGATCGTATTGGTGTCATCGAAAGTGTCCGACGATGGGGCCTAAAATACGACATCGGTATAGACCCCTTTGGTTTTGTAGAATGCGTTGAAGAGGTCGCGGATATATATAATATCAACCTTGACAAACTACCACGAGTGATGCCAGAGGTCTTGCGAGAACAAGCGATAGTCTGGTTCTGTAATAACACTAAAAGCAGGAAAGGCTGGACAACGTTCAGAAAAGATTTTCTCGCATTCTTCCTTCCGCCCCGGTACTTTGAAAAATTAGAGGACGAGATTAGAAAGCGCACTCAACGCCCTCGGGAGTCTTTCAAAGATCATGTCCTGGCACGGCAATGTCTCATGCGGCCTATGAACGTCAACGAAGAGCAGAAGCTTGAGCGTATTTTTCGTAACACCCATGCTGACTACCATTCGTAGGAAGGACTTTACAACGCTTAGCGAGTTGATGCAGCACGCCGACGAGCTGGAAAGTATCCCAAACTCTGCTCAACATAACCGAGGAGAGCATCATCGATTGATGCGAGAAAGGGGAAAGAAGGAGAACCTCTCACCGCAGGTACCTGCTTCAAAAGTTACGCCTGATATGGGAAGATGAAAAGTTGAAGGCGAATATACGAGTACTCATTAAAGGCCAACTAGTTACTACCATCATTGCCACAAGAAGCTTCATTGCCCCGAAACAACTGAAACAAATCACACCGTCCCCCACCTATGCTGCAACTAACAGCGAAGTATTTCTAGCGGATAGTACAAAAAAAGTCATAACCCAGGCTGTGACGATGTCAGTGAGGTTGGGTAGAATAAAGACGCAGTGTACCTTTCTCATAATGGAGGAGGCAATGGAAGACGTAATCCTGGGTTTATACTTCCTACAGCGGCTTAACGCAGTGTTTTCTTGTGCGGGCCTGGTGGCCAAGAGTCCAACACCCACAGCAGACAACCTAGTGGAAAATTACAGCACCTGTCGGCGTCAGGCACAGGTAAGCAGTATTATTAATGTACCTAAAGATGTAAGCGATTCGGCACGAAATATTCAACTAGAAATTAACCGGTTCCTTGAAACAGAGCTACCGAAATTTCAAACTATCAAGGGTTTGTCCAACGTGGCGAAACATCGGATAGTCATGAAAGATGATCAGCCCATGAAACTTAAGTATGCTCAGCGGAATTCAGCCATGCAGGCCATCATCGACGCTGAGGGATACAAGCTCATTTCACAAGGGTGCATCGAACCATCGCGAAGCCCATATCGTTTTCCCATTACACTCGTAAAAAAAGAATGGTACGTGGTGTACGCCAGCTCAACGCCCGTTCAATACCTGATGCATATCTCTTAACCCGTATCGATACGATCCTGAATAGGCTGAGAAACCCGAAGTTTATTTGTAGCTTGGATCTTAATGATGGGTACTGGCAAACCCCGCAAAAATATACTGCCTTCGCTGGCGCGTGATACCTTTTGGACTATACTCGGCTCCTGCAATATTTCAAAGAGCCCTAGATGGCGTAATCGGGCCCGAGATGCAACCACATCCTTTGCATATCTAGATGATATAATTGTCATCGGCACCACGTTGGAAGAACACATGATCATCATCAAAGAAGTGTTTCGTCGCTTACGTATGGCAAATTTGAGAATCAACCCTGAAAAGTGCGAGTTTTTTAAGGCAGAAACATAATATTTTGGCCACGTCATTACACAAAATGGGATAAAGACTGACCCCGATAAAATAGCGACCATCACCGAGATGACTCCCACCAGCAGTGTAAAAGAGGTCCGACGTTTCCTGGTACAGACGATTTGTGTCGGACTTTGCGGCAATATCTCAGCCGTTAACCCAGGTATTAAGAAAGGGTAGGCATTGGAAGTGGGAAGGAGAACAACAAAACGTTTTCCTCCGACTTAAATAGAAATTCACGAAGGCCTCGCTGTTAGCCTGCCCCGATTTCACTAAGATATTTGTGCTCCAAACTGATGCCAGCGAGTATGGATTGGGCGCTGTGCTGACGCGGAACCTAGACGACACTGAACGAGTGATAGCATATGCGAGCCGGCACTTCAATGGGGCTGAGAAAAATTATTCGGCTGTAGAAAAAGAATGTTTGGAAATTGTCTGGGGAATCCGTAAAATGCGACACTACCTAGAGGGGTATGAATTTGTAGTTGTAACCGACCACTTCTCCCTAAAGTGGCTGAACTCCATCGACAATCCAACAGGCCGACTTGCCCGATGGGCACTGGAGCTTCAACAATACCAGTTCAACATTCAATATCAGAAAGGGAAGCAAAACGTTGTGGCCGATGCACTCTCACGAAAACCAGTAGATTGCGTTCATATGCCTGGAAATACATGGCACCTGACAGAACCTGACTGAAAGAGCTAATCGTACCATCAAGACCATAATGGCACAATTTGCGGGTCAACGTCATAATTCTTGGGACGAATGGTTACCAGAGATCATGTTGGCCATTAGCACTAGCGTCGCTGAGTCATCGGGATACTCACCCGCCTATATCACGCAAGGTCGAGAGCATCGCCTGCCAAATGCGTTGTACGACCAAGTGACCCTTGGAACTGGACCCCACAGACCTGTACCAGAAGCGAGAGCCAATGAACTCTAGGTAGTATACAAAATCGTTAGACGTAACCTGGAAAAGGCGTCGCAAGCACAACATAAATATTATAACTTACGTCGGCGCCGATGGGAGCCGTAGATTGGAGAGAAAGTTTTAGTACGCCAGCATCCCCTCTCGAAAGCAACTGATAACTTCACCGCAAAGCTCGCACCTAAGTTTGGGGGACCCTATACCGCGAAAGAATTTATATCAGCAGTAATTGTAAAGATTGCGGAGGAGCGCAGTAGTGATTTACGCACCGCCCATGTTAGCGACTTAAAATAATACCAAGCCACTCTCACCGCGAAAATCTATATCGATGACACCAACAATACCACACTAGTTCTACACGGCAATCTTTCGCTGCCCCAATGGGAGGAGGTAGTGTAACGTTAAAAATCGTGCTTCATTTTTAGCAACACGAACAACAACATTTGAATTTATATGAATTGAATTTCCCCTACTTTGTTCATATGATAAAAAAATAAATAAATTTAACTTTCCTCATTTTCATTTATAATAATTCTTATTACGTATTTTTATTATTTAGTTCCCGCCAGGATGGTCGTTAATCATTTATATTAATATTATTTAAATTCAATACTATTTAAAGCCTATAAAGTATTCCAATAAAACAATTTGAATTTAACGGCAGAATGATTGGCTGGCCTGATTGTAAGACATTGAACTTGTGGAGGAATATATAATTCCCGCAAATAAAATTTCATACTTTGGGCAGTGGTTGCTTGCTTGGCGAAGAGTTCATAGCTCCATAAGCATTTTGCCTAGTTAAATTCACTCACTATTTGCGGCCAGCTAGAGGGTGGTTGTAGCTGCCTGTACGGTGAGCTCACGAGCTGGTGGAGGAATTTATAATTCCCGCCATCCCTTTATCTTGTCGTCAGGTGAATCACGACGGTGGCGCGCTCATTTGCGGCTGAAGGCGAGGAATTTATAATTCCCCTATCAGTCGTCACAGTGAGACTTCCCGACGGTGATCACTAGTGGCACCCTGAAATTCACCCCTTTGCTGTCTGCCTGTTTTCTTCCGCGTTACCAACCATGCTGGCTCCCTAAGTGTAGAATTAAATGTAAAACAAATAAAAGTAACTGTGAACTGAATAATAGAATAAATAAAGAATACTATTATAATGTGAACATACTGTGATTCTCTTTAAAAACACAAAAATATAAGCGACCCTGGACTACGCTGAGCTACCCCAGCAGCCAGCATAAAACGTGTCGTTACACTACCACCACTACCTGATAAAAGACCAAAAAAAAAGACCCGTGTCTTCCAGTTTTCCCCAAAGTCATGCACTTTTGTTGGGCCCCCAAAGATTTGGGGCCTCGGTGTCATTTTGCAAAATACTGATCATATTCTCAGGCTCATATCTTCCAAATAGTTCGGAATTTTGATTTACAAAGTAGGCAAAGTAGATCGTGTCATTAAAAACAAAAATTGTAAACATATAAAATAAAAAAATCTTCATCTTCAAGATGAAAATCGCAAAAAAAATTTAAAAAATCGATTTTTTTACCTTTTTTCCACTGTTGAAGTCCATAGGTAGCAAACCGATAAAAATTCAAGAAAACATTCAGCTACAAAAAAGTACCTAAAATCTCAATAAACAAATTTTCAGAACATATGAACTTCCTATGAATGAATCTTAATACCGTTTAGGTAGCGCTCAGGTAGCCGCAAAAGTGAAAAATTTCCCGAACATTTTTTAACAATTCTTGATTTTATGTGGAGCTGTGGCAGAAAGATGTCTTAAGTATTGTCAATTGGAGGTACATTCTTCAGTCTATGTTGTTTCATTTGTTTCTCCACACTTCCTCTGCACGAATTACATTGGAATTGATTCAGAGGTGAGCGCGAATCCCAATTACAAATAAAACAAACGAATTTTGGAAAGCCCTTGCAAAATGTTGATGACGTACAAATCACAGCAAATCTTCCATTTATTTTCGTAGTATTTGATTTTTTTCATTATATCTCTCAATGTTTCATAGCTTTCTTTCATGTTAATGCCCATTGCTAGTGGAATGGAAGGTTTTCGGTTCGACGCATGCAACAACACTGCTTTCAAGCTCGAAACAGAACCATCAATAAATAATCTCCACTCAATAGCGATGTAGTTCATTCCCATTTTTGCCACCAAAGCTTTTAATCGTTGCAGTAAGCGAACGAATTGTCATCATTTAGAGTGTAGAGAATCTGAAATTCAGCTTGCCGTTTGCGGTATCTGTAGAGTTAATATTAGCATGTGTAAGTTTTCTTTGCTTTAAAAACGCTGTCAAAAATATGGAGAGTCACTGCGATAGTTCCAATATGGCCACAATGAAATCCATTTCCATTTGTGTTATTAGTTGTGGTCCATCTCTTCCCTGTTTAGGCACATAATCGCTATGAAGTGGATCTTCATAAGTAACATCACTTGATCTTATCATTCCCATAAATTCTGTCCTACGATCTGGAGTTAGCGGCCTTGGCGATACACAATTTTCAGGTGCAAGCACTGGTAGTGTGGCTGTTATAGTTGCTTTATAAATTTGGTTCTTCTCAGCATGTCGATTTAGACGACATGTGTAATTTACACATGCATTGCAACTGGTTGTATCGTGATCACCTGGGCAATTAATCAAATTTACCGGCTTACAAAACTTCATATTATTTTTGCCTGCACTACATGGCATAGTTATGTATTAGGTGTGTAATTTTCACCGGCCAAGTCTACTTCGTCGATTTCACTAGTTAAACGATTATTTTCCTTTTGAAATCTTCTACAACTTTTTTTTCTGATTTGGTGGCCGCAAACGTAGCAAAATAAATAATTTTTTTCAGTTGCCAATGTTGTGCGCGAATTATGCTATAGCACTTTCTCTATAATTTTCGCCCCTGAGCTCTCGTTGACTTCGCGCTGTGTAATGCCTCGTTGTGAGCGTCGTGTCGCTTTTATATTGTGTGCTTCGTCCTTGATGCGTGTGCTGAGCTTATTGCTTTACCTTTGCTGCTGCACAGGTAACTGTCAAACTGAAACTGAAAATGGCTGCAGCTTTATTTTTGATTTTCTTTTACTTTTCTTTCATGGTGGCGAGAGCCAAAATTTGTGTACATAAAAAAATAATGTAAGGATAAACATGCAAAAATCTTGAATTTCATTGCAAAAAAATACAATAAATAGACATAAATGAGGTTCAAAAGAGAATTAGAAACAATTTCAGAAAGAAAACTTTCATAGAAAGCAAATTTTTATTTTAGTTATATGAAAGAAATGTTATTTTTTTACACAGTGCATATATTATATATCCCAAAATTTTAAATTTGTGCAGTAATTTTTCAGCCGGAAACAAACATCATGAAAACATCAGAAAATGGTTAGTGCTATTTTCATTTCGACTTAGACTTTTGCCAACAGAAATCGATGGGTCGTCAAGACACTATGTACGAGTAAATATACAAAATCAATGAAATTGAATTTTAGTTTTGTTTCAAAAATGTCTTAACATTTCATTTGTTATGACTATTTGTGATTTCAGAAGAAAGCCAAAATTGATGCCTATACCCTGCTTTATACTTGTATGCACAGAATAATAATTTAAATTATTTTCTATATTCATTTGCAGATCTTACTTGCAGTATATCAGAACCCGGTATTATTATTGTAGTTGTACAATACGATAAAAAATCTCTTGACAATTAAAATGTTGTTTGGACACTTAGTAACACATAACAAAGCAGAAAAATCTCTTCCTGGCTAGAATTTAATACCTGTTCCGAAATATTTTCTAATTGAAACTTTCAGTATACATACATATTTACTTTGCTTCTTTCTAATTTTTGGATTTTATATTCACAACATGTATATTACTGTTGCTTGCAATATAAATTCCCATAAGAAATGTTTCTTTCATTCTATAACAACAGTGAGTTAATCTTCAAAAGCACTTCAATTAATTGCCTTTTCTATAAAATAAAAATAAAGTTTAATGTACGAATAACGGACATAAAAATACAGTGGTGATTTTTTTTATTTATTTATTTATTTTATTTATTTGCAAAAGTTGTAACCTAGCACAACAAGATATTAATCTTATAAATGACAGTGCTAGTGAAATAATCAGATTAAAAGCAAAGCGTATTGTAGTGCACTTATTATAATGTGTTGCACTATACCAAAAGCAACATACAAATTGTAGCACAATTTTATTTTTATTTGTTTCGTTGTTTTATTTGTCAATGTAATCTTAAACATCTAGAAATAAGAAATAAGTAAGTAAGTTAAAATTTATTTGTTAATAATTATAAGAAATATAAATAAGCAATAAATAAAATAAAAGTAGGTTAAATTATTTTAATTACCATAAGAAATATAATAGAAGTAAGCAATAATTAAATTAGGTCATAAGCAAATAAAATTAGTATAAATAGAAGAAAAATTTGTAAATAAAATCAGAATCAATTTGATTAAGCGAATAACTAGTCTTTTGATTCTCCATTCTAACTGAGCACTTTAAACGGTGCTTAGGTGAATTCAAACTGCTGCGACCAGACGCAGCATTCAAAAAAAACTGGAAGACCTTTTTTTTGTAAAGTAACAAAGAATAATAAAACTTAATATGGCGATCCTGCCTTGCATCCGATCCTTGATCTTAATGTGGTGAATCCTGCGGACAAAAAGAAGATTTTTTCAATCCTGTTAAAGCAAGAAAAAGAAGAAATTGACCACAAGAGAAAAATAAATTTTTGCAAAGAACGTATGTCGGAGCCAGTAGAAGAGAGTCCTTCTAAGGAGGAAATAGACGAGGTATTCAAAAAATACGAAGAATACATACCAGAAGGAAGCGACAACAACTACCCCAAATATAATCCAACCCCGAAATCCTGCGGGCCTAAGGCCATTTCCATTGAAGAATACAGAAGAAGAAACACCAACAACAGCAAGCCTGAACAACCGCAACTGAAGAAGAAGAAAAGAGGCGGAAAGAAGTTACAAATAAAGAAAGAGAGAGCCGAGCTAGTACGCCTGCTGGGGCTAGCGTATGGTGAGAAAAAAAGAAAATTAGATATAAAATTGAAAAATATAAAATGAGTTACATACATACATAAACATAAAGATAATTAATAACGACAATTTTAAAATGGGCAAACCACAAAGCAAAGTGGAAATACAAGAAAATATCGTTAATAACGGTAATTCTGAAAATGTAAAACAAATAATACCGGAATACGTTTTAACGTTAATAATAGTAGCAATAATATTATATATTGCACACAAAATCAATAGATACTTCAAAAATTATGTAACAAAACATAATAAGTGTAAATTCAATAACATAGCAAATAAACAATAAAAATGGTAGGTCCTATCTGGGGAAATCCCATAAGAAAGATTAAAGAAGAAAAATCTTCTACCAACAACTCCTCAGAAGAAATTCTTAAACCAATAATTCCAGAATTTTTGATAACATTATTTATACTAGCAATTTTATTATATATTTTATACAAGATTTATCAATATTTTAAAAATTATGTGCTTAAACATAAGAAGAATACTGTTTTAACACAAATTTGAATTAATTTCTAAAAAAAAAAAAATTTAATGGAGGAAGATATTGAAAATTTAAGAGACTTATTAAAAAATTTAAAAAAGAGTCCAGGAAGGACATATACGGAAAAAACTATACAAAATAAATTAGAAATCATAGAAAGAATAAAAGATAATTTTCAAGCAAAGGAATTTCAAGAAGAAGATGAAGAAAAAGTATCTGCTTTAAGAATAGAATTTAATAACATATATACACAAATTAAAAAATATTTACTAGAAAGTCCAAAAGAATTAGATAATAAATCTAATAGTAAAAACAATCAAATACAAAATTCAATAAATATGGCGAATCAACAATTTAATCTAGAGATTGCTTTAAAGACAATCCCAGAATTCACAGGGAACTATAAAGAACTTAAATCTTTTCTCACTATAGTGGAATTAATTAAAACTGGATTAGCACCAGATCAAGAAACATTACTTTTGAACTTTGTATTCAATGTTAAATTAAGTAATACCGTAAGAACTGCATTAGGAGTTTATACACCAACAACATTTGAAATTTTAAAAAAGCTTCTTACTGATAGGTACAAGACAACAAAAACTGTTGCACAAACACAAGCTTCGCTCAGCACTTTTTGTCAAAAGAATATGAGTGTAAACAATTACCATGAAAAACTATTGAATCTAATAGCAGAATTGACCGAATTACAAGTAGGAGAAATACCCAACTGCAACACAGTTCAAGCAGACACAATCAAATTAATAAATGAAAAATATGCATTAAATATATTTAAAAATGGTTTAAACGGAGAATTAAAACCAACAATTTATGCATCCAGACCAAAAGACTTAAATAACGCTGTACAATTAGCTCTCGAATTAGAAAAAGACTTTTCAAATAAAAACAATCAAATCTTATACTTTTCGAACAATAGGGACAGACGAAATAGGAATAATTTAAATAGAAACCAGAATAGAAATAATTACCAAAATAATAGCAGTCAAAATTATTACAATAGCGACAATAATAGATCAGTTGCAAAAAACTACAGCAGCAACAATAATATGACAAATTATAATAGAAATCCAAATCGTTACAACAGTAACAACCTAAATAATAGTAATACCAATCGCAATAATAGCAACAACCGTTACAATAACAACCGTTATAATAGAAACAACCATTATAATAACAATGAAAGAAATAATCATAGAAACAACAATAGAAATGTACACTATGTACAGGAAAACTCAGAAGACCCGGAAGTGACTCGAGGAACTGTATAAGCTCGCTATCCGGACAAGAAATAAGACTTAATAATGTTTTCCAGATCACGAACAACAGCACTAACTACATAAATTTATCCTTATATAAAAATTTGAATCTCACATTTTTAATAGACACAGGAGCAGACGTTTCGCTATGCAAGGTAAATAAATTAAATGAAGATCTAATAAGTATTGATAAAGAACAATCAAAGAATTTTACAGGGATTACTAAGGAAAAAATTACATCCATAGGAACATCAAATTTCCAATTTGGCATAAGTAATGAGGTAGCAAATCATAAATTTCATATTGTCGACAGAACTTTTCCAATACCAACGGACGGAATTTTAGGGAGAGATTTTTTTACAAAATTTGTATGTAAAATTGACTATGAAACATTTACAATATCACTTACCTTGAACGAAGATGAAATTACAATACCCATGAAGTCATGGATTAGTAGAGACTATAGTATAATGGTAGAGAAACGATCAGAAATAATCCACCCAATACAGATGGACATAACCGAAGATAGCATTATTCTCAACAAAGAGGTTAAACCAGGCGTATACATAAGTAATACCATAGTACCAGGAAATGGAATATGTCATGTAAGAATATTGAACACTACGGATAATGATGTAATTTTAAGAAATATTGAATTAGAAGTAGAACCGTTAAAAAACTATAGCTTCGTAATGCAATCGGACATTAATGAACAAAAAGCAATTAATAAAGAAAGACTCCAAAATTTACTCGATACTTTGAATATTGACATTAGCGATTACAAAGCAAGAGCAGAATTAATAAAGATTTTTGAGGACTATTCCCACATTTTTTATTTAGAAGGAGACAAATTATCTTCAAATAATTTCTATACACAGCACTTAAAAGTCTCCGATGAAACGCCAGTATTTATTAAAAACTACAGACTACCCCACACGCATACTAAGGAAATAAATAAGCAAGTGCAAGAATTACTGGATGACGATATCATTGAACCATCAAACAGTGCATACAACTCACCTTTATTAGTCGTGCCTAAAAAGAGTGAGACTGGAAAGGAAAAATGGAGATTAGTTGTAGATTTCAGACAATTAAACAAGAAGATAGTAAATGATAAATTTCCATTAACAAGATTAGAAGATGTTTTAGATCGTCTTGGTAGAGCAAAATATTTTTCAACTTTAGATATGACCAGTTCTTTCCATCAAATAAATTTGGACGAAGATTCGAAGCACTTAACTGCATTTTCAACAAGTAATGGTCACTATCAATTCAAGAGGCTGCCATTTGGCTTAAAGATTTCTTCTAATAGCTTCCAAAGAATGTTAACAATAGCACTTAGTGGTTTAGATTCCAAAGCATTTTTATACGTAGACGATATAATTGTTTTTGGTTGTAGTCTAAAACACCACAATGATAACCTTAGGAGGGTATTTGAACGACTTTCAAAATATAATTTAAAACTAAATGCATCTAAATGTGTATATCTGAAATCAGAGGTAATCTATTTAGGCCATCAAATAACAAAAGAAGGCATACGAACACACCCCTCTAAACACAAAGTTATAGAACAATACCCAGTTCCAAAAGATAAAGATGACATTAAAAGATTTGTAGCATTTTGTAACTATTACAGACGTTTCATAAAAAACTTTTCAGAAATTACAAAATGTCTAAATGACCAAACTAAAAAGGGAAAAACATTTGAATGGACGGAAGAATGTCAACAAGCTTTTGACTTATTAAAGAAAAAATTAATTAATCCACCCATCCTAAAATATCCAGATTTTGAAGAACCATTTATATTAACAACAGATGCTTCAAATTATGCATTAGGAGCCGTGTTATCACAGGGAAAGATAGGGGAAGATTTGCCAATTTCATACGCAAGCAAGACGTTAGGAAAACATGATTTAAATAAACCTGTAATTGAAAAGGAACTTCTTGCCATACATTGGGGAATATAATTTTTCAGACCCTACCTATTTGGCAGAAAATTTATTGTGGTAACAGATCACAGACCACTAGTTTCACTTTTTACTCATAAGAACCCCTCATCCAAATTGACACGTATACGTACAGATTTGTCAGACTATGATTTCGAAATTATATATAAGAAAGGTAAAATCAATACTAATGCAGACGCTTTATCTAGAATAAGACTGAATTCGGATATGTTAAAGAGAATGATTCCGATAGAAGATGATATTAATAAACCAACAAGAATTTTAGCAACAACACGTGGAATGCAAGCAAAAAAGATTTCTGAGAATATACAAGCAAATAACATAAGTAACACGTCCCAAGCGCAAAATAAACATCATATATGGGAATGTACATCCTTACAAGATATAAAGAATATTCGCGAATTAAAATTTAATATTATTAAAACCGGTATACAAAATAAAGAATATAAGAAATATAAGAATGGTACTTTAGAGTCCATTGATAATACTTTTGTGATGAATATTGATGATAATGTAGCAAAATACGTTTTGACACTAGAGAAATTAATAATTCATATGCATAAGCAAAATATTAAAAATCTCGCTTTATCATGCGAAGATAAAATTTTTGAGCTCATATCAACTGAATATTTAAAGAAGATTTATAATGAGGTATACCAAAGAATTAAAAAATCAAATAAGTACAGAAATCTAGAATTGAATATCATATTGTATAAACCGCTGCAACACATTAAAGATAGAAAATCTCAAATGAATATTATTAAAGAATTTCACGATTCACCAATATCAGGACATTTTGGTATTAGAAAAACAGTCTTAAAATTAAAACAACGTTATGTAAGGAAAAATATAAAAAAAAATGGTAAGAGATTATATAAATAATTGCGATAAATGTCTTAGAAATAAACAAACCAAGCACATCAAAGAGAAAATGATAATTACAGAGAACCCAAACACGAGTTTCGAGGTAATAGAAATAGATACAGTCGGACCATTAAGAATGACAAATAATTACAGATATATTTTAACGATGCAGTGCGAATTAACGAAATATGTAGTAGCACACCCGATTGAAACAAAAGACGCCAAAACAATTGCAAAAACTTTAGTTGAACAGTTTATTTTAAAGTATGGATGTTTCAAGATCTTAAAGTCAGACAGGGGAACAGAATTCAATAATGAACTACTTAAAGAAGTGTGTAATTTGTTGAACATAAGTCAAAAATTTTCAGCACCATACCATCATCAATCTATAGGTACACTCGAACGCAATCATAGAGTTCTAAACGAATATTTATTGAATTTTGTAGATGAATATGAATGGGACAAATATATCCCATACTATACATTTGCATATAACACAACACCACACGTGAACAATAATTATTCACCTTTTGAATTAATTTATGGCAAATTAGCAATATTACCAACAGACAAGATACAAGATTCACAAAAATGTTATAATATTGACAACCATGCTAATGAAATAAAATTAAGATTAAGAAAATCTTTAGAACAAGCTAAAGAATTAATAAATATTGCCAAAAGAAAATCAAAATTAACATATGACAAAAACACAAATGTTAATAACTTTCAAATAGGAGATTTAGTACTAATAAAACTAGAATCTAGAAAAAAAATCAAAGCCCATATAAGGGACCATACAAGATAATAAAAACATTAGGAGTAAATTCATTACTAAAAATAGATTCAAAAGAAAAAATATATCATAATAATGTACTTAAATTGTATAAAAGAAAACAATAAACATAATATTAAGTACTCGTAATATATAATAAGATTCAATTTATTCATTTTAAAACATAAATTAAATCTTAAGGGCAATGGTGTAGTGCACTTATTATAATGTGTTGCACTATACCAAAAGCAACATACAAATTGTAACACAATTTTATTTTTATTTGTTTCGTTGTTTTATTTGTCAATGTAATCTTAAACCACTAGAAATAAGAAATAAGTAAGCAGGTTAAAATTTATTTGTTAATAATTATAAGAAATATAAATAAGCAATAAATAAAATAAAAGTAGGTTAAATTATTTTAATTACCATAAGAAATATAATAGAAGTAAGCAATAATTAAATTTTTTTTTTTTTAAAAAGAGAAGTAACACTCAGGCAATTAGTATGCCTACCAAGCCGTAGGTGTGTTAACTTCCTTGGGAAAGGGATAGTGAGAGAGGACAGATGGTGAAAGAGAGAAAGCTTAATTTTTACAACTCTGATATTGCGCGCTGTGTTAGTTTTTAGATCAGCGTTGCAGCGCCTCTGATGTCAAGTAGGCGCATTAAATGTGTTTTAAGCTGTTGTAGCCATTTTACTTCGCCTTCGATTTTGCTACAATATCGACGAAGGAGGGCGCTGTGATGTCCGCTAGCATACACCAGTATCAAATGCTGCCAGTACTGTTCAGTGACCAGTGTGCTATGCCTTCATCACTTAAACACTCCGACAACAACAAATACAATGTCATACTAATGCACATCTGAAAAATGCTGGAGTTTATGACTTGTCTGAAGCTGGGGTCGGACCCACGTTCTTAGACATTATTTGCTTTGTAGTCAACGCGCTAACTACTTCAGCCAACAGCACCCTCTTATTAGGTCATAAGCAAATAAAATTAGTATAAATAGAAGAAAAATTTGTAAATAAAATCAGAATCAATTTGATTAAGCGAATAACTAGTCTTTTGATTCTCCATTCAAACTGAGCACTTTAAACGGTGCTTAGGTGAATTCAAACTGCTGCTAATAGTATAAATAAACATAATGATATAAAACGAATAATACTAAGATATTATAAACATAAAAATACAGAAATACATAGATAGTTTCTATAATAATGAAATAATAATGAAAATATTAAAAAAAATACATTAAAGCTGAAATATAGCATTAGCACAGTATAATCAATAGTGTGTATACAAATTTGAGCACTCATATTCAAACTAACGGAAACAGAATATTCAAGAATGTTCTAGAAACAGCAACGAGAATCTTCTAGGTTGTTTAAGAAATCTGTATGAAAAATCTTAGCAATTGTAAACATATACTAACGCCCTCGATTGGATTAGGGATGAACTTTACATAAAATTGTTTAGTTGATTCGTCACCCACATATTTTACGTTTGCAACTGCCTTCTCCACGCCGCTTTCATATCATAGCTTACACAAGCAAACTTATTGTCATGGTGAGGATTCTTCTACTTCGTTCGCGAACCGTAGCAAGTCAAATGCTACATAAGCCGACACTGCCAGGCACAAAGAAGTCAGTCTGATCTAAGCTTTTGCAGCGTTAATAAATAATTTACTTTGTGTATTTTACTAAACAGTGGTATTAAAACAAGGGTGGCGTTGGCTCAGGTAGTAAGCACGTTGACTACAAACCGAAGGACCTGGGTTCAAACCCAGTGTCAGACAGAGTCATGAAAAATAAAAACACCACGCATTTCTCTGATGTGCATTGGTGTGCCTTTGTGTCAGTTGTTGGCGGAAGGTTTCAGTGGCGAAGGCATAGTCACTGGTCACTGGTCACTGAACAGTACCAACTTCAGCTGATACTAATTCCAATGTAACATCAGAGCGCCCTCCTTCGTTGGTACTGAGTAGCACAATCAACGGCGAAGTAAAATAAAATTAATAAAAAAGAGTGGCTACTAAACTAAACACAGCTTCAAACCTCGTAATGTCCTCCTCGCCACCAGAGGCGCTGCAACACTGCTCTACGAATAAATGTGCAAAAAAAAGCAGAGTTGTAAAAAACGAATGAAGCTTCACCTCCTTTCATATCTATCACTATCCCTTTCCACTAGTTCCAGCACAATGCATTGCATGTGTAGGGGTCATCCCCTGAGTGCTGGTCCAAGATACAAAAAAAAAAAACAAAAAAAAGACATCATCAAGATCAAAATCAATTTCAGTTGTGTTTTTATTTTATTTTTGCCTAATTAAACGAACTCAAAACACTATTTTCCACAAATTTATATTTAGCTTCTAGATTGCTTTATCCAAGTTAATAATAAAAATATAAATTACCGAACAGACAGGCACGGCTTCAAATCGTGAACTACAATATATTATTTATTTATTTATACTTATTACTTTTTATTTGAAAAAGTTTCTTTTATTTTGAAGAATTTTCGATAGCTTTAAATTATTTTCAATATGAAGATAATATTGGAACATTTTAATCATTAGGCTAGCAGATTTGTGTGATAGTTTTCTATATTCTTATCAATTTCGGGAGAATTCGTTTATTCTTAAACCCTTTCTTACGTCTCAAATCATTTTTTCATTTAATCGAAAACCACTGTCTTTTTGAAAAAGACGTTGAAACATTTCTTGGATGTGTGACAAATGATTTAAGTGCTAATAAGTTGATGTTCATATTTTTATAATGCAAGGCAAGAAAATTTTTTACGAAATTCCTAATTTATGGCTGATTTCATAAACGCAGTTTGCAAAGCAACACTAGAATGCCTTGTAAACTCATGCTTCCGGTGTGGCTTTGCAAGCTGTGTTTATGAAGTCAGCCTATACTATGGAATAGAGATGAGAACTAATAATGCATGATCGTGATCAATTTTTTGTTTCCATCACGTGAGATTTTTCTTAATTCCTAATTCTTAATTTTTTTCGTATTTCGTGAGCGTGTTTTTTCGTGATTGTGACCTCTTTCGTCACTCCATACTATTGTGAAGCGCACAATCGGAATCTGTTTTGTATAACAAATAATAATAAATTACATAGTTTTCTAATTTTATTTATTATATGAGTGAAAAAATACGTAAACAAACACACATATTGGGGTTTTCTAATCCTACCTGATATCGCATAGAGAGCCTACTCGTAACAACGCATTCAGCTTATTGTATAATTTTATTCTGCACTCCATCCATTCAGTTATTTCTCAAACTCGTACATTCAGTAATAAGTTGTTATTATTTTTCGAACAAATTGTTTGTTAGTGATTATTATTTTGGCTAAAGTTCGCAACATTTTTAGTTAGAAAGAATTGGACATGAGACAATATTCCAAAGGAACAAGGAAAAATTTTAACATCACTTAATTTCAACTCATACGGCAGAACAGAAACAACGTTGTTTTTCGGGAGCCGCTACATTCCCATATTCAGTGTTCATGTGTGTTTCCATGTATCCGCCACTGTTTATGTGGCTCGGTTGAATGTGATTTTAAATTTGTATTTATATAAATAATGACTCGAAAAATTACTATTATTAGTTGTTTTTACAGCAAACACAACTCCATCACTAATTAATTCCATTTTCCAGTGAAAAGTACAAATATTTGCAGTCTCTGAAGCCATTAAGCCAATAATAGACAGTTTCAAATACAACAGTGAGAAATAAACACTATACATTATAATAAAAAAGTATTATTTCAAATACATAATTGCAGCTATTTTACAATTAAAAATATAAAAATAGATACGTATAAATACTAATAAATTCAGTAATAAATATTGTTCGATTAGAAATAATTAATAGAGTTAAGAAGATATTATCTTCTTCAATTAATAGTATTCAAATAGCTAATTTTTGTGATTTTATTTAAACATAACGCATTCTCGTATAATTTATTTTTTTTGGAAAAAATTTTCAGTGCAGAAAATAAGTATCTCCAAAAAGCGCGAATATATGTATAATTTTGAATTATTTCTAACAGTTCTTTTGCTTTGAAAAATTATCGAAAGTTTCCATAATTCTTATATTATAAAAAAAATATATATAAAAAAATTTCAAATAATTGTTATAAAATTTTTTTTGTCTCTTCTGAAAAGTAGTAGATATTGAGTTACGTGGTTGCGTTAGAAAGCCCTCGATATGTATCGATATATTTTTAAATATCGATCGACATCGATATATGTATGTATATCGAATACAAATGACGACATATCGATATATGAATGTATGTATATCGATATCTTTCCATTCACACACAAAAAGTGCTTAAATATTAATAATTCTGAAAAAATCAATTTCAAAAATCCTAACGACTTCTGTTATTGCAAATATGTTGATATGTACATACGTACACTTATAACTTTTTGCGGAGGTATAATGAACAAATCAAGCAAAAGTTTCGGTTTGTTCATTTTACTACTCTGATCAATGCATAATATTACAACATGAACCTCCAGTGTGCACCAAAAATAACATGTCACTCACCAATTGATATCTTACATACATATATGAGAAATATAGAAGCAAAATACTCACGAAACATACTGTTTGCCACCACATACATACATATGTATGTACATTCTCTTGTATTCAATATATTGCTGGCTACAGACATTACAACGTGTTTGGTCGTTCATGTTTCATTTTTTGATACGCACACTGCAATCAAGAATGAAACCACGAACGCACTGTGGCGCTTTTCTCAAAATCCGTGGCAAAAATACAAAATTTGATGACAAAATGTTGTAAAATGAATGAATACATCGTATAAAGAGCTTCTTACTGATCCTCATTCAAAAACGTTTTCCTTAATTGGATAAAAATTATAGATGCTGGAGTTCCTTAAACTTTAGAATTGAAGTGTCAGAAACATTGGCATTTGATCATCACTTTTTAGGTATTGTTTTAAAGGTATGTTTATTTTTTATTAAAAAAAGTAACAAAATGTTCATCAGATGCACTAGTTTTCGGCAGTTGTCCTTTTTCAGACACCCTATATTTAGGTAATTTTTACAAATAAAATAGAGCATATCTAAAGATGACCAAAAATGGTCCCGCCCATATTATCTGAGCATATTTGTTACATAGTACTTTAAATAATTTAACCCTCTCATGCCCGAATTAAAATGGGAGTGGCTAAAATTTTTTTGAGTAAACATATAAG
This sequence comes from Gymnocheta viridis, assembly GCA_956483585.1. Lineage (NCBI taxonomy): Eukaryota > Metazoa > Arthropoda > Insecta > Diptera > Tachinidae > Gymnocheta > Gymnocheta viridis. The sequence goes on from OY101443.1 coordinate 27,813,741, forward strand.
ATAGAGTTGACCTCAATATCAACTGACAAAAATTTCAATGTCCTAGGTGTCCTGTTTTAAGAGCTACAGGATGTTGCGTATAGGCAACATTGGGTAATGGCGTTATAAAGGTAAATGCAAGTTGATTTTTTTTCAAATGCCGTTTATTTCAATTTATGTATGGTAGGATACAAAAAATTTCTTTTGAGGATTGGAGCACAAGTGCACATTGCATTTGCTGCATTTACAGCTTGGAAATCCAGCGTTTTATAGCCTTCATCTGCCCCTTGTTCCGCATTCCGGCTAATGATTATAACCATCAAATCGTAGTGATTTTGGAGGTTCTGCAACATATGCTCTTTTATAGGGGTTTGATTCAGAAACCGTAGAAGGAGCTGGTGATGATGGAGCTGGTGATGATGGAGTTGGTGATGATGGGGCTGGTGATGACGGATTCGATGAAGTTCCTGAATTCATTGTCAAAAGTAGTGATGATGGACGACCTCTCTTTTTTGTGACAACTGTAGTTTGACCTGCGTTCAAAAGCTCGGTAGCAACATTCAATTGGAATTTTATGAGCGGCATATGCTTCAATTCGCCGTCTGAATGTGTGATGTCTCTGCGGTATAACAACCAACTGTTTACTAAACTCGAATTTATGCACCAGTACACTATGCGCATGTACCATTTATTATAAATTAATTTTTTCATCACCTCCTGTACAACGTTTTCATTTTCCTTCAAATCTGCATCATTTTCGGTTGTAATAAACTGATCAATCAAACCAACTTGCATATTATCAGCTCTGTTATCCAAATTTTTCAAAGTTTCGTCAATGATTCTGTCCATATTTGCATCTTCTTCTTCTTCATTTTCCTCGTCAGCCGAATCATTCCCATCAAAGTTGGCCAATTCTTCAATTTCAGCCTGAGTCAGACCTTTTGGGCGCACCTTAGAATGTGCATACAAAAATAACTTTTTGTTTTTAAAAAATTACCACAATAGACCAATGTTGCATATACGCAACAATAGATTTACAAAATTATTACAGACAAACTAAATAATATTTTCATGCCGTTCTTTGTTTTAATTACTCACTTACCTTCTATTATTTAGTTGTTGAACTTAGTTTTAGGATGAATTAATTAATTTAATGTTTTTTAACACTTTTTTAAAACATCGTTTTTTTGCAAAATGAATTTTTCAACTTCGCTCTCGGGAGAATAGTTACTAACTGAACACGTGCACAGCTGACTACCAACCAATTAGCTGTAACAACACATGAGGCTATATTTTTCCGAAAGGTTAAAAAAAATTATTAGAAATAGCGGTACTTAGACGCTCATAAACACAATGTTGCATATACGCAACATCGGGCATGAGAGGTTTAACTAAATTTATCCACAAAAAATTACAGGCTTTCTTGAAATATGAGGAAAGCTGTTACAATCCCATGGCGAAAACGAGAATAATTGTTCCTCATTTTTAAAGTATGTAACAAAGATGTATTCAAAATGTGAAAAGAAATAAATAATAAAAAGGCTATCCAAAATTGTTTTCACTGCAGCTATTACTTGTTACATTTTTTTATTGCTTCTCGTTAATACGGAATTTACTGAATGACTTATTCTCTTGCATTTTTCTTGAATTCTCTTTTATATACAGGTAGTTTTAAATTTTTTTTATTATACTGAGTAAAATAGAAACTGCAGTTGTATAATCCAGTTAATGAAGGCCTGCGGTTCTGTTTCACAAAACAGGTAGTTGACCCTTTTATATTTCTGGTTATAAATTAAACCGCAATTGTGAATTGCAGCCAGTTAAGTTTTTACTTTGTAAAAGTAGTGATCAGTACCAGAACTTATACCATTTTACTTCAAAGTGCGATGATGTCATTTCGAAATTCGGAATTGTTCGAGTTATTCAGAAACTCATATATTGAAAATGTAATTAAATGGGCTATTGTGGAAAAATTACGCGATTTACCAGGATGTTAAAATTCACTTCGTTTACTTGAAAATTTATAAAAAATTGCTTGCCGTAAACCGTACGAAAAATCGCATACATTTTCTGACAGCAGAAGAGGAAGACCTGCAAAAACTGTATTCGAGTGTTCGCAGTACACAAAAAAACGCAAACTTCAAAATGCCACAACAGATATATCTAAATCGCATCTTTCAAAAGCATTATGTTTTAAGTATGTTAAGGATAAATCAAGGTATGACTTTACAAAAGCTGTGGCGCTTGCAAGCCCAGATCGACTGCAAAGGATTAAAGAGAGTATTCCAACTCCTCCAAATGCTTTACCCATAAATTATAGCATAGAGGAAGCTTTAGTGTTATATATGGACTTGGGATTGTCAAAGGAAAAATATTATATTTTACGAAGCTCTTTAAGGAATCATAATGTGAATATTCTTCCTGGATACAAAAAGGTTACATCTGCCAAAAAAAGAAGCAGTGCCATCTAATGTAAAGGTTACTGAAGTATCGGTAGAGGTTAACCTGCAAGACTTAATGGATCATACAGCCAAACGCCTTTTTCAAAATTGAAAAGGAAGCAGTATTACTTACAGATAGGCTTACATTGATAAATAAGTGGGAATGTGATGAATCATCCGGTCAAAGTGCTTACAAACAAATGACAGAATTATTACAGATGCAAATATGTTTATGGCCTCTGTAGTTCCTTTACGACTGAGAATTGAAATCTCTGAGCATTGGAAAAATCCTCGCCCATCATCAGTTCATTTTTGCCGTCCGATATTTTTTAAATATGCAAAGGAGTGTTCAGAAATAATCAAATCTACAGTAAACGATATAAAAAAGCAAATTCCTGAACTAAAGCCTTCTGGTCTTGAAATGAAGAATGGAAAAACTGTTTTCATTGATTATGAATTTTGTCTTAAAATAATTCATGGAGAAGTCTTAAATGTAATAACAGATACTTCGTCAACTTTAAAGTGTGCGATTTGCAAAAAGTCGCAGAAAGAGTTTCAAAATTTTGATGATTGAAGTGATGAGGAAAACTATGAATATGAAATTTCTCCGTTACATGCCAGAATTAGGTGCATGGAGTTTATTTTAAAACTAGCGTTTACAATTCCGCGAGAAGGAGAATGTTTTGATAAGAACGCAACACCAAAAGAAAAATTATCTGCTCGAAAAAAAAAATACAAAATGAATTTCTTAAGAAGCTTGGACTGACAATAGACTGCACATAGCATTGGTATGGAAATACTAACGATGCACAATGTTTTTTTTCGTTTTTTTTTTGGCATAAAGTCAATTTTTTTTGTTAAGTATTTTATAATTTTTTTTTTTGATTTTTAATTTTTAAACACCCTAGTTAGATAAAAAATATTTAACTTTAACATATGGAGCAACTCTGTTCTGTTTGCGCGCTGTTAAAGTCAGCTGATTATGTACCATACGTTTTCTATGAAATTGGCGTGAAAAATTTTAAATTTTGATTATTTGTTCTGGCGAAAGTTTATACAAAAGTAAAAAGGATTAATGTGGAAAGCGACTGTCCAGGTATGTAAAAATATAGTTTACCAATGTTTGTGTCGTTGTTATGTGTTTTTGTCCGATTGTACCGTGTTTTGTGTATGTGTATATTTAGAATGAGCTTAAAAAGTGTAGTTGTGTTTCGTGGATCAGCACTTTGGCACGGCAAAGCGTTGCAAAAAGTTGTAATTGAGAAGTTATTAACCAAATTGTGCTGATTAATAAGAAACTAATCCTTTTTGTCCGAATCCACACGTTTTCGAAAAAATCAAATTTTTCTAGTACAATATGTGTTTAGTCGTGCTGAGCTGGTTGACATTTGGAGCAGCAACAATCGCTCAGGAGGCGCCATACAACAGCACATATTGGAAAGCATTGCACAAAAACATTGAAATAACGAGAACATTATGTCAATAAATGAAAATGAAAGCCTTCGTCAATTATATAAATAAACACTTGCCGAAGTGTAATTCACCTCTTGAAAGATTTAAGGGAAAGCACTAAAATGGCTTGCCAAAAGCATATTCATAGAAATCACTGGTCATTATGCGTTAGCAAAGAAATTGGGTCGCCCAAAATGTGATTACGAAAGCGCTGGTCCTCGTCTGAAAAGAAAATTAGCAGCGGAACTTTCAGAGGAGAATAACAACTTATCTCCCTTACTCATACATGCTGCCATGAAGTAAAAAAAAGTTTTTTGCGGAAGAGCCCAAAAAAATGTTAGCTGACAGTGCGCTTGCATTTTTATTGGAAAATGGATTCACAAAAAGTCAGTATATAAATATACAACGAAATGCAAAAATTTACGGATGTGATATATACCCGGCATATCCGGCCGTACTTAAATCTAAATTAAAAGTCAGGCCAAAAGAATTTAATATTTCGAAAATAAGGCACATGTATCGTTACAAAATCTTTTGGATCATACATCTTCCCGCATTTTCGAAATGCAACACGAGGTCCTAGAAACACTTCCCAAGGTGGTACATTGCAAGTTATTCTTCAGCAAATATATTTGTAAAATTTAAAGACAAATGTATATATGTATGTCGAAAAGCGATAGAAGAGGCCACGCAAGAAAATGCAGTAGATTAGGCAATATTACAGACGTTTTTAATAGATCCATAAATAGCTCTGATCAGTTGCTGTCCAGTACCTATTTAAAAGAACGACAAAATACAATTAAAAAAACCCATACGAGCAGAAGTTATATCTCTATTACAAGCACCACATTTAGAAATTCAATGCGAAAATGATGATTCAGGTTCCACACAGAATTCGTCCGACGAAGAGTATGAAGAACAGGATGGACTTGAGGTTATTGTTTCAGAAGATGCATATTTTGAACTAGAAAAAAATTGAGTATCTTCTATAGTAAGTAACATAACCATACTTATTTTAGATTTTGTAAAATGTATATTTACTTTCAGAATGAAGGACTAATCAGCAGACAATAATAGGAGATGAATACTGAAATTTGAATTTTTATAATTATTATTTTTTTTCATCAAATATAATAGAAAATTTAAAAATAATATTTTTAATGGAAACGTCAAAAACCTAGTTGCATGTCGGCCAGATCAGCTATATGAAATGGTGCCCCAAATCATATGAAACTAGGTAGGTCATATTGGGAGCATAAAAAATGTATACAAACCAAATTTCAATTCAATAGCTTTAAAATTAGAGTTTATGCAAAAAAAAAAACGAAAAAAACCTTAGTGCGATGGTAATTTGTCCGGAGTATGATTATCAGGTAACAGCCCAAATTACTGGGTTTGACAATCATATTATAAAAAGTTTGGCAGCTATCCTAAATTTTATAACATATTGAGAAATGGTAAGTGGCCCAAAGTTTCATGATAATGCATCAAGAACTGCCCAACTTTTGGCTCAAATATGCCTTGAGAGGAAACTTACTCATACGGTCCATACGATTTTGCTTCATGGTAAAAGTTTAATTGTATATCAATGCTTACCAATTGAAGAATTATCAGCAGAAGCCCAGGAATGCAAAAAACAAAGACTTCAAAAACTTCAGATACACGATTACGTGCAAATTTCAAGAATTAGACGGAATCTTTCAATATGTTGGCGGCCTCTTCAGACCCACTAATTTCATCACGGAGACATGCAAGATCTAGAAAGGATTTGGAAGAACATAATTATAGCTCCGATATGTTAAGTCTATTATATATCGCTCCCAATATTAATAATTATTTTATAGAAAACCAACGAACAAAAAAATTGTACTAGTTTAAAAAAAAATATACCAAATAATTTAATATCATTATATATTATATAGCATTAATATTAAAAATATTTTACAAATGTGTATCTGTAGCGTCAATAAAAGATATAATATTAGTCTAACATTTTATGGTATTTTTTCCAGACTTCCTTACGAGAATATTATTTGAAGCACAAGAAGTTGTGTTTTAAATGCTTTTTAAATTTTAAAAATATCATTATTTCAAAAGATATGATTGCGGGATATGAGTGCGGGAGCACTTATTTTGAAGCTAAAGTATTTAAAATTCAAGTGATTTTTGACCATTAGAAATATCTTGGTAACTTAAAAAACTATGAGTTTTGCAACGAAAAAACTACTGTGTATAGTGCCTCTGTGGGCCTATGGCCAAGCAGGTTACTTATTTTTTAAGCTGAAGGGGTTGTATTTTAAATGCTTTATACATTTTTAAAATATATTTATTACTTTAAAAGTTATGATATTTGTAATGAAAACAGTCAAAAGCCGACACTGTGCACAGTGCCGCGGCTAACCTATGTTCATGCAAATCATGCATATTGAAGCCTGAGGAGTCTTCTTTCAATTGCATTTTAACATTTTTAAATATCTTCATTGCTTTAAAACTTATGATTTTTACAACGAAAAAACTCAAAAGGCCCCACTGTGGAACGCAACATCATTTCTGTATTTTGTATTCGCATTGAACATGGCGCCAGAAAGAAACATGGTTGACAAAATGAGCCTTGAGCTAAGTGAAACAGCAGCAATTATTATTATTGATGAATTGTTTTATGAAGAAGAGGAATATTAGGTACAGCGAGTGCTACCATATGTGATAATTTATCTTATTTTAGAAGTTTTTTGATGTGCTAAAAAGATTAAAAGATTTTTTAGTTAAACAAAAAGATTTTTTAATATATGATGTTTTGTATTTTTAGTATATTACTTAAGATTCCTGTTAACTTAACTACATATTTTCTTTTTCACTTCATTAAAAGTGTGAAAAGAAGTTAACCGCTGCAAAACTGTTTACTTCCATCCAATAAAATGCAACGACGTTTTATGTTTATATACAAATTCATTTACTTTTTAATGAAATTCATCGTCTGAATTTAAAAATATTTTAATACATTGTAATGATGAATATATCTGTTTTGAAAAGTTCAACAAAATGGATGTTAATAATTGTACATACACTGCGCGTCATCAGGCTTGCGCCACCCCTTTCAATGACCGTTAATGTTAAATATTATCTTAAAGAAATTAAGGATATATAATTGGAAGCATAGATAACTATAGCACTTAGTTCTACTCATAAATTATCAGGTGAAGATGAAATGCCATTTCGAAATAATTGCCTAAAGTTTTATGTTGAATAATGCAATACTTTATTTAAAAAGTTTCATTTTGACAGCGAACTTTCAAAATATGTTGAGTTCCTGGAACCTACTAATATTATGAAAAGCAATAATAAAAGTATTTCCCAATTAACGAAATTCTTTTCAAATTTTATCGATTCCATTAAATTCAACAAATTGATGACGAATGGCGAGAATTGCTCCACTTCAACTTTAAAGAATATAATATGTGTTTTTTTATTTTAGGCTATTTATGGTCAGATTTTACCTTTACTTTAGATGCAAATAAAACAATTTATTTCATCTTTGTTCTCAACGTTTCATCGGCTTTTTTCCGACGTCTTCAGGAGAATTGTTTATTTATTTATAAATTCTAACAACAAATTACAATAGTTAGTTTTTTGTTGCATATACATAATATTAATTTTTGTGTTTGACTTACGATTTATTACATAACTGATTAAATTATAAATCATAAAACTGGACAGCACGACACAATTAAATGTATAATTTAAATATATATATAATCTACGTAAAATATCACAGTCAAACTTAAAATCGAGTATCACAGAACTTTGCTTTTTATGCAAGTGCAATAGAGTATTGCAGTTTGGTGTTGTCTTTGTCTTCTTTGGTGTTTATAGATTTTGTGAGACGTTGTTGTATGCGTAGGCTCTCTAGTGTATATCTTTTGTTGCCCTTTTTCTCCCTGTCCAGTATTTTAACTCCTTTAAAATCTATTTTGTGTCTCGTTTCTTTTGCGTGTTGAGCTAAAGCTGTTGTCTCTTTTCCTTTATTTATGTCTGCTTCGTGCTCTGAAATTCTAGTGCCAAGTTTTCTTTTTGTTGTTCCCACATAGACTCTATTGCACCTTTCCCTTTCATTCCCTTGACAAGTTATTTCATAAACCACATTATCTGTTTCCAGTTTGTCTACTTTTGTTCTTTCCCGCGTAAAGAAATGTCTTAGTGTTTTATCAGCTCGTTTTAGATAAAATTCATTTGAAAAAGCCTGATTTTGATCTTTAAAATGACGAATTAGGTTTGAAAAATACTGAATGTGTTTTAATTTGGGCAATCTGAATTTGTTTTGAAAAGGGTGAACTTGAAGTTAAAAACCTAATATGTACTATATGCAATAAATATTTTATGCTGTTTAATTTTTTGGCCACAAAAAATCTTTATTGTCTTAGTTTAATTGAAATTGATTTGAACTAAATTTGATTTCAATAAAATCACCTTAAAAAAGAGACTTTTAATGCAAAAACAAGATTTTTTTGTTCGAATTGAAGATTTTATAATTTTTATTTATAATTATATATTTTTGGGTAAAGCCAAAGAAGAAAAAAACATATGATCAAAAAATTTGTATTTAAAAAAAATAAGCCAAAAGATTCAGAAATTATGTGTGAATAGAAGAAAAAACTTTTCTTAAATTATTATACATGATAAAACCAAAAATTACAACGCAACCTACAATGAAACAAGCCTGGTTGCATAAACACGTTGGAATGTGTGTGTGTAGTATATACAATCATCCATTCCGCCATACAACCTCCTGTACCCAATTATTTCTGCCAAAATCCCACATTAAAACACATATGTACATACATGCACACGTCACAATACATTTATGCACATAGAAAAAAATATTAACAGCAATAAGATGGTTCATTAAGAGGAAGACATCAATGAAAGAGTATTTATTATTCATAAAAAATTCACCCAATAATATTTTTCATGTGATTGGTTTTTCATCAATTGAGCAAACATGTATGTGGCAAATGCAGGGGATCCAATGCAAAACTCTCAATATAGCTATAAAACAGAAGCAAGAATGTTGGAAACTACATGAAGAGGATTAAGAATTTTTAAGAAGATTTTTAAATTATGCAGAAATGAGAAACTTTTTAGAATATGATGATAAATTAGCAGTCGCTTTGACAAAGAAAACAAAACAGGTACATACTAATAAATTTAATTGTCTTATGGATTTTCAACGAACGGAATTAGGAATTAGATTTAATAAAAAATGGTTTGTTAATAAATCAGATGTAGATTTTCCAGAAGATGTACAATACATAGTTTCTTTAGGTAAAATATTCGCTTTACCAATTAAAAAAGGAAAAAATGAAAGTAATATCAGATAGAGATACAAGATATAGCTAGATCAAGACTAACAACAATTATTGATAGTCACATTAACAGGATTATGTTAACAAATAGAGATAAATATTTATTAGATAAAGTAGAACTTAGTGAGATATTCCTGAATTGTAATAGAAACATTATTATTGTAAACGCGGATAAAGGTAATACTACGGATGCTATGAATAGGAATGATTATGAATCTAGAAGTAATGATATAGTAGGTGATTGTTGTTCATATAAAGTAATAAATAAAGATCCTACAAAACATTAATATTGTAGAAAATATTAATATTGTAAAAAAAGTAGACTTAAAACTATTGTAGCTATATCTCCAAAATTATATGGATTACCAAAGATTCATAAGGAAAATTTTCCATTAAGACCAATTTGTTCTTTTATAAACTCACCATCGTATGAACTTTGTAAATATATCACAGATATTTAAAAAAATTAACAATTAATTCTAAATATAATGTTATTAATTCATTAGAATTTAATAATAGGATTAAACATTTAACAGTAGATTTTAATATGGTGTTCAGACATACACGTTTATTGAGATTATCGCTCAATATTCCATACAAAATTTTAATTTAATTATTTTTCAATAAGCACGAAATTACTATAAATTTGAGTAAAACTTGAAATACAACACTGTTCAAAAGTGTGTTTACTGAGCAAAATTGTCTACAATGGCAAATGTTAAGAAAATATTGAAAAAATACGTTAAAAGTATAGCGAGTAAAGTTGAGGGAAAGTTTATTAAATCTATGATTTATAATAAAAAAAAATAATCCACGTTAAATTAACAATGGATTACTTTAACGTTAATTAGTGATGGTAAAATTTGTATATTGATAGTGGTAAAACAGTGTTTACTGTAAATACAAATAATAATACAAATAACTCTCGTATGCTTTTTCTAGACATTATTTGTATAAATACAAATTTGAAATCACATTCAAACGAGCCACCTAAACAGTGGCGGATACATGGAAACACACATGAACACTGATGATGGGAGTGTAACGGCTCCCGAAAAACAACGTTGTTTCTGTTCTGCCGTGTAAAAAAATAAAAAATAATTTTCTTTTCTAACTTTCAAATGATTATTGAGTAAGCTAAATTTAATAATAATATAATAATTTTGTGAATATACCGAATATTGATTCAATTAAGAATGCATGTCTGAACACAGTATAATGAAAAATTCATCTACTTTGATGTTGTATCACTATTTCCAAGTACTCCAGTAGATCTTGCTATTGAAGTAATAGATGTACATACAAATATAGAAAAAGAATTATTTTTACGTATAAATAGATTTTGTATAATTGATAATAAATAGATATTTTCAATATAAAAATATAACATATTTACAACAGAAATGAGTCCTTCAGCTTCGCCAATTGTGGCTGATATTGTAATGGAGAAATTACTTGATGTAAGTATTGGAGAATTGGCCATTAAGCCAAAAGTTTTGACAAAATATGTTGATGACTTATTTAGCATTATTTCAGAAATAGAAATAGAGATTCTATTGCCAAAATTTAATTCATTTCATTCTGACATTAAATTTAAACTTCCATATTTAGATACATTAGTAATAAGAAGAATAATAATAGTTTATTTCTAGATTGGTACCAAAAACCAACTTCTTTTGGTAGAATAATTAATTATTTTTCTAAGCATCCAAACAGAATCAAAAACCTTATTGAAAGAATATTATGAGTAAGTGATATTGAATTTCATAAGAAAAATGTAAGGATAATTAAAAATATATTGAATGAGAATAGTTTTCCTAAACACTTGCTTTGTAAATTAATAAGACAATATAGATATATAAAATAGAAGTTCAGATGTTTCTTCTGAACCTAAAATTTATAAATCTTTAACATGTGTACCTGAAATGTCGGAAAGATTAGAAAAATCTAGGATTTATAATAATGAAAAATATAGAATTGCACATAGGATGAATCAGAATAGAGTAGAGATATTTGAGAGTTCTAATTTAGTTTACCAGATACCAAGTGATGGTAATGATAGAGAAAATTGTGGTAAAGTATATATTGAAAACTATATTAGCTGGTCATAGATCAGATCAAAAATACAGAAATAAAATTTATTCGCATAAGCCAGCATTAGTATCACATTGTGTTAATTTTAATCACAATCCTGATTTTAGTAATGTAGCATTTTTAAATATGGAAAATAACTACAATCGTCGATATATAGTAGAGATGCTTCAAATTATTGTTGTTCCAATATAGAAATAGAATTAATTTTAAAGCAGATACAGCTAATGTTGCTCATGCATATATATATTTATTATATAAGAATGGAAACGGAAATTGAATATTTGGTTATTATAATATTTTATGTTTGTGTACATAAGTATTTATCAAGTTGTTCATTTTTTATATATTAATTTTGACAATTTTTTGTATATTTTTTGTTTTTAGATTATTGTAAAAAATTTTTTATTTACACAATTTTATATATCCCTGAAGAAATCACACGAAGTGGCGAAATATCAGTTCTTCAATAAAATTTTGTTAACGTTTTTTAGAAAATTTACCTAGTACTCGAGATAAATTAGATTCATTTAAAAAACGGAAGGTCAAAAAAAATTTATAAGAATAATATCTATTATTTTGTTTAACTGTCAAAATTTTCTGGTTTTTGCTTACTTTCATTTCTGAAGTGATTTTGAAACAATTGGAGTGAATTGTTGAAACAATTATATTGTTAGGATCAAAACATTTAAACAATTATTAATTATAACTTTTTTCCATTTTTTATTTTCTTTTGAATAATATCTTTTAAGTATTTTTGATTTTTTTCAGCTGAAATTTCTTGATTTTTATTTTCAAACATTATCTTTAACCTGTTTCAATATATTAATACGAGTAACATAAAGTAAATTTCAAGTTATAAAGCAATAAAATTTCTTAGAATTCAACACAATTTTATTAATTCAACAATGTATTTTATTCTATTTTATAAATTCAACTCATTCTGTTTAAAGCTTTGTTACGTGCCGTCGTTTCGCCGTGCTCGTGATGCCAGCCAGCTCAAAAACAACACACATTTGACATCATAGGGCAGGTTCCAACCCACAAACACGACCGAGACACGAACAATTAAAATTAAAAAAACTGACAAACTATATCTCAAAGTACTACACAAAACAGGAAACAATTGGGTGAGTGGACAAGTTGGACATCCTCTACTAGCCCTCCCTACCTGGGACCCAACACTCCTAACGCACATTAAATTTTGGTCCCCCACAATCCACACACACTCACTTCACGACACTAACTCATATTTCCTCACCCCAACGAATTAATTTAGAACACGAACATATTCGTTATTTTAAACAAAATTACATATTTTTATTAATAAATTTGTAAAAGCTAAAAATTAAAAAAAACTAAAACAACTCACTATATTATCCAAAAAAAATATTTATGCAAAAACCGAAAAAATTTAAAATTAAGCTAAATAAAAACTAAGCCAATAAAAATAAAATAAATAAAGATAAATAAAAATTTTTTGGTTTCTTCTTAAAATCTAAAACACTCGACAAAAAAAACTAGTACAAACTGCCTCAAAATTAACGACATAATGCCGCAATAAAAACTTAAACTAAAAATAGTAGTTGATGCCTAAATTACTGAAATCAATGATAGGTTCATAGAACACACCATTAAAATTAAGCCAAACCACTTTTTCTACAACACTTTTCTTTCAATTACAATTGAATTCAATGCAAAAATCTATTTATCAAAAAAAAACTCTTCTAACTTGTACTCTAATACCCTACCTAAATGAGCTCTTTTAGGGGATCTGTATGTCCCTTTAATACGGGGTCACAAAAAAAAAACTCAAGACACAAATTCAATAATAATAAAAAGAAACAACAGAAATTATGGCGATACCAAAAAAAAACGGACTAATAAAAACTCACGCTATCAATTTATTTTAAGAATTTAGGCACTAACTGTATCCTTATAAGGGGACAGCCCTATTGAAATTAAGCTATAATTAAACTCTTATAGGAACAGATGGGTCGGAACTTTACTTCAGCCAAAAATAGTTTTGGCCTTTACCAAAAGTTGACACTTCTGTTTTTCGGTGCTATTTCTCACTAATGAGGGTTCTTTGACCTCCTTTTTAATTCTTTTATATAAGTGACTTCCTTTTGCTCTTAGGCTTTAGTAAATACTTTGTTACCTGGTCTGGCCCTTATAAATGTTCGTATAGTTGCCTCAATTCCTCTAAACTTCTCCCAGGCCAACTTTTGCTTGTCCTTTAAACTTGCTAATTTAATCCTTTTTCCTGGGTCCTCTAGACAGGCAACACTGCATAAAAAAATGCATCCAAATTAGCCACTGTTCCATCATGCTACACACAAAACTTATGAAACACTTACCGGACACAGAACCAGGCACAATTCACTTTAATTTTATTTAATATCAAGGATTTTATATCCTTACTAGTGCTTGTTATAGTGCTCCTTCAAAATTTCTCAAGTTAAAATTCACAAATGAAGTAAAAAAAAACAACGATTTAACAACACTTCTGTTCCTTTCACTTGTTTCTGTTAGAATGAATTCTCTATACCATTTCCTAAACTTCACCAAAATTTTCGACAGTAAAAATCGACACAGTTAACACTACTACAAGTACAATAAACAAGTTTTACATTCTATATACTTGAGGTTGGGGGAATTGACCTCTGGCCTTGATCTTTTTTTGTTGCTATAAAATACTATATTTTCCAGGATCTCAAAACCTCAAGAGAAAATTTCTTAACCCCTCTCGGCTACTTTATAAAGTCTTTCGGGAACACCCTGTCATCAATATACCCACTGCACACAGCTTGTGTACAACCGGCCTATACATTTGACAGCTACTAGCATGCAAAAACACATTGATAAAATACATAAACATACAACAAACCAAAAAAAATACGGAAAGAAAAACCACTAAAAACTACTAAAAATAAGAAAAACCAGAAACCAAACTATAATACACTCCACCGCCTACAATTTATTAAATAATAAATAATACCAATCTGACTATTGGCCATCATAACCTTGCAGTGAAGCCAGTCAGAGCCCACCGTGCACCAGCCTGGTATGTTCTTGTGACCCGATTCAACCACCCCGCAACAGCTTGACAAAAAGTGTCTACTCGAACATTCAGGTGTTTTTCACAGAGATGTCAGTTTTAGAAGTTTATGGAAGAGTCTACAACCAATGTTGTAACTACTTATATTCAGTTACAGTTTTAGCGATTATATACACTTATAAATTACAGTTAATAAAATCAGTTTATACTATTTAAACACAACAATTCCTCCGCACTTATTATCGAAACGGGTGAGTACTTTCTTGGTGGTTTTCTCTGCCTTTGTGAACGACGCGGTGTACTGTCTGAAGATGCTGTTTCAATTGTTGTTGCTGGCCTTAAGTTGTGGTTGTCGAGGTGACTCCATCTCTATTTTGTATTACTGAGGATGAACGATTTGCGTTGGTTATTGATGGGGCAGAACCAGATCTTGCATTTGGAGTTTTGTTATGGAATGTTAAAAGACTGAGCTCCATTAAACTTACAGCCATTTGAATTACGATTTAGAAAATTTAAGTTTGATACACACTTACGAATTTGATTTTGATGCCTTTTGTAAATTTTATTTCCGTTACGCAACAAATAAAGTAACTTTCCTAGTTTCTGAGTAACTGTACCTTTAATCCAATATTTAACTTTAGCAAAGTTACGGAAACTAACTGCTTCTCGAATTTCAAACTCTGTTTTAGATTTGTGGGTAGTTGTAATACTTGTCTGTGCAGTATAACTTCCGGTTAAAGTGGATTTATTTGGCAACAAACAACTTAACTTTGTTTTTGGTTGTCGCCCGTGTAATAATTCTGACGGCGATTTTCCATTCTTACCAGGGGTTGTTCTGTAAGTAAAAAGATATGTTAACACTGCGTTTTCTATATTGTTACCAGCATGTATTTGTTTTTTGAACGATTTTTTAAAAGTCCTTACGAATCGTTCTGCTTGTTCGTTCGAGGCCGGATGAAACGGTGCCGTAGGCAAGTGTTGAATGCTGTTTTCATCACAAAATTTCCTGAACTCTTGTGCTGTAAACTGAGGACCGTTATCAGAAACTATAACGTCAGGTAACCCTTCAATAGCAAATATTTTGCTTAAAACAGAAATTGTAGACGTTGTTGCTCTTGAATTAACTTTTATTACGTAAGGATATTGAGAAAACGAGCCAACACATATGAATCAATAAGAATCATAAAACGGTCCCGCATAATCAATGTGGACTTTTTGCCATGGCTTTTCAGGCTCTCTCCAGGAGTTAAAAAACTTTTTTTGGCATTGCAGACTCCCGTGAGCAATTAGCTACTTAATCTGATTGTCAATATTTGGCCACCAACAATAACGTCTTGCTATCTGCTTTGTTTTCACCATTCCCCAGTGTCCTTCATGCAGGAGTTTCAGTATACGATCGCGATAACAATGTGGAATAACTACCCTACTATAGTCTGTTTGCAAAATCATTACTCCATTAAACGACGTTAGACGTCTATCGAAATACGGCTTAGTTTCATTATCTATTTTGTTGGACCAACCGCATTTAATATATTGCACTACCTTGACTAAAACTTTATCGTTCAATTTTAGGGGCATTTATTGTAAAGACGATACCTCTTCTATGAACTTAATGTCCAGCGCTTTTTCTTCTTCATCGAATTCCTTATCGTCGGCCCAAGGCAATCTTGACAAAGCATCGGCATTTAAATGTAAATTTTTAGATTTGTATTGTATCTCGTAGGTATAATTAGACAGATATAAGGCCCATCTTTGTAGTCGGTTAGCGGAGTGAGTGGGAATACCTTTAAATGAGCTAAAAATTGCTAGAAGAGGTTTATGATCTGTTATCAATGTGAATTTTCTTCCATACAGGTAATCATGCAACTTCTTTATCCCGTAAATGATTGATAAAGCCTCTTTTTCAATTTGGTTGTAATTCTTTTGGTGTATAGAAAGTGTTTTAGAGGCATGGGCAATTAATTGGTCTTTTTGACCCATCCGGATAAATATGCGAGATGACAGCACCTATGCCAACCGATGACGCGTCTGTCGCCAAAAGTAATGGCAAATCTTCCTTAAAATGCGACATACAAATCTTACGTTTTTGCGACGTAGCTCATTATCTGCTTGGCTACCATTGAAAAATCTTTAATAAATTTCATATAATAAGTTACTTTTCCTAAAAAACCTTGAACATCTTTTAGATTGGTGGGCCTCGGTAGCTCCTGAATTGCTGTTACTGATGGTTCTATTCCATTTTTGCTTATAATATTTCCCAAATATTCAATTTTATTTCGCATAAATTTACATTTAGATAAATTGCAATGATTTGCATTCTTGAGTTTTGCTAGCAATTTTTCTAAATTTTCCCGATGTTCTTTATTTGTTTGTGACTACAGTATTAATAAATTTTAAGAAATTTTTGTCAATTCGGAACCTGTTTTGCATAACAAACAATAATAAATTCCATAGTTTTCTAATTTCATTTATTATATAAATGCATTCAGCTTATTGCTTCATTTTATTCTGCAGTCCGTCCATTCAGTTCTTTCTCAAACTCGTACATTCAACAATAAGTTGTTATAGTATATTCGCAAATTATAATATTTCGGTAAGTAGCGAAAATTAATTCCAACCTATCATTCTAATGTTTTTTACTTATGTATATTGTCAGAAGCGCCTATTATCTAAACAAAACAATATAAAAGGAAAAAAATGGTCGATGAAAATAGGAACTGTAATAATTTGAGTGAGAATAAATTTTACCAACCGAACTTTATGAAACATGTGTTATTTTGATTCATCAGGCTTGAATGTTATTCAGTTGATGATTTAGGAGAAGAAATTGAATTCAGTTTATTTGTGAAAATGCGTTGAGATGAAACTACGGGAATATTCATTGAAGACTTAAATAAATCAGTTTTACCTATTGTATCTTCAGATTCTTCATTTGCATAAAAAAAACAATGTTGAGAATTACCAAAAATATTTGGTTTTGGTCACACCCAAATGGAATGTGATTCTGTTCATTCTGATATTGAAAGACGGAACGAAGTTTTTTAAACACTATTCTGTGGTGTTATTATGTATGTAATTCAATTCGAAAGAAAACATTTTCGAAACAATGTATAAACTATACAAATTCGAATGATTTCCGTTTCGAATCGTAATACGAGTACATAATAAATACCCTGATTTGAAATTTTTCAAATCAATTCGACGTGGAAGTAAAGCAGTTTTACAGCTATGAGGATTGAAATATTGCAAAGATTCTTATCTGTCGATAACGTATGGCAGTTTTTCCTCAAAGTGTAAATACCAAATATCTATTTGGAAGAAATTCCATCATCCAGTGAAAAGTACAAACATTTGCAGTCTCTAAAACCATTAAACCAATAATATGATGGTTTAAAATACAACAGTGAAAAATAAACACTCTACCTTTTATAATAAAAAAATATTATTTCAAATAATAATAATAATTTACAACAATTAAGAAATTAATATATTTGTTTTGGATTTTCTCGTGTACAAAATGATTCAACAAATTTGAAAAGTTTATTTTTTCGTAGAAAAAACTATTGGAAAAGCAGTCAAAGTTTACTTTGCAAAGTCTTGTGCTTTGATGGTGATAAGGGAAATAAGAAAGGGGGTGAGTACAAACTTTGTTGTACTCGCAAAGTTGTGTTTGGTTTAGATGTTCAGCCAACAAACGAACACAAAATTTTTATAAGTAAACTTTACCTGTGTAGAAGGGGAACAAAGTTTAAAAGAAAAATGAAAAAACTTTGTCAAAGTAAACTTTGGCCGTGGAAAATCAGTCGAACGTTTGCGAAAAGTTTTGTTTGTTTTTTCACTCTGGTATTGAGTATCTGCAATTCTATTAAATAGTAGGGAAAGAGTAGATCTCGAAGTATTGTAAGTCGTACTAACAACTAAGAAAAAGTAATGCTCCTGCAATCCTTTTAAAGGGAAAAAAGAAAATATGAATTTCGAGGTCAAAGGCGATTGGATAATGACCTATACATGCACTCAAAATAATAGTGATTGTTGTGTTCGTTTTATCGGTACTTGTATTTTTACTAGTCTTTGTTGTTATAGAATTATGTATATAGATTGTCCGTGATGTTTTTGGTTTAAGGTTTGCATTTTGGACAAGTAAAGTCGAGATTATTCTTAAAGTGGCCAACATAAAGTTCAGATCGTACAGAATATATATATATATATTATATGAATACTAAGAAAGTTAACAACAAAAAAAGTAAACAAATATAAAAAAATAGCTTGATCTCAGCAGGCTCTGGAAAAAGCGAGAGAGTATGGAACATATGGAATACTAAATCATCAGAGATATGATTTCGTACTAACCGAAATTGATTTAGCGAACGATAAGGAATAAGTTGGGCTTTTCGTAATCTAGTATCCGCCGTCAGAAGTGGTAAAATCGAACGCTGATGAGATGGTGTAGGGACCTTGAAAGGGGTACTAATTTATATTAAATAAATAATAAATTATTCCAAATATTAATTTCTTAAAAAAATAAAGAATTTTTCCAATAAATTTCTTAAACTAAACGAAATGATTGGACTCAGATTGAGCTCAAGCCATACAATTAATTTCAATATGATATATAATTTTCATAACTTTTTGCATTGGAAATGCTTTAAATGAAAATGCTTTTAAAATATTTCTCTTCTAATTTGCAAGATTTCACGAATAACATTCGCATGAGATTTTTGTTTGTTTATTAATCTGAAGGTTAATGAGAGTTGTAAAAAAATTATTTTAATTATTACACCCAAAACTATTATAGTTCGTTTTCAAACATATTAGGCTAAAAAACATCATATTTTCCAAAACCTTCAATGCACTTCAATGCTATTTACATACCAATGATGGACACTGCTGTAATTTCTGAATTATTCACAAAACATATAAATAATAAATTAATGTGCAACAATGAGTAAATAGTACATATTTAACTTCATATAATTGCATAATGTCCATCTCAAAGCCTTTTTTGATTTACTTATGCATTTGATAGTCTTTGCGTTCAATATTAATCTAGCATATGCACATCATAGTTAGGCCTTAAAAATAAAAAAACAATTAAGCTTTTGCCTTATGTGTATGGTCTGCGCCTGCATAAGCACATCTCCCACACATTTAACAATAACTGAAAACTTTTATATTTTTTCATATTTTGTAAAAAAAAATTATACGAAATATTTATGTTTATCCGTAGTGAAAATTTCTCATTGTTAGGTCTACTGTTTAGTAATAAAACGTATGATATATTTTTCATACACCTTTATGTAAAATTTAAAATCTTTTTGCTTCTACTCAAAAATGTTTAAGTTTCGAGGCAATACAGTACTCTTAACCAAGCGCGATATATATTAATATAAAACTTTTGAATTAAATATATGCAATTTATACCATTTTGATAACAAATAAAACTTTTTCAAAAACCAGTCCCAGTAGTGGAGAACTACCCAACATAATTTAAATAAAATCCACAGCAAGGAAAACAATGGCACGCGTTATTTAGATAGGCAGAAATTCAAATTTTTCCTTTTAAACGAACTCTCCATTAATGAAGCGTAAAATATATATGTATAAATAAAATTTTTCATGTAATTGAATTACATACTATTTAAGCCCTTCGCTGCTTTTGCCTTAATTTTGTGCTGAAAATATTGTAGAGGGTGCTTCAATAGTTAGCAAAAAATTAAAATAGAGCTTCGAATCGAAAATTTGCGATACAAAAATCATGCTCTCTGTAGAAAGGCTGTAAGTGAAACCTTTACATTTCTCCTTTACGAGCCTGCTCCCTTCGAAGAACCAATTTTACTGGCTAGTTTCTTGTTCTACTAGGAGCATGTATTTTTATATAGTTGTTTGCTGAAAATTTTTATGTAATTATAATTGTGACATATGTAGAATATCTTCTAACAACAAAGTAGATGAAAAAATACAAAACAAAAATAATATTAAATAAATAACATTGAAGAATGCGACGTCGTAAAAGAAAAAAAGGGGGATTATTATATGACAAACCGACCACCACGAATGCATTTTGTGGTTGAAATGGTATTTATTGGTAAGTATGTAATTTACACTAAATCCTGCCACAATCCTTTTGAAAATAAACAAACAAACGAACAAAGTCACTTCGTTCTTTTGAAAGAAAACTATTTGTGTGTGTACGCCTGGATATTTCTATTGAAAACCTCCTGCATAAATATATTAACAGAAATTTTACTTTTTATAAAAATGTATTGTATATCCATATATTATTCTTTAGTACAAATACCAATGGATTGTATGATATGCGCTGTGTTTAAGTAGACTAACGCTCTGATTGCATTGTAGTTATCTGTAAAAATCAGTCTGATTTCTCAACAAAATTTTAAATAATCTAAACATTAAAGAGGAAGAGAAAATAGGGGGACATAATAAAATATGACAAATGAACAATACAAAATCCTATAATCATAGAGAATCCGTATAAAAACTTATTAAAAAAGGTGATAATTACAAAATCGAAACATACACTTGAAATTTATACTCCCCTCCCAATCCATAACATACTTAATGCACAATAATGTAATACAATTTGCCATATCCAAACAAGGGTGGACATCCCTCACATGATTGCAAAGAATAATGCGTGATTGTGGGTAACTTATCCCTTCAATCACGTTAGCCTGCTAAAATATAAATTCTTAATGTTAACTATTTCCTATAAGAAAAAAATTATAAAAATTTTTGCTTTATTTTGTTATTTTAAACTAACGAACGAACGATACGTCGCACAGTGGCTGAAAATCGTTTTTCATTGGCCAAAAGTCTAATTTTTTTGTCACCGATTTTTAAAATTTTTACGCCTTTTTGTAGCTAATATGTCCAGATTAAGGTAGCCAAAAAAATTAGGTTAAACTATTGATAATTGTGGACGTGGCATGTTGTCAAACTTAACTGTTTTTTTTAATTTCAGAAAAAGGTGTTTTTCTTTTGTTTTTTATAAAAAATAAATGGTTACTACTCGCAAGCTATCATCGATAATGGCCTGCGGTCTTTTTTATAATGTTGGTAGGATTATAGTCTTTAGTTGTTGTAAGTGGTCACAGCTCTAGCGTTTAATATTATATATTATATTATTATTATTTATGAAACTACTATATTTTTCTCAAATTTAAACTTTAGTGGAATAGAACTTCTAGGGTACAAAGGGGAACAAGAAACGCATATCACCAGGAGAAAGGTGAAAGTGTCCTCCTTAACGCTATATATACTTTTGCACCCGTGACGGGCCGTGGGTAGGACACTTAATTCAAATAACGATAATTTAAACAGCCCTATAAGTACTCTATACAATGTTGTATTAAATTTTCACTTTTTTGTCTAAAAGTTTATGTTTTTTTACTTTAGACTACGTAAAACTAAAAAAATTTAATATAATACCTGCGAAAGGGTTTAATGGCTTTGTTTTGATCAGCAAAAAATAAGTCATAAAATTATCACAATAGGTTCTACAGTAAACATATGATCTCTTTCTAAATTTACCTGTTATCAAATGTTAGGATCAACCAAAGTCATAAACAATTTTATAACAATAATCGGAACATTAAACCACTAAAGAAAAAACAACCCAACAACAACAACAAATATTGGCGAGATACTAATCAGTTTTACCTGATATTAAGGTCTGGACAACATGTGCAGTTTTGTTCAATTTAAGCACTACCTGCTATGAAATTAAAGATCAATGTGTGAATAACATGTATCTAAAAATGTATAAAACTACGGATTCGATAAGGGATTACTCAGTAATAAGTTAATCCTGTAAGTGTACGGATAAAACATAACAGACGCAAATAAAAATATTCAGAAAAATATGGAGAGCTTCAGTTATAAAGAACTGGCCGAAGAGTATTTTAGAAACAAAAACCAGGAAGATGTTCTTAGTTACGTTAAAATAAAATTAAACTTAAATTCGTGTAGTACCGAAATGCAAGAGCAATTATCTAATTTCGTCAAAGCACTAAAAACGCTACAAAGAAGTTGCTACAGTAAACAAAACTTTTATATAAGAGAAGAAGACGCAAACCATTGGACAACTGCAACGATAGATCTAAGAGGCGGAAACTTAAAGATATCAACGATGCAATTGGTTGTACAAATATAAAAGAATCTTTCCTACATCAATTACGATCACAGAACCAATTAACAAAAGTGGATATCATTGAAAAAGTTGTTAAAGGTAGTCCAGTGAGAACAAAACAGATTCTTAAAAGTATACCAACTCCGAGTGATGCAATACAGTACACAAATGAGGAGGCATTAGCATTATTTCTGTATTTGAAATTAACAAAACAGCAATATATTAAGCTCAGACTGCGTACGATTGAAAAAGGTTCAAATATGTATCTAGCATATCATTACATAACCGCTGCTAAAATGGACTGTTTGCCATCAAAGGACACTATTACAATCACACCAATTTCGGCAGAGGTACAACTACAACCTCTACTTGATCACACAGCCGAACGTTTGCTACAATCAATATCAGGAAATGAGTTAAAGAAATATGGAAACACAAAGTTAATTCTTTTTTGTAAATGGGGATGTGATGGTTCTTCGGGACAAAAACAATACATACAAGTTGTACGTGAAAATATTTCGGACTCAGATATGTTTATGGTATCATTTGTACCATTGCGATTGAAAAAGATTTTGGAAGATTCAGAGCCTTCGACTAGTACAACGCAAACAATGGATATTTGTAAAAATGAGACACCATCTTCTACGAATACTGCAGGCCAATCAAATTTGAATTCAAAAAAGAAACTCATGATGCCATTAACAAAGAAGTTATTGATATTAAGGCCCAAATTGCAACACTACAGCCATTACAATTACAGTTAGATGGGCAGCAAATTGAAGTAAGCTACCAATTATTGCTGACAATGATAGATGGAAAAGTAGGTCAGGCTTTGACTAACACGAAGGCTGCATCCAGCTGTATTATATGCCAAGCAACATCAACCCAATTAAACCAAATACGACAAAATCATTAGATAATACCGATGCATATGAATTATCACCACTACATGCAAGAATACGACTTATGGAACCCATACTAAAAATCAGTTATGATTTGGATTTCGAAACCAACAAAGAGTTAAGAAGTTCAAAAAAGAGTTAAGAAGTTCAAAAGAAGAAGTGTAAACTATTTGCAAATTTGACAGCAACAAATTTTTAATTTTTCTGTAATAATAGCAAAATCTCCAGTTGATTTTACTATTTTTTTAGTGTAAAAATTTTTTTAAGTGTAACATTAAAATAATTCCATTATTAAAAAAAATATTTATAATTATTATTAATTTCCAAATATTCAATTTTTTAATAAACAAAAAAATAATAAACCCATATTTCACTCTAAAAGTTAAAAAAATTCAAAAGTTCAACTTTGACCTAGAATTTCTTAAAAAGTCCTCAATCAATTTTAATGTAATTTAAACTGAGTCAAGCTGAACTAAATATCTATCCAATAAAATAAAAATTACTTCAATATTTTGATCGGTTCAAAAGTTACAGAATTTTGGCCAATGAAAAACGATTTTCAGCCACTGTGCGTCTCAAATCTCGATGTACAGTGGCTTGTCAAACTTTGTTTGACTTGCAAATGCACGTTTCCGTTGAATTAAGATGAAATCCGAGAGGCCCAAAAATTGTCAAAGTTTTGTTTATATTCAAAATCGTACAATTTCAGAATTATAATCGTCACTGCATATATGCAAAAAACCACGCTTACATCTGTGGGATTCTTTGGATTCAGAGATAATCACGTTAAAACTTTTAGTTTTTGAACTTTCGGGCGATCTCAATTAAGTTTTTTTAAATGTGGATGTCTAACCTAAAGCTAAGTTCAGATGATATGTTGAATCAGCATATTTATGCTGAAAATTTTGTAACAAGTGCTTGCATATTGTGTAAACGCAAAATTTTTTAGCATATGTATGTTTAAAAGCATTTACTAACACTTTGTTAACAATACCAACAAAAGTATGTTGGTAATTTCAGCATATCGCGTATATAGCATATTATTAGTGCTTAACAAACTTTCTGCGTATGCTGACATATACGCATATGCATACGCCAAATTCGTATGCATATGCGCCTCATGCTTGAGCGCAATCATTGAGAAAAACCTGAAATGTTTAATATCATTTAAAAGTCGATGAAACAATAAGAAATAGAAAAAGTCACATTGCAAAAATCGCCGAAATTTCGCAAAAACTTGCATATTTAGAAAAAGTTGTAACATCTAAAACGAGATAGAAATGCAAGGAAAGTGAAAACCCCACAAAAAAACTACAAAAATTACGAAAATTCGCAATAACTTCCAATCGCTGGGGACAATTAAAATGTTTAATATCATTTAAATGTCGATGAAACAATTAAAAATAGAAAAAGTCAACTACATTAAATAGAAAAAGTCAACTACATTGCAAAAAACGCGAAATTCCGCAAAAACTTGTAAAATCTTCTAAAACGAGCTACAAACGCAAGGAATGTGAAAAACTCACAAAAAAACTACCAAAATTACCAAAATTCGCTATAGTTTCCAATCATTAGGAATATTAAAATGTTTAATATCATTTAAAAGTCGATGAATCAATAATAAATATAAAAAGTCACCAACATTGCAAAAAACGCGAAATTCCGCAAAAAGTTGTAAGATTTAGAAAAAGTTGTAAAATCTTCTAAAACGAGCTACAAACGCAAGGAATGTGAAAAACTCACAAAAAAACTACAAAAATTACCAAAATTCGCTATAGTTTCCAATCATTAGGAGTATTAAAATGTTTAATATCATTAAAAGTCGAGTCATTGGGAATATTAAAATGTTTAATTTCATTTGAAATTCGATGAAACAATAAAAAATAGAAAAAGTCACCCACATTGCAAAATACGCGAAATTCCGCAAAAAGTTGTAAAATCTTCTAAAACGAGCTACAAACGCAAGGAATGTGAAAAACTCACAAAAAAACTACAAAAATTACCAAAATTCGCTATAGTTTCCAATCATTAGGAGTATTAAAATGTTTAATATCATTAAAAGTCGAGTCATTGGGAATATTAAAATGTTTAATTTCATTTAAAATTCGATGAAACAATAAAAAATAGAAAAAGTCACCCACATTGCAAAATACGCGAAATTCCGCAAAAAGTTGTAAAATCTTCTAAAACGAGCTACAAACAAACGCAAGGAATGTGAAAAACTCACAAAAAACTACAAAAATTACAAAAATTCGCTATAGTTTCCAATCATTACGAATATTAAAATGTTTAATATCATTTAAAAGTCGATGAAACAATAATAAATATAAAAAGTCACCAACATTGCAAAAAACGCGAAATTCCGCAAAAAGTTGTAAAATCTTCTAAAACGAGCTACAAACGCAAGGAATGTGAAAAACTCACAAAAAAACTACAAAAATTACCAAAATTCGCTATAGTTTCCAATCATTAGGAGTATTAAAATGTTTAATATCATTAAAAGTCGAGTCATTGGGAATATTAAAATGTTTAATTTCATTTAAAATTCGATGAAACAATAAAAAATAGAAAAAGTCACATTGCAAAAAACGCGAAATTCCGCAAAAAGTTGTAAAATCTTCTAAAACGAGCTACAAACGCAAGGAATGTGAAAAACTCACAAAAAAACTACAAAAATTACCAAAATTCGCTATAGTTTCCAATCATTAGGAGTATTAAAATGTTTAATATCATTAAAAGTCGAGTCATTGGGA
Source organism: Gymnocheta viridis (assembly GCA_956483585.1). Lineage (NCBI taxonomy): Eukaryota > Metazoa > Arthropoda > Insecta > Diptera > Tachinidae > Gymnocheta > Gymnocheta viridis. Next base: position 27,839,929 of record OY101443.1, read on the forward strand.
ATATTAAAAAGTTTAATTTCATTTAAAAGTCGATGAAACAATAAAAAATAGAAAAAGTCACATTGCAAAAAACGCGAAATTCCGCAAAAAGTTGTAAAATCTTCTAAAACGAGCTACAAACGCAAGGAATGTGAAAAACTCACAAAAAAACTACAAAAATTACCAAAATTCGCTATAGTTTCCAATCATTAGGAGTATTAAAATGTTTAATATCATTAAAAGTCGAGTCATTGGGAATATTAAAATGTTTAATTTCATTTAAAATTCGATGAAACAATAAAAAATAGAAAAAGTCACCCACATTGCAAAATACGCGAAATTCCGCAAAAAGTTGTAAAATCTTCTAAAACGAGCTACAAACGCAAGGAATGTGAAAAACTCACAAAAAACTACAAAAATTACCAAAATTCGCTATAGTTTCCAATCATTACGAATATTAAAATGTTTAATATCATTTAAAAGTCGATGAAACAATAATAAATATAAAAAGTCACCAACATTGCAAAAAACGCGAAATTCCGCAAAAAGTTGTAAAATCTTCTAAAACGAGCTACAAACGCAAGGAATGTGAAAAACTCACAAAAAAACTACAAAAATTACCAAAATTCGCTATAGTTTCCAATCATTAGGAGTATTAAAATGTTTAATATCATTAAAAGTCGAGTCATTGGGAATATTAAAATGTTTAATTTCATTTAAAATTCGATGAAACAATAAAAAATAGAAAAAGTCACATTGCAAAAAACGCGAAATTCCGCAAAAAGTTGTAAAATCTTCTAAAACGAGCTACAAACGCAAGGAATGTGAAAAACTCACAAAAAAACTACAAAAATTACCAAAATTCGCTATAGTTTCCAATCATTAGGAGTATTAAAATGTTTAATATCATTAAAAGTCGAGTCATTGGGAATATTAAAATGTTTAATTTCATTTAAAATTCGATGAAACAATAAAAAATAGAAAAAGTCAGCCACATTGCAAAATACGCGAAATTCCGCAAAAAGTTGTAAAATCTTCTAAAACGAGCTACAAACGCAAGGAATGTGAAAAACTCACAAAAAAACTACCAAAATTACCAAAATTCGCTATAGTTTCCAATCATTAGGAATATTAAAATGTTTAATATCATTTAAAAGTCGATGAAACAATAATAAATATAAAAAATCACCAACATTGCAAAAAACGCGAAATTCCGCAAAAAGTTGTAAGATTTAGAAAAAGTTGTAAAATCTTCTAAAACGAGCTACAAACGCAAGGAATGTGAAAAACTCACAATAAAACTACAAAAATTACCAAAATTCGCTATAGTTTCCAATCATTGAGAATATTAAAAAGTTTAATACTTTGACCTAGAATTTCTTAAAAAGTCCTCAATCAATTTTAATGTAATTTAAACTGAGTCAAGCTGAACTAAATATCTATCCAATAAAATAAAAATTACTTCAATATTTTGATCGGTTCAAAAGTTACAGAATTTTGGCCAATGAAAAACGATTTTCAGCCACTGTGCGTCGCAAATCTCGATGTACAGTGGCTTGTCAAACTTTGTTTGACTTGCAAATGCACGTTTCCGTTGAATTAAGATGAAATCCGAGAGGCCCAAAAATTGTCAAAGTTTTGTTTATATTCAAAATCGTACAATTTCAGAATTATAATCGTCACTGCATATATGCAAAAAAACCACGCTTACATCTGTGGGATTCTTTGGATTCAGAGATAATCACGTTAAAACTTTTAGTTTTTGAACTTTCGGGCGATCTCAATTAAGTTTTTTTAAATGTGGATGTCTAACCTAAAGCTAAGTTCAGATGATATGTTGAATCAGCATATTTATGCTGAAAATTTTGTAACAAGTGCTTGCATATTGTGTAAACGCAAAATTTTTTAGCATATGTATGTTTAAAAGCATTTACTAACACTTTGTTAACAATACCAACAAAAGTATGTTGGTAATTTCAGCATATCGCGTATATAGCATATTATTAGTGCTTAACAAATTTTCTGCGTATGCTGACATATACGCATATGCATACGCCAAATTCGTATGCATATGCGCCTCATGCTTGAGCGCAATCATTGAGAAAACTGAAATGTTTAATATCATTTAAAAGTCGATGAAACAATAAGAAATAGAAAAAGTCACACACCCACATTGCAAAAATCGCGAAATTTCGCAAAAACTTGCATATTTAGAAAAAGTTGTAACATCTAAAACGAGATAGAAATGCAAGGAAAGTGAAAACCCCACAAAAAAACTACAAAAATTACGAAAATTCGCAATAACTTCCAATCGCTGGGACAATTAAAATGTTTAATATCATTTAAAAGTCGATGAAACAATAATAATTATAAAAGGTCACCAACATTGCAAAAAACGCGAAATTCCGCAAAAAGTTGTAAGATTTAGAAAAGGTTGTAAAATCTTCTAAAACGAGCTACAAACGCAAGGAATGTGAAAAACTCACAAAAAAACTACAAAAATTACCAAAATTCGCTATAGTTTCCAATCATTGAGAATATTAAAAAGTTTAATATCATTTGAAAGTCGATGAAACAATAAAAAATAGAAAAAGTCACATTGCAAAAAACGCGAAATTCCGCAAAAAGTTGTAAAATCTTCTAAAACGAGCTACAAACGCAAGGAATGTGAAAAACTCACAAAAAAACTACAAAAATTACCAAAATTCGCTATAGTTTCCAATCATTGAGAATATTAAAAAGTTTAATATCATTTGAAAGTCGATGAAACAATAAAAAATAGAAAAAGTCACATTGCAAAAAACGCGAAATTCCGCAAAAAGTTGTAAAATCTTCTAAAACGAGCTACAAACGCAAGGAATGTGAAAAACTCACAAAAAAACTACAAAAATTACCAAAATTCGCTATAGCTTCCAATCATTAGGAATAATTAATTGTTTAATACCATTTAAAAGCCGATGAAACAATAAAAAATATAAAAAGTCACCCACATTGCAAAAAACGCGAAATTCCGCAAAAAGTTGTAAGAGTTAGAAAAAGTTGTAAAATCTTCTAAAACGAGCTACAAAAGCAAGGAATGTGAAAAACTCACAAAAAAACTACAAAAATTACCAAAATTCGCTATAGTTTCCAATCATTAGGAATATTAAAATGTATAATATCATTTAAAAGTCGAATCATTGGGAATATTAAAATGTTTAATATCCTTTAAAAGTCGATGAAACAATGAAAAATAGAAAAAGTCACATTGCAAAAAACGCGAAATTCCGCAAAAAGTTGTAAGAGTTAGAAAAAGTTGTAAAATCTTCTAAAACGAGCTACAAACGCAAGGAATGTGAAAAACTCACAAAAAAACTACAAAAATTACCAAAATTCGCTATTGTTTCCAATCATTAGGAGTATTAAAATGTTTAATATCATTAAAAGTCGAATCATTGGGAATATTAAAATGTTTAATTTCATTTAAAATTCGATGAAACAATAAAAAATAGAAAAAGTCACCCACATTGCAAAATACGCGAAATTCCGCAAAAAGTTGTAAAATCTTCTAAAACGAGCTACAAACGCAAGGAATGTGAAAAACTCACAAAAACACTACAAAAATTACCAAAATTCGCTATAGTTTCCAATCATTAGGAATATTAAAATGTTTAATATCATTTAAAAGTCGATGAAACAATAATAAATATAAAAAGTCACCAACATTGCAAAAAACGCGAAATTCCGCAAAAAGTTGTAAGAGTTAGAAAAAGTTGTAAAATCTTCTAAAACGAGCTACAAACGCAAGGAATGTGAAAAACTCACAAAAAAACTACAAAAATTACCAAAATTCGCTATAGTTTCCAATCATTAGGAATATTAAAATGTATAATATCATTTAAAAGTCGAATCATTGGGAATATTAAAATGTTTAATATCCTTTAAAAGTCGATGAAACAATGAAAAATAGAAAAAGTCACATTGCAAAAAACGCGAAATTCCGCAAAAAGTTGTAAGATTTAGAAAAAGTTGTAAAATCTTCTAAAACGAGCTACAAACGCAAGGAATGTGAAAAACTCACAAAAAAACTACAAAAATTACCAAAATTCGCTATAGTTTCCAATCATTGAGAATATTAAAAAGGTTAATATCATTTGAAAGTCGATGAAACAATAAAAAATAGAAAAAGTCACCCACATTGCAAAATACGCGAAATTCCGCAAAAAGTTGTAAAATCTTCTAAAACGAGCTACAAACGCAAGGAATGTGAAAAACTCACAAAAACACTACAAAAATTACCAAAATTCGCTATAGTTTCCAATCATTGAGAATATTAAAAAGGTTAATATCATTTGAAAGTCGATGAAACAATAAAAAATAGAAAAAGTCACCCACATTGCAAAATACGCGAAATTCCGCAAAAAGTTGTAAAATCTTCTAAAACGAGCTACAAACGCAAGGAATGTGAAAAACTCACAAAAACACTACAAAAATTACCAAAATTCGCTATAGTTTCCAATCATTGAGAATATTAAAAAGGTTAATATCATTTGAAAGTCGATGAAACAATAAAAAATAGAAAAAGTCACCCACATTGCAAAATACGCGAAATTCCGCAAAAAGTTGTAAAATCTTCTAAAACGAGCTACAAACGCAAGGAATGTGAAAAACTCACAAAAACACTACAAAAATTACCAAAATTCGCTATAGTTTCCAATCATTGAGAATATTAAAAAGGTTAATATCATTTGAAAGTCGATGAAACAATAAAAAATAGAAAAAGTCACCCACATTGCAAAATACGCGAAATTCCGCAAAAAGTTGTAAAATCTTCTAAAACGAGCTACAAACGCAAGGAATGTGAAAAACTCACAAAAACACTACAAAAATTACCAAAATTCGCTATAGTTTCCAATCATTGAGAATATTAAAAAGGTTAATATCATTTGAAAGTCGATGAAACAATAAAAAATAGAAAAAGTCACCCACATTGCAAAATACGCGAAATTCCGCAAAAAGTTGTAAAATCTTCTAAAACGAGCTACAAACGCAAGGAATGTGAAAAACTCACAAAAACACTACAAAAATTACCAAAATTCGCTATAGTTTCCAATCATTGAGAATATTAAAAAGGTTAATATCATTTGAAAGTCGATGAAACAATAAAAAATAGAAAAAGTCACCCACATTGCAAAATACGCGAAATTCCGCAAAAAGTTGTAAAATCTTCTAAAACGAGCTACAAACGCAAGGAATGTGAAAAACTCACAAAAACACTACAAAAATTACCAAAATTCGCTATAGTTTCCAATCATTAGGAATATTAAAATGTTTAATATCATTTAAAAGTCGATGAAACAATAATAAATATAAAAAGTCACCAACATTGCAAAAAACGCGAAATTCCGCAAAAAGTTGTAAGAGTTAGAAAAAGTTGTAAAATCTTCTAAAACGAGCTACAAACGCAAGGAATGTGAAAAACTCACAAAAAAACTACAAAAATTACCAAAATTCGCTATAGTTTCCAATCATTAGGAATATTAAAATGTATAATATCATTTAAAAGTCGAATCATTGGGAATATTAAAATGTTTAATCATCCTTTAAAAGTCGATGATGAAACAATGAAAAAATAGAAAAAGTCACATTGCAAAAAACGCGAAATTCCGCAAAAAGTTGTAAGATTTAGAAAAAGTTGTAAAATCTTCTAAAACGGAGCTACAAACGCAAGGAATGTGAAAAACTCACAAAAAAACTACAACAAAAATTACCAAAATTCGCTATAGTTTCCAATCATTGAGAATATTAAAAAGGTTAATATCATTTGAAAGTCGATGAAACAATAATAAATATAAAAAGTCACCAACATTGCAAAAAACGCGAAATTCCGCAAAAAGTTGTAAAATCTTCTAAAACGAGCTACAAACGCAAGGAATGTGAAAAACTCACAAAAACACTACAAAAATTACCAAAATTCGCTATAGTTTCCAATCATTAGGAATATTAAAATGTTTAATATCATTTAAAAGTCGATGAAACAATAATAAATATAAAAAGTCACCAACATTGCAAAAAACGCGAAATTCCGCAAAAAGTTGTAAGATTTAGAAAAAGTTGTAAAATCTTCTAAAACGAGCTACAAACGCAAGGAATGTGAAAAACTCACAAAAAAACTACAAAAATTACCAAAATTCGCTATAGTTTCCAATCATTGAGAATATTAAAAAGGTTAATATCATTTGAAAGTCGATGAAACAATAAAAAATAGAAAAAGTCACATTGCAAAAAACGCGAAATTCCGCAAAAAGTTGTAAAATCTTCTGAAACGAGCTACAAACGCAAGGAATGTGAAAAACTCAAAAAACACTACAAAAATTACCAAAATTCGCTATAGTTTCCAATCATTAGGAATATTAAAATGTATAATATCATTTAAAAGTCGAATCATTGGGAATATTAAAATGTTTAATATCCTTTAAAAGTCGATGAAACAATGAAAAATAGAAAAAGTCACATTGCAAAAAACGCGAAATTCCGCAAAAAGTTGTAAGATTTAGAAAAAGTTGTAAAATCTTCTAAAACGAGCTACAAACGCAAGGAATGTGAAAAACTCACAAAAAAACTACAAAAATTACCAAAATTCGCTATAGTTTCCAATCATTGAGAATATTAAAAAGTTTAATATCATTTGAAAGTCGATGAAACAATAAAAAATAGAAAAAGTCACATTGCAAAAAACGCGAAATTCCGCAAAAAGTTGTAAAATCTTCTGAAACGAGCTACAAACGCAAGGAATGTGAAAAACTCACAAAAACACTACAAAAATTACCAAAATTCGCTATAGTTTCCAATCATTAGGAATATTAAAATGTATAATATCATTTAAAAGTCGAATCATTGGGAATATTAAAATGTTTAATATCCTTTAAAAGTCGATGAAACAATGAAAAATAGAAAAATTCACA